>OY747708.1:11165000-11675000 GCA_963556495.2 Valencia hispanica | reverse complement strand
CACAAGTCCATTATCTGACTCAAACTCTTCAAACAGGTTGTTACTGTTTAGATGCTCACATACTTGATTAGCAACTGTTTTTTCAAGGATTTTAGGCAAGAGAGGAAAGTTAGATATAGGTCTGTAATTAACTAAGTCGTCTGGATTGAGAGAGGGTTTCTTAAGTAAAGGTTTAATTACAGCAACCCTAAATTCCTGTAGTACGTATCCATTTACTAAGGATAGATTCATCAAATCTAAAATGGGGCCAGTAACCAAAGGCAACCCTTTGTTAAATAATTTGGTTGGAATTGGGTCCAACATGCAAGTTGAAGATTTAGATGAGGCTAATATTTTTGATCATTCCGAAAGCTCAACTGAAACAAAATAGTCCAAACACAAATGAGATTCTACAGTTCCCTCCGATGCTGCTTCACTCACAAAGAGAGAAGTAATCATGTTTGGGGGGATGTCAATGATTTTACTTTTAAAATAATTGATTTTATTAATGAATAATACCATAAAGTCATCCCTACTGAGAATAGTTTGCTTTACAGAGCTATGAATCTTTGTAAATGTGGCAACTGTACTGAAAAGAAACCAAGAATTGTTCTTATTCTCCTCTATTAATGAGGAAGAATATGCTGTTCTAGCTTGTCGAAGGGTCTTTTTATAGAGTAGTAGACTGTTTTCCAGGTAAAATAGGAGTCGTCTAGGTTTGCAGAGTACCATTTTCTCTCCTTCTGAGATGTGTCCCATTCGTGCTGCTTCGTGCCCAGTGGAAACGGTCCCATTGACTATAATAGCGGCTATCAGCTGTGTATTATGCTTGGCAGTTGTTACGCGCCGCTTTCTCGTCCGGTGGAAAGTAGGGATAAGATAGCATTAAAGCCTGCTTTTAGGCTATCACTTTCAGTCCCCGCATGAATATTAAAATCCCCCAATATAATGACCTCATCAGTATTTAATACTGATTCAGATAAAAAAATCTGACATCTGATCTAGGAATTGAGAGTAAGGGCCTTGTGGACGATACAAAACCACAATGGTTTTAATGCTTTGCAACTTGGATGAAGAAAACTAAGGATAAGATGTTCAAAAGAACTGTAGCTATTAATTGGGATTAAATAGAAAATCTGGATGAAAAAATGGTTGCAACTCCTCCTCCTTGCCCAATCCAGCTGTAGCCAGGTTTCTGTAAGAAAAAACATATCAATTTGATTATCACAAATCAATAAAGTATTTGAAGAGAGAGATCTTATGTTCAGTAAACCACATTTATTTGTTTTATTTTTCTGTTCAGTCAAAGTTGTATTTATCTTAATGAGATTTTCAGATTTTGCTCTTGTTAGGTTAACTTTTAATCTTCTTGATTTTGGCTGTGGGCAAGACACTGTCTCAATGGGGTAATGCGTGGGTAACATTACAGAAGCTGCAGAGAGGTGGGTTAAACTACGACTCTGCTTCTACTACGACTAATAAAAAAACTAACTACGACTAATAAATCCAGCCAGATTCCTAGAAAGAAGAGTTGCTCCATCCAAAGTGGGATGGATGCTGTTTTCCCCAAAATGTTCGGCAGTTATCAATGTATCACCCATCGTTTGTAGGACACCATCTTGAGAACCATTGGTGGAATGACAGCATGCGGCTAAACATGTCATCACTGGTCCAGTCGGGCAGGAGACCAGAAAAAATTAGAGTCCAACATTGTTTTGGCAAACTTACACACCGAAGCAGAAATTGGGTTTGTATGTTTTACGTTGAAAAAAACTATTTGGAAAAATGTTTCTTTTGCCTGAATTTTGTGATGGGAATATTTCAAAATATTGTGAATTAATTGATTAGATACATGTTAGTAAATGCATCTAGGGAATATGTCATGTAGAGAGTGTTTAAACAGACGTCAGTGAGGAACAGATTTGAAAAGGAGGCCCTCTAACCTTGTTCCCTTTTACTCTACATTGTGAAGTGTTTTTAACCTTTTCGGGACTAGACATAAAGATGGAGTAGAACTAAGGAGGAGAATATGGGGTTACTTTATACCATAAGGCTTTAGGAATACGAGGGTGCAGAAAAGTTCGAGCATGGCCCAGCTCTGGGGCCCTGTAAGTCTGATTCTTCTGACCGATCTAGTTATTAGATATCAAAAAACGCCTATAGGACTGGAGCCTCATCCTTGTTAGAGAAAGAAGATATTTTTGACCACACACACAGTAACAGTGAACATCAAAGATAAATAGCAGACACAGATGATCAAGAAGGCCCAACAATGAATGAAAGAATTGGGAGGAACATATACTGAGCCGGTGATTACTTGAAACTTGAGAATATATAAGTATTTCAATTATTGGCAGCAGACCGGAAGTTTGAGGCTAAAAGTGGCTGTTGGAGGCTGCAACAGACAATTACAGAATCAACACAACACTCTTGCTTTCTCCCACAAGCCAAAAAACATAAACGTTTGTTGATTTGTGACTCTATATTGTGAGTATGTGGTTATTTCTCTTTATGTTACATTTGGATGTAGCTTTTTAACAAATACAACTGTACATATGCATTAGGGAGTTGCTAGATAATGTTAGTACACCCAGCAGATAAATACACTGCAATGATTTGCCATAAGTAATTTTTTTTTTTACATCTTTGAATGAATGCTGTAATGCTGATTAACAAACATGGAAAACCTGATGACATGTGCATTACAGCAGCTGAATATTATCTTACCATTGCTCTGCTGCCCACAAAGCTATGAACTTGGTCTTTTTATAAACGTTCATGTACTTTAATATATTAAACATGTTACCAATATTTGAGGATTTTTTTTCTTTGCATTGGAAAAAGTTTATATTTCCTTGGAGATTAGGAAATTCATGATCCTTCTCACGTTCAAAGAAGCATAAACGGCACATGCAAATATTTTCATGCTTCCACTACAATAACATACACCATGTTTTTTTCCAGAATCAGCCTTTTGAAAAATTAAAAACTTAAAAAGCTGTTTAGATTCAATTTTCTTCAAGCTTTGGTGTTCATAGCAGGAAATTCAGATCATGTTAGGCTCCTTCTAACCGCTCTAGAAGAAAACGTAAAGCAAAGTTTTGATCCAGTTTACGGGAAATCGAAAATAATAAAAAACCAAGGCATCAAAGGTAGATAAGCACTCAGTGGTAATCCTTACAAACATGAACAACCCCTGTGTAAATATTTACAATCTGTTACCAGGATTTGGAGGCAGAAACTTTGTAGACTATTTCTTTGTTCCTCTTCTGCACCGTCAAACACATCCAGCATTAGAACAAACCGTACTTCAGTTAAATAAAGCATGCAGCACAAGTTGCAGTCAGCTTTCAATAGGCTGTCCTCTGATCATGTTTGACTTGATCAGAATAGTCAGAAGGGGGCCTTCTTGGAGGTACAGCAAATGGTAATAACATTAATTGCCCTTAAACTTTTTCACATTTTGTCACACAACCACAAATTTTGATGTATGTTACATCAATTTTATGCGGTTGTCATATTGAAGGGAAAAAGCTCATGGCTTTAAGTTTGTTTTACAAATAAAAATATGCAAATTGTCGCATACAAATTCAGCCTCCTTGGTCAATACTTTATAGAAGCACCTTTCACTGCAAGTATTTCAGGGTATGTTTCTACCAGCTTTTGATATCTACATTCTTCTGTGCAAAAAAGTCCTCGGTTGGCCAAATTGCATGGTACAATACTTTCCTGTAAAAATTATTATCCTGATTTATTTCTGAATATTCACTAGGCCATTCTCACACGTGAATATTCAATAACCTAACCATGCACACCATACCCTTTTGCAACCCCTAAAGGGCTTTTCAACAGTATTGTGTTGTATTTAACGCCATCAATCTAGCTTCCTTGTCCCTGCTGAAGAAAAACATCTCCACAGCAAAACGCTGCCATTAACATTTGCCACTATGGTAATAGCATGTTCAGAGGTATGTGTAATGTTAGTTATCCTGTATTAAAGCAAAACTGTTTATTTTTTGGTCTCATATTACCAGAGTGCTTTCTTCCACAATTTTGCGTTGTCTTCTACTTGCCTTGAGGCAAATACTTAGCTGTATTTCTTATAGCTTTCAACAGTTCTTGCAACTCTTCAATAAAAGCCAGACTTGTGGAGTAGACAACAAATACTTTGTCCTGTCAACATATCTTCCTACCTGAGCCGTAGATCTCTGCAGAGTTGCCAAGGCCCTCCTCTCTGTTCAATCAGTTTAGGTGGACAGTCAATTGGTAGTGTTGCAGTTGTACCACACTCTTTCTATTTGTGGATGATAAGCTGAATGATGTTCTGTGAGATATTTAAAGCTGCAGTACTTTTTATGCCCTAATTCTGCTTTAAGCTTCTCTGCATCTTTATCCCCGACCTGTCTGCTGTATTCATTGACCTTCATGATATTGGTTTTTTTTTTCTAACAAAACTGAAGCCAATCTGAGGCCTTCACCGAATACCTGTATTTGTTTTGAAATAAAATTATATACAGGTAATCTATATTCACTGATTATGTGACATGTCATGGCAATTGGATGGACTGGATGTTATTTAGGGTTTCAAGATTAAAAGGAACACAATACAGTTGCACATCATAGTTTTTACATTTTTATTTTCATTCATTCATTCATCCATTTCCCATATGTGCTGTTTTGTGTTGGTTTAACAAATTAAATTCTTGTAAAATACATTACAGTTTGAAATTATATAAGAAACTGTGAAACAAATTCCAGTAATATGAATACTTTTGCAAGCTATTGTGTCAATTTTAGGATTAAGGAAATCATGAAGGAATGGAAAATAAACCAGCAATTGTCAGGACATTAATTTCACCGCTTTATGATACTACAGTCCTGAAGATGAGATGGCAGTTTGTTTATATGTTAAATAATCAAATATTTAATCCTCAGATTTAAACTTTAGTTCAGCATTTTAACTATGACGATACTAAATCCTCTTGGGAGGAACGATCTCTCCATTGCAGTGTGGTTCTGATTAGCTGAGAGACTTTGGGGTGCTGTTTAGTGTCCAGATTTGTTTGTGCAGGTCTATAGGGCATGACTGGAAAAAGTGATTACATTTGTTTGGTTTTTAAATGACCCCCTGCTGTGTGGGACTCAGCAAAAGGCAGCACACCATGAACTAAAAATATCTTGTGAATCTGTTTATGGTGGAAGGATTGCATGCTAATTGGAGGAGATTGCATAAATCAAAGGGGGCTTTTGCTTTGATCTGAATAACAATGTTAGCGCAAGCAGGGCAAGGCATCAAAACAGTTTGTTCATGAAAAACATTAAGGAAACTTTATTTTCTTAGCATCTACAAAAAATAAGTTTGGAAAATGGTTAATTTAAAACAGTTAAGAGTTAAAAAAGAAATAAGAGAATCTTCAAGAAAAGGAATCTTTTACTATATAAGGGAGCCGGATATACAGCAGAACATTAGTCAGTGCATTTTTCACTGCAAAATTATCAACAATTCAACACAAACACATTGTAGTATAAAAGGTGTCATATCAAAAATAAGGGACTTAGAAACTTATAAGGACAATATGGCTCACTATCCAGGGTCATTGTTCATTGGGTGGGACTACACAAGCGCTTAGCGAAAAGAAGTTATCTGTCAGCAGCACCCCGAATAAGTTTCCTATTGCTTTAATTTCAAGTTAGGGGTTCAATGTGATTCGTTTTTTCTTCCCAAAAACATATTTTTAGGGTCATCTTTATTTGACACAAGTGTAAAAAAACTGTTTTATTTAGACTGATCAAACCTGCACTGATTCCTCAATGCATAATTTGCTTTGTAGAAACGTTAGTTTATTTGTGAAAACGAAAATATGGAAATGGTTAGTGTTAGTAAAAATATTGTTAGAATCTTATTTTAAACAAAAGAGAAACCCATGGCACTACTCATGCAAAAAATAGAGATTTATACAGGCGTGGTAGTAAAAAAAGAACAATAACTTGAGATTCAAATCCTTCATGCTTTTGAGAAAACACCCTGTCCTTATCAGCTTGGAGGAAATATGTAGTGCACAACTTTCCAGAGTTTTTTTTCCATTTCTCAGCACATTTTTCTGTGCTTCTTCCAGAGAAGCTGTGCTCTACCTTTCTTTCAAAAATACCCCAATGAAATCCTGTTGGACTTAGCTCAAGCAACATTTCTGAAACAGTTTTTTCAATCTCCTTTAGAGAAAACTTGTTTGATTTTGGCAAAGGGATGTTTCTTGTTTTACTCTTTTGTACTGCTGTTTTACTGGGTTTCTGCAGATTTGGACTTAACTCATGAGTTATCAGTCACTGTTTTGTTAAATTCACTGGCATTCATGGAACTTTTTTTCAATGTCATTCCTCCCTGCCTGCACTCACGCAGCAACAAATCATTACACTACTGTCTTTGTACTGATTTTTTCTGAAACAACTGTGCTTAATCCCATCTAAATCTCACCAAATTAAAAGCTTTAATTTTATGTTTTTTGGCAAAAAAGAAACATCTTGCAGTTCTGTACAGGAGAAGTAGTATTTCATTTATTCCTTTCATTTTGCAGGAATTGTCTCAGAAACCTTTGTGCAAAGTTGGAAATCCGGACACAGGAGGAGGAAATAGTCTTGTCTGCTTAGACACAACACGATTGTTAAGAATTTATATAATTTAGAACCATTTGACACCCACTTCCTCTTCCTTTTTACCTCAGCTTATTCATTTCTATTTAGGAATGGGGCTGTGAATTAATTATTCCATTGTCATATGTTTTTCTTCATATACTACTGAAAAGTAGCTAGGACACAGGCCCTGCAAGCCCTACCTGTTTTGCAATCTATTTGTTCTACTATAACTGCAAACTTGGCCTCCTTATAAGGGTTTTTACCCATAAATGAATGTAGTTCGGGTTTGTCTGTTCATTAAAAGGAGATAAAATAGCAATCTGCTGCAGACAGCGACTAAAGCTTTAAGAACCCTCAACATAAGTTTTCTTTTATTTATTGTTTTTTATTTTCAATTATTTAAAATATATTTTCAATTTAAAGGTCTTTATTGAGAGCAAAGCAGAAGTCAAATTTTTGTTTGTGTGCACAAGCCTGGCAAATAAAGCTGACTTTTTTTTGTCAGGTGTATTTATTTTATTAATGTTAAATACAATAAAATCACTATGTCTAAACAATTTGAGAAAGCCCAGATAATAATGTCTATTTTTAAAGCTTCTGGTAAGTTAATTCACAATATTTAGGGTAAATTACAACAAACCTGTTGATGTATTTTAAGGCAACCCTTTTCAAATGCATTGCTTTCTTTTTAAAAGGCTTGTAAATCTCCAAAGAAATCAATAAATAAATTAGAAAGAGGACCTCTGGTACATTGTTGGGTACAATTTCCAGATGCCCAGAGGCTCCATGTTTATCTGTTGGAACACATATACAATGATGAACAGGATGGGAATGTCCAGCAATCCATTCAGGAAGGAGATGGGTTCTGTGTCCTAAGAAATATTGTTCATTAATACAAAATATACATATTAACCCCAGAACAAAAGCAAAAGTTTTTAAAATGTTGGCTGAAACTGATATGAGAGTGTCATTATCCACAATGAATGAGTCCTGTACCAACATGGACAAAAAGGCCATTCAGAGTGGAAGAAGCCATTACTCTGAAAGCGACAAAAACAGCCAGATTAAAGTCTGCAGATGCACCCAGAAACAAAGACATCTCATGTGGTCAAATGGAACTAAAAATGAAGGTTTTGGCCATAATAAACATCATAATATTTGATGAAAAATGTGGAAAATGCAAATTTGAGAACATCATCTCAGCTGTGAAGCATGGAAGTGGATCCTGTTGTTTGTGTGTTTTGCTAGATTTTGAGAGCTTTAAAAAAATATAAAACATTCTCTCAGTATTCTGGTATTTAGCAAATAGAAATAATTCTGGCAAAATACTTGACCAAAAAAAACCCAAACAAACAGAAGTGTAGTTTTATTTTTGTCTTTTTATTCAGAGTATGTAAATATCTGGATTTAACCTGAATTTCCCCACTGGGACGATAATAAATATTTCTGTTCTGTTCTTTTTTTCTGATAGTTTTAGTTTCTAACTTTAATTAATCATCTATTACTTTATATTTTCAGTCATGAAAAACAGGAAGTGTCACAGACTCCTATTTCTTTGGCAACTTGCCACTAAGCTGGATGTTTTGCCTCCATGTACAGTGAGGTGAATAGGGAGGTAAAGATATTTCCAAAGCTCACTGCTGCAAAAACTGGCATCTTGGGGGTTACCAAGTCTCCCTTAAAAAGGGTTGAATAAGGCCTGTCGTCCTCCATCCAGTAGACTTTACTCGACATCTCTCTGGAGATGGGCTGCTGGAAGAACATTGCTGCTTGTTGTGCAACAGGCGTGAGAAACTGCTTCAGTGGACTTTTCCAGTTCCTACAAGTTTTTTGTCTCCACTTTCGCAAAGACTTTTTAAATCCGTGCTCGTAGGGCTTTGGTGGGAATGTCTACGGCAGACCTGAAATTATCTGCTGCATGAAATCTAAGGAAAACATGTACTTTTATGAAAGAAAAATCCAAATTTATAATAGCTATGAAGCAGTTTTCAACAAAACTAAGCTGATAAATTGCTATGTTGTTTGTCCAAGCAGGCATGTTGACGTGACAGAAGGCTGGACTTGATAATAGCTGTTCACTGATTTATTTATTTTTTAGTTTCATGATTAAGGGAGCCTAAAAGCAACAAAACTGTGCCTGCACCACAAAACCAAAACATGTTTTGATATTTTTTGCTTTAAAAGTTGCAATGAAGTTCCGATAAAGCTTGAAATTAAATAAAAGAGACATCTACAATTAGTTTAACAAATAAATGCATGAAAATTATTAATTCAGATAATTCAAGACAACCAAGATGACTAAAGAAGAGCTTGACAATGCATGAGTAAACATATAAATTGTTATTCGTTTTATGCAAGCAAGGGAGTTTCTGTGTTTTTTTTTTCCTCTTTTCTTTTTCAAACATAACCTGTGGCTAACTCCAGAGGTTTGGGGTTTTCATGCAAGGTTTTGATGGGTTACAGGCGGAAAATTAAAACAGGAATTTAAATGAAATCCTGATGGCTTCTGTGCAGAAAAGAGCAGAACTGACAATGTATCATATTAAAAGCTGGCAGGCAATGCCATGAAAACAAGTTCACCTGGGATAAACTGGATTACATTGTATTATAGTCCCCATTGCAATGTAGTGTGTTTGCTACATCTGTTTGTGTCAGGATCCAGCAGGAGGAGCTGTTTCCACCTTTGCTCTACAGGTGCTGGAGGCTGAAGCAGCGACAGGTGGAACCAATTACTGCAATCACCACAGCAGTATTTAGAGGGAGCGGATCCACCAGACCGACGTCAGATGATTCCGTTTCTCAGAGTGGTAAACCTGACCACATTAACTCGAGGTATGCTCTGTTCCTACCCGTGGACTTACCCTGTTCTCTCCTGTGTTCCTCGTAGCAGTTCCTTCCGGGCTTCACCTGTAGTCAACTTTTAATCATGACAGAATCATCTGACCATCCTGACTCAGCGGCACAGTTACGCTCAGCTCTTTCAGAGCAAGGGGCCATGTTGGGCCGACATGAAGCATTATTGCAGGATTTAGCTCGTCAACATATTGCCTACCAACAGTGCTTTACTCGAATAACACAACTTCTAGACAAACTTCGCACTACCAGACCCAGAGCTGACGCCCAGAGTTCCACTTCAGCTGCTCAACCTTCTCCTCCTCCTCCTCCTCCTCCGACCTTTAGAGAGGTAGTTTCTCCCCCTCCTGAACCTTTTTCGGGGGAGATTGCAAAAAGTAGGGGCTTTTTGCTTCAATGTTCTCTTGCTTTTGAACGATCTCCAACCCATTTTCAATCGGTTGCTAACAAAATTTCTTTTGTGGTAGCTTTGCTCCAAGATCGAGCTCTTCAGTGGGCTAATGCCAGATTTAGCCAGTTTGAACTTACCTTTTGTCCCTCTATTGGAGAGGAGGAGTCAGCAAAGCAACTATGGAGCCTCAAGCAGGGCAACCGGCCGGTTGCAGACTTGCCTATTGACTTCCGCATTCTCGCGGCCGAATTGGGCTGGAACTGTCCAGCACTTAAGGCAGCCTTCCTCCATGCTTTAAATGATAAACTCAAGAATGAATTGGCCACCCGTGATGAACCACACTCTCTGGACGATTTGATTTCACTGGCAATCAAAATAGACGCTCGAATACGGGAGAGATCTAAGACCCGGATTCCTGTGCCCTCTCGCGTCTCTCCTGTTCAGTTTCAGTTCGTTCCTGATCCAGTTCCTGACCAGAATTCTGCTTCAATCAGCGGCGACCCAGAACTGATGCAGATCGGAAACACTCGGCTCACTCCGGCGGAACGTCATCACCGCATGCGGAACCGGGCTTGTCTGTATTGTGGAGAAGCCGGTCACTTCATCGCTGCTTGCCCAGTTCGGCCAAAAGGGTGAGCTCGTCAGTAAGACTGGGAGTCCTGACGGGTCAAATTGGGCAAGCTCCCAGTTTAGTCATTCCAGCTACATTGATTGTTCATAATAAGCCTTCCTTAGTTGGTCTCTGTCCTGGACGTCCGTCTCCTTGGGGTGTGGCTGCTCCTACAAACTCCTCTGTACCACCAGTCCAACTGCTTCAGCTCCATCGGCTCCAAGCCCCCCCTCATATCTCTCAGCTACCTGCGGAAGAGTAACTCCATCAACATCTAATACAGAACCAGGAATTCTGCATTACTGGATCACTTACCTCTCCCTCCAAGTCCGGTGTTCGTCCTCGCCAGTGAGTCAAAACAAATTTTCTCTTTACTCAAAAAGAACAGTTCCAACAGTCTTGATTTCCATACTCACCTCCTGCCTTACCTTCCAGTGTCGCCACCTGTTGAGTTCCATGCCAGCCTGGTTCCCGTGACTTCCCTAACAACAAAAGAAAATAAACTTTTAGAAAACGGTGAACTTGAATCTGAGTGTTCCTGTGCCCGCTTATGAGTCAACCTTTAATCATGACAGTTTTCTTCAATCGATGACAATAATTGGAACATCATATGATGCAAAGTCTATGAAAGTGGACTGCATTGGCAATTTAAAGCCAAAATAAGACTAAAAGACAATAAATTGTTCAAACACAATCAATTTTGGGGGAATAGCTGCAGTGCAAAAAATATGTGCTATGTAAACTTCACTGTGGATTAACCTTTTCTTGCCCAAATATGAGTTTTAAGCCAGATTTTTCTGTTGAAATTTAATAGACTCAGAATGTTGAAAAGAATGTCATACATCACAGTAGGTTTTATTTTTACCTCATGATCTGAGATGAAATATGAATTCAGTAATGAGCAAGTGTTAAATCAAATGGAGTCCATTACTGTCTGCTGTGTCTCTGAGTCAGACTTTTGATGAGTCCAATGATAAACTGCTTCATCTGCAAAACAAGGCAGTTTCAGATAATTTTACACAACGGCCATGACGATCTTACTTAGTTTAGAACTCAAAATATGTTTTTGGAGTTTACAACTGCATTTATCAAGATATGCATGGTAGATACAGAGTCTGAAATACATGTGGGAACCTTTCAGAGACAAACTGGGGTTCAGAAGTTTAAACAAACTTCCATCATAAAACTGCATGTTCTGTCATCACATTATGTCATACTGTAGATACCAGATTTAATCTGCCATGTTTTTATATATACTGCTAGATAGTGCCTTTCTACGCTCACTTTTCTTTGGATCAGGTCTGAGTCCTATTAAAACATCTCATAACATTCAAACAGGAAGAAAAAAAAGCAGCAAACAAGCTTCAAAATGACTTCATGTATACAGTGACAGGCGAGGAAAATTAGAAATGTAAACCAAAGGTCTTTCTTTTAGACTGCACTGAGTCAGCTAGTCCCCAGATATTTGAACTAAAACAAATTATCTCTCTCTCTCTCTCTCTCTCTCTCCTTACAAACAATTATTTATCCTAATTCTTTTCCAACAGGCTGTGCATTACAACAAACAAATCCATCTATATAGTAATCCAATCAGGCGTTTCTTCTTTGATTATGGTGGGTTTTTTTTGTACACTTGCCATGACAAGATTCATGCTTAAAGATGAGAAATAAAATAAGTGCTTGCAAAACTGCACATAACTTCTTACCTGTAATGGCAGGCTATCAAGCCTTAGCCTTGTACTATCTGGTCAAAAGACAAACTGGAAAATGAAAAATCTAGTATGTATCCTTTTCTTGTCCTCAGGCCAGATAAATATCTGAATAATCCAGAAGCATAATATTAGTTTTTTTATGCCAGGTTAAAATTGTGAACTAGATGTTAAGCACAATTTCTTTAACTTTTGAAGATTCTCGAGGCTAAAGGAGAAAATATTAGAAAGCATTTGATTGTAGCACAACAGTAGCTTGACAAATTCTATTTTCATGTAATTCCTCATCCTCCCAGGCTTTGTTGCCCTGTGGTTTTTGCATCACATCATCTACTCCCTGGAAAGGTATACATTTCTGTGAACCTTTTCAGTTTGTCACATGACAGACCAGACTATCTAATTTTGAATTGGAAAAAACCCCATGAGTAAATGGCTTGCAAATGTTTTTCAAATAAAAAAAGGTGAAAGATGTGGTGTACCTGCCATTCAGCCTCCTGAGTCTATATTACAACCATCTTTAGGGTATTTCTCTTTCAATTTTAGCAGTTAAGATTGATAAGATTTAATGTGGGAAAAGAAATCAAAGTCAAAATCAGTTTCCTATTTTCACTGTTTAGGAACTCTGGCTTTTGTTTATTGAATTAAAGATTTCTGCTGAGTATCATAGGACTCTAGATTTTGTTTGTCTCTTGCGCCTGTCCCTATTTATTTTAATGCCCCCCCATATATATTTGCTTAATCCTGTCATGAGAACGCCCATCTCTGAGGGACACAAGTGCTCTTGATAAAGGACACAGTGAAATGTTTCCAAATCCCCTAAATCAAAAACGTTTGTAGGTTTCCTCTATTTTCTGAATTCAATGTTGGGCAACGATCATGCTCTATTGCCAAATGAGGAGTTCTGTAACAGTAACCCCCATCAAACCACTGAATTGGATCAAAAATGATTTGCTTTGCTGTTTGGATGTTGAAATGGCATTCTGAAAAATGGTAGTTGTATTCAACTCATCTAGTTTACATTGGAAGGATTTACAGTGGCTTGCAAAAGTATTCGGCCCCCTTGAACTTTTCCACATTTTGTCACATTACAGCCACAAACATGAATCAATTTTATTGGAATTCCGCGTGAAAGACCAATACAAAGTGGTGTACACGTGAGAAGTGGTTTAAAACAAAACATATCCATGTGTTAGAATGGCCCAGTAAAAGTCCAGATCTAAATCCAATCGAGAATCTGTGGCAAGAAATCTGAAAACTGCTGTTCACAAACGCTGTCCATCTAATTTGACTGAGCTGGAGCTGTTTTGCAAAGAAGAATGGGCAAGAATTTCAGTCTCTAGATGTGCAAAGCTGGTAGAGACAAACCCTAAAAGACTGGCAGCTGTAATTGCAGCAAAAGGTGGTTCTGCAAAGTATTGACTTAAGGGGCTGAATAATTACGCACATCCCACATTGTTGCCCTGGCTTTATGTTTAGGGTCGTTGTCCTGCTGGAAGGTGAACCTCCGCCCCAGTCTCAAGTCTTTTGCAGACTCCAAGAGGTTTTCTTCCAAGATTGCCCTGTATTTGGCTCCATCCATCTTCCCATCAACTCTGACCAGCTTCCCTGTCACTGCTGAAGAGAAGCACCCCCAGAACATGATGCTGCCACCACCATATTTGACAGTGGAGATGGTGTGTTCAGAGTGATGTGCAGTGTTAGCTTTCCGCCACACATAGCGTTTTCCATTTTGGTCTCATTTCAGTTATTTATTTGTAAAAAATGTTTGGAATCATGTATGATTTTCGTTCCACTTCTCACGTGTACACCACTTGTATTGGTCTTTCACGTGGAATTCCAATAAAACTGATTCATGTTTGTGGCTGTAATGTGGCAAAATGTGGAAAAGTTCAAGGGGGCCGAATACTTTTGCAAGCCACTGTACATTGAAGGATAAGTATTGACTGCCAAATCAAGGCAACTTTATTTGTATAGCACACTTTTAACAACAAGGCAATTCAATGTGCCTTACAACATTTGGGGATAAAAGAAAAGAAAAGCAGCAATGAAAGAATAAAACACAACAGAGACACATGACACATTAAGCTTTGATTTAAATAAACTCAGGGTTTCAGCAGCTTTGCAGTTCTAGATAGGGGAGCAAAGAAACTGAAAGCTGCTTCTCCATTTTTGGTTCTATTTCTAGGGATGATTAGTAGACTAGAGTTGAAAGACCTGAGGGGTCTGGGGGGTCAGGATAATGGCAACAAGTCTTCAACATATTTTTGTGCTAAGCAGGGTTTGAATTACGGGGGAGCTAAGGGGAGCTCGGCTCCCCTTAAAGGAAGATTGGCTCCACTGAAAACCCTCCACTGACACACCAATGGGGAGCTCTATAATAGTCCAGTTTTCATTTAGTTAGCATTATTTTATTTCATTTTTTTACGAGAATCCTAATGTGTTTTAGATTAAAATAAAATCCTAATTTGTCCGCATTGTGTGTTAAATTTCTCACTTTAAATTTTCTGAATACTTACTTCTCCTGAAAATAACTTCTACTTAATTCCTTCTGTGACCATACATCTTTGGTGGCTCTGTATTGATTGACATAGGCTACATCAAGAATGCTAATGCTAATCTGTGTTGGGTTTTTGCTAATCAAGCACGTTTGGATCGTCGTGGACACTGCCTGAGATTAGATAGGGCAAAGTTTTACTCAAGTTTTGGACATCTTGTCCAAACATAAACTGGATCATTACGGTTTTATATGCCAAAAAAGTGAGCAGTGAAGAGGATACAGGTAAAACTCAAATTGAATATTGTGCAAAAGTTCATTTTAAAAACATTGGATGCAGAACTGTGGGATCAGCTGTAACTTTGCAGTCAGTGGGTCCCTGCAGGGCACTGAGGCCTGAATCAGGTCATGCAGCCTTTCCTTATAACTGGACACAAAAGCAGTGGAGCGAGTGGAAAGGTAGGAATACCTGGCTCTTTACTTGAAATCACAATTGAGGTTGTACTGTATGCAAAAAGTCTGCTGCTTGCCAAAATCAAAACTGGGGTGCATCTATTTGAAGTATGAATTGATGGAGAAATCAGCAGTGATTCACTGAATAACCTAAGAAAAAAAATGTGGCTCACAAAAGAGCAGGTGAAATTTTAGAGAGAAGAGAAAATTAATGCTCATTAATGGAAGAAACAAACAAGTCTTTCAGAATAGCCTATATGGTGGCAAAAGAAAAAAAGGGTTTTAAGAGCGCCCCGAGCCATAATGAACTTAACTAAAAACTTTATAGCGCTAAAGTTTGCACAAATTACACCACGCTTGTGCTAAAATAATAGGGCACATTGCCAATCAGATGACAGCTAGGTTTGTTAAAAATATTGAAGATATTGGGTCATGAATCAATCTTGTGGCAACTGTGGTCCCTACTGATCTAAAGTAAGATAATATACTGGACTGATATTAGTTCTTGGTTTTGCAATTACTTTGGTTTTTATGGTGGTGATGATTATCATCATGATTATGATGGTGTTTCTGATCCAGGTTGCTCCGTGATGTGGTGTTCTTGAATAGTTATGATAAGGCAGAAAATGTTGGACTGCATGTGGATCCCTTGTTTCTTTTCTTGTGTTCAGAATCTATCAACCTACCAAAATTGCAGCATTCTGGATCATCTGCAGCTGTCTGATGGACTTTTTAGGCAGACATGTGAAGACACTGTTGCTGTCCATCAATCAATCTAGCTAAAGATAAATGCGTGGATGAGTTTTTTGAGGTCACGTTGTGACATTATACATTTAATCCTAGAAATGTTCTTCACGTGATAGAAGGCTGATTTTGTTATTGCTTTTCTGTGACCCTGGAGTTTCAGATCTGAGTCCATTACTACACCTAGATTTTGGGCCTGATCAGTAGTTTCTAGCTGTATTAACTGAAGCTGTGTGCTGGGTCTTGATTGTTCCTCTTTAGATCCAAAAATAATTTCAGCTTTATTTCTATTCAACTGGAGAAAATGATGGCACATCCATTGATTTGCTTAATGCATTTATTCAAAGTCACCTGGTGACATTGTAATGTAAAGCTGAGTATGATCTGCATAGTTATGGTAACTAATATTATTGGTTGTTATATACAGCCAACATATAGGAGAAATTTAATATATTTTTATGTAACACAAACTATTGAGAGGCTTTGTAAACAACATCCCATTCTTTGATGGGGAACCACGTTACTTTAGTCCTCAGCCCACCCCAACGAAAAATGGGAAGAACAGAAATCTATAAAGATCAACTCAAAGCTTCCCTCCAACATTTAATCAAGGCTAATGTGATGTTTAAGTGCATTCTTCCAAAAATAACTTGTTAATCCCACTAGTGGCATGACTCAAGGGATGAAGATTCAATGGTAATTCTGCTTTGCTTTAGTCTGAAGATGTTTAGCTGTTATGAACGAGAAAGCGTGCTTGTTCTGATTATGATAAACTTTAAAAACAAATGCTTTGACACTGACTGCAAAAAACAGAAGAAACAAAAAATAAGATAGTTGAGGAATAATAAAAAACATATAAAACTTGATCTACCACATCTTTACAACCCATTGCTTTTCTTTAAATGCTTAACGAAGAACAAAAAGTGAGTAGCCTAGAAATTAATATCAGAAAACACAACTAATAAATACCATCCATTATTTCACCACTTTAACCTTGTTCTGTTTTAGTTGTGGACATGCTACATGATACGGTGACTCTTACATTTCATTGTCGTCACTGATCAAGGCTGGGCTCCTAGCACTGTTTTTTAATGTTTGCTTTCAAAGATGTTCCCACATTTCACAGCGAGAATCCAAAAAGGCTTTATCCTGGCCTCCCCGAGCCTCCAGCACATGCTATCCTAGCTCAACCCCATCTGGAATAACTTTGAGCACGGAGAATATTTTATTTGATCTCCTAACTTGTAAAGTAAAATAAAGGCCTTTTTCCACTCGTATAATATGGATGGTTAAGATTTCTGTTCTTCCTCTCTTTTTGTTGATGCCATGATTTTATATAAGTATGCTTTAGCTTGTCCCTTGATTTTTCAATTGGTGAAAAGGATTTTCTAAAATCCTTGGTAGGGGTACCATCTTTGTTCCTTCAGAGGTTTCTTTTAAATCGTTCTCCATTCTTTTTTGCAAAATAGCTCAGGTTCAGAAATTCTCAGTTGAATTTAGGACTGGACCATTTTAACACTGGACCCCAGTAAGAATAGTCTAACCTGAGGGGAAGACTAATGGGGATCCATAATAAACTAAACTAAACTAAACACATAAATATACTTAGAGATCTAATCTCCCCTATTGTATCCCTGGCTATATTTAGGTTTTTTGTCCTGCTAGAAAGACGTCACAGTTCATGTGGCTTAATGTAACTTGAACTGTGGTCAGGTGGAGGCACAGAAAGAAAATTGTGTTTCATCAGCATACAGACAATATTACTATAGATGTTATAAAGCTCCATAATTTGAGATAGAGGAAGCATATGTTCTTTGAATAATGGCAGTCTAAGACTGAAGCCTTGAGGTTCACCACATATAATCTTTTTTAACTAAAATCTTTAATTGCAGATTGGGAAGCAAAGTAGTCCCAGTGCCAAATAGAATTTGTGGTTGCCACACCCTCCAGATATGGGACATTATGTGTGCCTGTATTGTTGTGTCTACTGATTGGACACAATAATCATTGCAAAACACGCATGTAAGCTTTTACACATGCAGTTCCATGTTGTTTCTAGCTTTGAGGGGGACAACACGTTTTCTCTCAGTGAGTTCATATGTGTAAGCTGCACAGCATGGAGGCAGAGCAAAAAGATAATACAGTCATTTCTGAGAGTTTAAATTAGGGCAGCTGGACTTTTCTTGTTGTCTTCATTTAAACTGTCAAGATTATCATGTCCTGGATGACTAAGAATCTAGACCAGTTATTTCTAAAGCATGAGTTGTTAGAAATCTTCCCATAAGCATCTTGCCTTAGTTAAAGTGTTTTAAGACTAACATTCCAGATAAACAATGGAAATGTTACAGGTGTAATCATATTTATGTTGCTGCATGCATTAAAAATATGTTTAGCGTGTCCACAATGATCCCTAAATACATAATAAACTCAGCAGCCATATGTTACAATGAAAGACGCTTATCTTTTGAAGAAAGCAGTTGTTTTAGTTAGCTGCATTCACATCAAGCTCATGTTAGTCACGCATACATGATTTCGTTCTGGATTCGGTTTCTGAACACTTTCCACCAGCACACACGTGCTTCAGGTTAGAAAGAAGATTGACTGCTGGTTTATACCTGCGTCAGTGCACAGAAACCACAAGACAGTTGTGCCAAGACACTGACCTTTAATGCTGTGAGACGCTGGCACACATTTATTCTCTTCCTACATGCATGGCAGTGCTTATGCTGATGAGGACAATCAATTGTCACACGTCAAGGTAAACATTAAAGTACCACATGTTATGCTTCAGTTTAAAACTAAATTGTGAACAATAAAGCTTTATTACTGGCAGGTGTCAAGTTTGTTTTTCATTTTATTTTCTCAGATAAGAGGGATTTAGGGATTTTACCCCAGAGTTTTCAAAGTTTTGAGTCCTGAAGACTAATTGTCTTTGTGTTTCAAGGGGGCTGATTAGGAGCTGATTGTGGCTATTGAAGCAAACTTGTTAGAAAGGTTGAAAATAATGAGTTAAAAAAAGAAAAAGGAAAGCAGCTTAACTAAAACAGCCACTGGGTAAAATGTTAAATAAATAAGAATTTAAATAAATGCATAAATTCATGCACATAATAAAAAATGCTCGCCTTCACCAGTGAATTCCTCACAAGCCATCTGTCAGATAAGCTTTTTGGAAAGGGTGTCATTTATTGATGATGCTGCAGTTTACCAAAGGATTAGGATGAGTGCAGATAGATGGGAGAACTATATTCTTTGCTCTGGGATTTTTCTCTTTATAATTTACTGTTTAGAAGAGCAAGGTTTTATGATGATGTGAGCAAAACAATCTTTTCAAGGTGAATAGTTGAAAGATTCTTAAAAGACTGAATCAGTTACATTGTTTCCAACTAAAGTAAGTAAGCCAGTTGTAATAATGTTTATCAGTTTTTAGATCTGGATATATTTATTTTGCTTTTTGATTTATCTTGTTTAGCTTTAAACTCTTAAAATCTTGACTACAAAGTCCAGCAAGTGTAAAGTTGTTGTTTTTAAAGTCCTTGTTCATCAGTTTGTTTCTATAGCCCTATTGGATGCTCTTTTTGTTTTTCCTGGTAGTGCATGACTGTTAAGTGAACTGAAAATTATACTCTTTTTTTTTTTTTTTTTTTTTAACTCATAAACGTATAATAAAATGTGGCATGCATTTATCCTCAGTCCCCCCTGAATCAATTGATGTGCTTTCACCCTACCTTTGACTCTCTGAAGCTACAGAGAAGCTCTTGTTGATGTCCTGGTGGAAAGCGAACCTCTCCCCCAGAATTAGGCATTTTTAGCCTGTAATAGGTTTTTTTTCAGCTTCGTCCTTCTTCTCATTAAGTCTGTTTGGCTTTCTTGTCCCTGCTGAAGAAAAGGACTATCATTTTTTTATCGGGCCATGGCATCTTCATAGTCGTATGTTTTTCACCACACATAGCATTTTGCTTCTATTCAATAGTGTAACCATTTTGATTGTCTTCCATAAAGGGCAGTTTTGTCAAGAGAACAAATATTAGTTGCACTGTGAATAGTTTCTCCTACCTGAGCTGTGGAGCTCTGTAGCTCACCAAAAGCTACAATGAGGCTATTTTCTGCTTCCCTCACTGCAATGTTTGATTTTCCTCCCACACTGCAATTATGTGCTATTTTTTGTGGTCAGTCATTAAATATATGGAAGTTTGTGATTGTTATTTGACGTGTAAAAAAACTCAAGGGGTACAAATACTTTTGCAAGGTGTTGTACATCTCCTCCTTTTCTTATTCTTTTTTACCAGAAACCCTTCATTTCCCAAACTTAGGTTCAGTTATAGATCAGTGGTCCTTCTCTTTGCTCCACTAAATTATTTTCATAATCTTCCTTCAAATATTACAGTTTTAAAAATGAAATAGTTCAACTATTCTGTTATTAAAAGTTCTGTTCTCTTAACATGTTACCTTGAATTTCCAGATAAAGCTTTATCCACAGCATGCAGTTGGCTTGAAAGAGTTGCATCTCAAGCTAATTATAAAGAGAAAAAGACATGAACAAACAGCACCAATAAAAGCACAGAGGAAAACAAGGCCTTCAAGATAAGCAGGTGTGAGCAGTTTGCACCCTTTTTGCATCAGATTGCAGCTGTCCTTATGGCGCAATCTAATTACAGCCCTCAGTCACAAACACATGAGACTTAGAAATGGCAGAGAAAGAGAAAAATTAAGCCTCCCAGAAAGCGAGTTTTAGATGCTAATTGTTGAGGAACAGAAGCACTTTGGAAGAACGACACCTCACTGTATCTGTATCAGAGGAATCACATTTGGGATGCCATTACTAAATTAGTAAGTGCTGCAGGTGTTTTTAAAAGCTCAGCTGCAGACTATAAGTGACTGCTACATGCTTCATCATTGTTTTTCACCTGACCACTCAAAAACAAGCACAAGTTAAAAATATTTGACATTTTGTAATCTTTGACCACATTGTAATGTATTCATTTTTGGTACATTTTAAGAATTTTATACCTTTTGTCATAATTCCATTTATGTGGCTGTCATTGCATGCTGTTATCACTGAATGAAAGATGAAAATTGAGCTATTCATCACCCTGAATCTACCCTGGATCTAAGAACTGAGATAAGGGGAGCTAATAATTATTACTTAGAAAAATGTCCAGTTACCTGTGGATATAAAGAACTGTCTGCAGAAATTAAAATACATAATAAAAAGTTGCATTCTGAAAGGAAAAAGGAAAAGTCAGTTGGACCCCCCCCCCCACAAGATAGAGATTTCAGGGAGGATTTTAAAAAAATCCCCAGACAGACTTGACTTTGAATTACATTTTTAGTGACTTACTCAGGAAACAATGCTGCAGGTTTTTACTCTTCCTCTGTCTCTTCTCCTGAGTTGGAGTTATCCCCAGTACATTAAATATTTCACTCTGTTTAGAAGTGGTAAGCAGCTAGGATCTGTCAGAATTAGAAACTTTTTGCTGCAGCAGTAATTTGCATAATTACTGACTGCTCTTCCTCTCTTTAATGCATGCATAAAAACATGTAAATATTATTTTTTTAACTTGGTTGGCTTGACATTTAAGCAGGACTTACAATACCTAAGTGGTTATGGACATTTCGAAAAGGTAATGTTCATCTGCAGGCTAGCTGCTAACTGGGCCTGGGACAAGATAATTGTAGATGGGCCCCATCCCACTGTATTCTATCACTAATTGAAAAGTAAGTATATTGGGCATTTAAAGACATAATTGATACTTTCATTTTCTCCCTGACTCTCCTCCTTGTCTCTTCTTCACCTCCTATATGGAAAGAAAGAAAGAAAGAAAGAAAGAAAGAAAGAAAGAAAGAAAGAAAGAAAGAAAGAAAGAAAGAAAGAAAGAAAGAAAGAAAGAAAGAAAGAAAGAAACTAGGGCTTTCAAAATTAACGCCTTAACGCAGGTCGATTAATTTGTAGAATTAGCGTGATTAATCCAGCCCAAGAATTGCTCTCAACTCACCAACATTTACAGGATGTTTACGCTTTAGGGTTCTTACAGCAGCAGTATCAACAGGGTCCATCCTGTTACTCTCGGCAGACACGATTCTTCCCAGGTACCACACCTCAGCTTTAAACAGGTCACAGTAAAAAGTAAAAGGTTTTAACTTGATCCCATGCTGCCCTTCTCCCTGATCTTCAAATGTCCTGCTAACCACAAGAACAAAATCAAGGTAAGGGACACATATTTCATCTCTAAGATCTGCTAAACCTTGCTCCATGCAGCGCTGAAATGCTGCGGGTCCATTTATCAGACCAAATAGAATCATACAGACCCCAGGGGGTCACAAAGAAATGTCTGCTGTCTCTGTCCCTGTCCATGAACCCCTGATGATGTGCTTTTCCCCGGTCCAGCAATGAAAAGAAGGCGATCTCTACGAGGCTATCCATTATATCTTGGATCCTAGGAATTTGGTGGCAGTCAGGTGGTGTTTTTCTGTTGAGT
Source organism: Valencia hispanica (assembly GCA_963556495.2). Classification (NCBI taxonomy): domain Eukaryota; kingdom Metazoa; phylum Chordata; class Actinopteri; order Cyprinodontiformes; family Valenciidae; genus Valencia; species Valencia hispanica. The sequence continues at coordinate 11,652,661 of OY747708.1, read as the reverse complement.
TCTTTATAATCTATATATTAATGCAGAGTGCCATCTTTTTTTCTGACGCAAACAACTGGAGAGGAGTAAAAAGATGTAGATCTTTCAACCCACCCCTGCGCAATGAGATTTTGCAGGTAGTCTTTTGTCTCCTTGTACAAGGGTTTTGGCACAGAGCATTGGATTTTGACACTGGTTCAGCATCCTTCAGTGAAATGTTCATTTCCAAGTCTTGTATGCAACCAATAACATAATTACACTTGGAGAAAGATCATGATTCTTCCCTTAACATCTGACTTACTATTTGCCTCTGATTCTCAACCAGGTGGATTAAATCAACAGGGTGATCCCACTGTCCTTCTGCAGGGTCACCTTCATTGGTACCTCTGGGCTTGGATGTGACTGATTGATGTACTTTTTGGTTGTTGGATTAAGTTGAATAAGTCAGCTGGGGACACAAACTTTACGTGTGCATGCATGGGAGATGGGTTGGGAGGAGGGGGTTATGTCGGATCATTTTAATCTGTAAAGCACTATTAGAAGCTGTTTTGTATGAAAAGCGCTTTATAAATAAAGTTTGATTTGAACCATTCAACCTTGAAGAGGTAACATCATAGTAGGTGGGGTTTTGAACACTTACAACAAGCATTAGGGCTGTTTTTCCTTTAAATGACACGAGGGTATCACCGAATTTTTGTCCTTCGGGTCACTGTGAGTTCACAAGAGGCTCAAAAAGCAGGACTTTATCCTCCCTAAACCGTGGAACATGGAGACAACGATCTATTTGGATGGCATTGTGCTTAGATACATTCACTCTTTCATTTACTGTACTCACAGTGTGTTCACATGTTTGATCCAGGGTGACAGCAAAAATAAAGCATTTAACTTTGTTATTTTTTAGAAGAGACAATGTAATTTTTATTGCTTTCACAAGTTTTTCTATGCCTCCATATTAAACTTGGCCTTCAAGGTTGTCTTGCACGACATGTTCAATTACGTTAAAACCAATTATTCGATATTGCTGTTGGTTACCTTTCAACATGAGTACAGGTATTAGCAGTTCATCATCTATGGCAGTAAATTTGAAAGGGACTTTCAGCCAGCAAGTGTATGGCATGTCAGTACCATTAGCTGCTTCAATACGTAATGGGTCAAGGGGGTCCACCAGCTCTGTAACATCCCTCAGTTGCAGGTCAGGTAGATGATTCTCCATCCAGACATCATCTTTAGCACATACTGTATTTGGGAACTTGTGTCCCAGAGTGCCTGAGCATTTGGTCCATTCATGAAACACTCAAGAAGACAATTGTTTTCTACTAATTCTCTTACAGTTTGATTTTTATCAGGAGCTCTAATATTTTTGGCCGCTGACTGTTCACATGGCTGTCTGACCTGTTGTCTAACACCTGAACATGAAGATGGCTAGCAGTCAGTTTTGTGATCTGGCCAGTAGGTTTTCTGACATGCTTTTGAGCAGTAAAGTACAGTTTTACAAATTACAAACATCGTTTTGATTCTTTCTTCATTTTCTTTTTTTCACAGTTCTCTCAAAAATGGGACTTGTGATTAACTTTGGCTGCCCCTCTTGGAGGCAACCCTACTTAGTTTGAAGGGCCCCTAAAGGCTGAATGTGCTGTTCTTTCTGATCTACAACCGGCCCTGAAATGCTCACTACTTCCACATTTGAAACAACATTGACAATATTCCTCATTGGCTTGGGCTCAAGCAAATCATCTGGGTTGTGAGCGTGGTCTTTGGTAATATCTGTGTGGAGCAAACCTTTGTTGAAATTGTGCAACCTCTCTCATCCATCCTGGGCCATACTGAGGCCTGTGCTCCTGCAGTAATTATGGGTGCTGCTGGGAATAGAATGGCTGCATTGGTGACATTGACCTGAAGGGCAACTGTTCTGAGGATGAGAACACTGGACTTGCAGCAGACACCTGTTCTAAATTTGGTGAAGGTTGCTTTGGCAGTGCAGTAGTGTTTTTGCATTGTTTCTTTAATTTGGGAAGCTTGAGGTCTCATGTGTTTTAATAAAACCAAGTCAGAACGTATCTCTTTGATTTCGGGTAGCATATCGGGGGACAGATAAGATCTGCTTTGCTGGATTGAAGGTTTTGTCTCCTTTGGCAGTTCCCCAGACTGAACAGTACTCACACTAGTTGCTGTTTGTGGGGCAGCATGCGTCTTTTTGTTCTGTCTCTCCTTTTCATTTGTTCACTTTCTCCAGCAAAAGTTAATCTGGTGTCTCAGGCTTTGCGAGGTAAGGCTGAAGGTCACTCTTGATTTTGTCATTCTGCAAACCAGTCAAGACAGTATGCATGAACAGATTTTGGAGAAGAGCGCGGTCATATTTTAAACCTGACTCAGCTTCCTGAGAGGCAAACATCATTTTTGAACAGAATTTCTGCCTCAGATTCTAAGCAGAGCAGGTGGGGTAAGGGTCTCTTTTCCCTTCAAATAGCTTCATAATTGTAGCCCTGGTGTTATAGCATGGATCACCGCATCAGCAATATCTGTCTCTAGATAGCCTTCGGTCATCCCACTTTCAAACTGTTTTGCTAGGCTAGAAAATGTCAGCCTATTCTTCTGGCCTGGCTCTCCTATCTGTCCCACAATCTTGAAATATTTCTGCCACATTGCACTGTCTCAAAATGTTGGAGTCACATCTGTACTTTGAAACAGTGGGCAAGGGGGTGTTTTCCTGTCCATTACATCCTGAACTGCTCTTTCTTTTTGTTGTAATGATAATCTGAGTGCCTCTACCTCTTTTTGAAGGCTTTCCTGGTCATCAGGTTGAATTTCAATTTCAGATGTCTCTTGGACAGTTGTTATTTTATTTATTGTGTCCCAGATATTCTGACATCCCTTCATCTTCGAGGCTAGCCAGCACCTCCCGCTCAAGATATTTGATGACATAAGAAATTAGCTGGCTGCGTGTTTTCCCAGTGATGGGTTCTCTTCCAGGTGGTGAGATCTGCAGCATGCTGCATGCTTTAATCAACTGCTCAGCTGTCAAGTTATACAATGCTCCTTTTATCTCTGAAGTTTTTCAATTTCAGTCTTCATGTTGCATTCTAGGCTTTCAGAAATGATAAAATGGGGCCAAACTGACTCGAATTGACTGGTGTTACCTAGTTGTCAGGGCATACTTCAGGATACAAACTGTCAACTGCTGTCTGAAGTCTTCCACGTTGTGTTTTCAGCAAGCCTGTCTGCGACACTTGGGTTGTTTTGTTTTGGGATGATCAGCAAAAGGGTTCCACGGAATCTTGGGAATGGTGCTCTTGCCAAAAATCACAGTGGTGCCTCCAGAATATCGCCTCTTGAAAAGGAGATAATAAACGGAAAAGGACCACAGGAGAACCTGATCACTGTTCCTCCATTCACTCGAGTGTTAACATCTAATAAACAACACAGAACTAATGGCAAATGCTGAATAAAGAAGCTTCAAGCATGTTTTACATCACCTCCTTGGCTCTTGCCTCTCACATTAACAGATAAAATAAATACTGAACATAGAAGCATTGCTTGTCCTGCAAAGAGACGTTTCTGTATTACTTTTTTAACAGTTAATTATTTGAACTATGTTTATAAACACAAACAAAATGAAGATTTCACATTTAATGTATTGCACAACTTTTAGAATCTTTTACTCTGAATATTTTAAAGCTGCAGTAGGTAACTTAAATAAACGTTTCCTAAAACTGTCCATATCACATATATCACTCCTCACACACACCTCGACCCGCCCCTCGCTCCACTACGCCACCAGCTGCAACAGCCACCTAAAGAGAAACTGCCCGTACCACCGCTGCCAACAAGAAAGATGAGCGAGGAGGACAAAAAAGCTAAGAAGAAAGAAGTTGACCGAGCCCGAGATAAAACAAGGGTAAATATTGGCGTAGCCTTTGAGAGGTGGAGGAAACTAAGGGACCTGAAAGCGTTTAAAACTAATTCAGAGTTCAATGTTTCTGCTTGACAGGTAATTACCCTTGCTTGATTAATATTTGTTTTGTTTTTTTGATGATGGTATTACAGTAAACCTCCACAGCGCGTGCGATCATCCGTGCACTCACAGCTAATGTTGTCATATTAGTTTACTGTTAGGAAATATTCATGAAAGTTTGTTCTCTAAGTCGCATCAGCTGATTATCTTTGGCAGTTGTTACGCCAGTAGCGCAACTGAAAGAGGGAGGAGGGCATTGGAGGCGGGGCTTGAGTGCATCGGAGAGGGAGGGGGAGGGATGTGAAGCTTGTTTGGGTTTAAATTTTCAAGCAGTCTGTTCACCTCTCAGAGTTACCTACTGCTGCTTTAAGTCATATTTTTAAACCAGTCAAAACTGATCTTCTAAGCATGAAAAAAGGGTTTTCACAGTCAAAACAAATCAATCAGGCATACCTTAAGTACTAACTACACAACAATCGTAAGCATGGCAGTGCAGTACTCCCATTTAACAAAGTCAAATCGCAGGACGCCATTACGGGAGCACGGGGTTTCCTGCCGATACCATATATGGGAGTTCAAAACAAAAGTTCCATGGATTTCTCCGGTGTTTCCTTTAAAAAAGGAGCAATGGCATCAGGAAAATTGTACTCTTTCAGTCATATTTCGAAATGTTAATTAATCGTGATTAATTCACAGCTACCCTGTGATTAATTAGATTTTTTTTTATGTAATCGTTTGACAGCCCTAATTTTTAAATGTATTTATTAAAGATAAAGTTAGATTCATTTATTTGACACATGCAGCTCCAGTTATTTTATTATTTTCATATGTTAAAAAATTTAAAAATATAATTTTGGTGTCTTTAATTTATTGATGTGTGACACTTTTAGCTTTCCATACCTGCTGGTTGGAAGGGGGTGGAGGGTGTCTAAATTGTTCATATTTTAGGCTTCTTCTTGTGTCACATGTTTAGATTTGAACTCCAAACGCAGTGGACCAAACCTTCCTTTAACAGTTCTGGATTTGCAGCTGTATCTTCATTTCATTGACAGCCACTCACCTCCAGTCACAAATCCTGTGTGCAGCGGTGAGGGATGACCTTTCTCTTTAATTCATTCCATAGGCCAGTTTTAATTTGTATTTAGAATCCGTGTTGGGCTGAGCTATCTCATTGTGTTTTACTTATCTTTGTTGTTGTTTTCTATTTTATTTTTTTTGACCCACAAGCAAAGATTCACCAAGAAAACAAAAAGAAACATTTATTATGTTTATTTACAAAATTAATGTAATATGATTAGGTTTTTCTTGTTTTCTGTTTGTTGTTCCAGGAGGGCTTCTGAGGAAAAGACACAAGAGATCTCTTGGATTGAAGTAGGTTTTCATTGTGAATATGAATGAGATTTGCTCTTACTGGTTCTGGGGTTGGGATTCTCAAAGAGTAACGAGAAATCCAGGAAAGCTGTGTGTTCATGTGGTGAGGATAAGGACCTTTGAAGAGGCAAATGGCATGGTTGGTTTGCCGAGGAGAATTTTCTTTTTGTTGGAGCTTAAGGAGCACTTGAAGCTGACTGTAAACACTGAGAATAACTTGATGTAAGGAACAGGAACCGTGGAAAAACAATCTCTCAGAAAAGTCACTTCGTACAACTACTGTGTGTCGACATTTTTGCGAGAGTCACCGTCTGTCAGCCTAATGAGGTGTTTAAGCACTGGTGAGCCAGCTGCTGCCTGCTCGGCCATGCCCTATTAGAGTGAATCAGCAGAGAGGAAAAACACCACACAAACACGACATAGCCCTGAAATCGTGATAATCTAAACCCAACTGTGACCTGACATGAAAGTTAATTGATGAGGACGTATAAAAACCAACCAGGAATCACTAGGATTCAAACCTATTACAAACGGGAAGATGTAAAAACACCAGTATCATTGTTTGACATCATTATGAACTGAGATGGGGCTCACCAAGGAAGAAATTCCTGCTCTAAATTGCTCTTTGTGATCACATGGACTATCTAAACATCTTCTGGTGAATGCTTTTTGATCAGGAATCAGAATACACCTTTCAGTCTTGAGAACACCGCATAAACTATCTAACATGGTGGTGGTATCATGATACTTTGGGACTGTTTTAATCCCAGAGGTATCTGGTGCAATGCAAATTTGGATTGGATAATGAAAAAAAGATGATAACCTCTAAACTATCCAATCTTAGCTCAAATCAGCAGCTCAGTAGTTGAAACTTGAACACAATGGGGTGTTCCAGCAGGACTGCAGAGACACATCAAAACTAGTTTTGGAACGGTAAAACCTAGTTGCTCCAACCTCAACTGTACAGTAAGGTTTAACCGTGCTAAAAAGCTGGGTCTGAGCCTGGAAACCCTTTATCAATTTAAAATGAGAACTACAATTTCTGATCAAACTACTGATCAAATATCCAGTCACAATTATTTTTGAAATTTGTTGATGGTTACAAATCTGTGTGGTTTCACTGCAACATGTAGAGAGGCATTTGCCTAAATTATATTTATGGTAGCCCACTAGATAAAGGCACTAACCCCCTTGCTACCCTCCAAGGACATGTGGGCATAGACAATAGATGCACGGGATAGAGTGTGTGCATATGACCCTCTGTATGTATTTCAAATAGTTTTTTTTGTACATAAAAGAAAGTACACAATGAATTGAAACTTGTGCACCCAATCGGGCTATCAAAATTAACGCATTAACGCATTACAGGTAACAAATTAATTTGTAGAAGTAATGCTATTAATTTTTTTTTAATGCAATTAACTCGTGCATAGGATGACCTGCACTGCAGCCACGGTTCTATGTGAATGTCTCTTCTCTGTCGCGGGCCAGATAGAGGTCTACATCACTCCCTGCTTTACTAATTGTTTAGTCTTCAGAAAGAGACACAATATGGTGTTGTAAACAATCAGAAGATGTGATTAGAACGAGCAGATGATTAAAAATGCAACAATCATCAGTGATAACTTGCAAGATAAGCACAGATAATAACAGCAGAAACTGGAGTTATGTAAAAGTTCAGTTCCACACCATTTGCACTCATGTTGATAAGCAAATAATCCCTCTATTGTTCAGAAGACTACAATTTAATTCAAAAATGCTTTATTGATCCTAGAGGGAAAATAACTGTTGTTGTAGGTCATGTTATTTAATTCTTCAAGGAGTTGTTGTAGATCCTGATGGCTGTGGGCAGGAAGGATCTCCAGAAGCCGTCTGTGTTGCAGTAAAACTGTTGAAGCCTTTGACTAAAACCACTCTGTTGTTGTAGGATGCAGAGGATGTCCCATGAAGAGGATGCTCAGGGTTGTCCAATATAAAGAAACGGTCAGCTTTCATTCAGAACCTGTTAACCAGTTAGTTTGCCTTAGTTTGTAAACTTACCTTTGTTTATAAACTTTGATATATGTGCCCAACAATCTGCATCCTACATGTGAGTCACCACAATTCTGAGCAGGGAATGAATTACACCAAAGCTTTTTGGGGAGCCATATTTTTTATCGTGCAGTGCGATGTCCAAATTCACCTGCACACACATATATAGTTTCTGGCATAACAGTCAATAACATAAAAAACAATTTTGGTAGGTTAATAGGTTCTGAACAAACGAAAAGCAACAAGGGATCCACATGCAATCCAACATTTTCTCCCTAATCGTAGCCATTCAAAACACCAAATCACGGAGCAACTTAGATCAGAAACACCTTCATGATCATCATCATCACTGATTCGTGACCCTATGTCTTCTATATTTTATAACAAACCTAGCTTTTATCTGATTGGCAGGGCTTTCCTAAAACCATTTTTCCTTTTGCCACCATGTAGACTATTCTGAAAAACAATTGTTTCTTACATTAATGAACATTCATTTTCTCTTCTCTCTATAATTTCACCTGCTCTTTTGTGAGCCAAAATCTTTTTTCTTAGGTTATTCTTTTATTCAGTGCTGATTTCTCCATCAATTCATTCTTCAGATAGATGCACCCTCAATTGTGATTTCTAGTAAAGAGCCAGTCATTCCTACCTTTCCACTCGCTCCACTGCTTTTGTGTCCATTTAAAAGGAAAGGCTGCATGACCTGATTCAGGCCTCAGTGCCCTGCAGGGACCCACTGACTGCAAAGTTACAGCTGATCCCACAGTTCTGCATCCACTGCTGATGAGCTCTCACCACGAGCAAGACTTACAGATGAAACTCAAAAAATTAGAATATTGTGCAAAAGTTAATTTATTTCAGTAAATCAACTAAAAAAATGAAACTAATATATGATATAGACTCATTACATGCAAAGCGAGATATTTCAAATTATTTTAAAATCTATTTAAAATGAACTTTTGCACAATATTCAATTTGAGTTTCACCTGTATTACCCTCCCGTCGTCCTCTTCAATGCTCACTTTTTTGGCGTATAAAACCGAAATGCTCCAGTTTATGTTTAGACAAGATGTCCAAAACGTGAGTAAAACTTTGCCCTATCTAGTCCCAGGCAGTGTCTTCCTGATCCAAACGGGCTTGATTAGCAAGAACCCAACACAGATTAGTATTAGCATTCTTGATGTAGCCTATGTCAATCAATCCAGCGCCACCAAAGACGTATGGTCGCAGAAGGAATTAAGTAAAAGTTATTTTCAGGACAAGTCAGTATTCTGAAAAGTTCATGTGAGAAATTGAACACACAAAGCAGACAAATTATGATTTTATTTAAACCTAAAACACATTAGGATTCTCGTAAAAACAGAACAAAAAAAATGCAAACCTAATGAAAACTGGACTATTTCAGAGCTCCCCTTGGTGTGTCAGTTAAGGGTTTTCAGGGGAGCCCATCTTCTTTTAAGGGGAGCCGAGCTCCCCTTAGCTCCCCCGTAATTCGAACCCTGATTCTCAGCAAAATTGTCAGCTTTTTCTGACTTCACATCCACACAAGTACAACAAAACCTGTAACTTGTCATCACCTTGGATACTTAAAAGCTGATTATGTGAAAAATATGCTACTTTGTGGATTTCTTTAAAACACAGATAGACCATTTTTCTGTTAATTGTCTGGAGTTTGCTCTCATGGTGCTTTTTGTAGCCTTTGTATTTTTACATTCAGTACTTTAAACATACTTGCAGTGACTTTATTTAAAGTACCAATAACTTATTTTGAGTTAACATGTGAATATATATATATTTATTTTTATTACTGTTTATTATACTATCCCCAGATTTTGAAGTGCTTATGGTATGTTTTCATTGTATGTGTCTTGATGTTTTATTGAATATTCTTTTCCCATATGGTGCAAAACACATGAATTTCACATGAATGTTTTTCTATGTTTGATTAAATAAGTTAACAAATGTAATCCCATTGGTTTTACATGGGAATCTACATTCCCTACATCTAGAGTGTCCCAAAATTATCTTTCCACCTAGGTGTAGGCTTTTAATGTTGTCTCCTACGTGCAAATTATTTTCAACTGAAAATGCATCGAATAAAAGCTGATCTGTGTTTCTTCTAATATATTTAGCTATTTGGATATTTCATATCAATTTTAACAATGCTGAGGGACTTAAGCAGCATAAATAGACAACCAAACCTGAGAAACTTAGATTTTCTCACTCTCTGTAAAATTTTATAAAAACTCAATTTCTGGAGAAGAAATTAGGACAGCCCAAAATTTCTTCCCGCCCACAATGGTTGTATCACATGAAGTAGACATATACACTTTTACTTAGCACTTTGAAGAAGTTTGTCCTGTTTAAAGCTGAGACATTCAGTGTTGTGCATGTGCTACTGTTATAATGAGGTGAGATTGAAAGGGGTGTCTGAGGCCTTTAGAAAGAAGATTGTTGCAGCTTTCGAGGTTGGCGAGGGAATTAAAGAGGTCTCAAAACAATTTAAAATATCCCATGTCACTGTATGGAAAATAGTCTACAAGTGGAGAACATTCAAAACAACTGCAAAATGTTGTTTGGGAGTGGAATAACTTTAAAATGGATATCTGCAAATATACAGTCATGGTAAAGAGAAAATACACCATCTGGCATTTTCAGTGTTTTAACTATAAAAAAGTTCTGGTCTTTACCAGGTTCTACAATTATATAAACCTAACCTCAAGTGTAAAAGGCCACACCCAAAGACTCCACAAAGCAACTATCTATTTATTGTGGAAGAAATGTAATGTTCTATTCTGTGTAGTTCAAATACTGATAGCTACTGATAGTTACTATGTGTCTTTTCTTTATGATAAGGTGATCAATCTGATTATGTGACACTGTATGAATTTAGGTCAGGACAAACCTGCTGATTCAGACTCTTACAGCCTGGGTTGGCATGGCAACTCTCTTTTAGGTCTAAGAACGTCCTGACATACATTGATCATGCTTCTATATCAAATCTTCTACGCCTAATGAATCAAATGCCTACCGACTGAGAAATGTTTGTTTGTTATATCATAGGTGATAGGCTCCTGATTACTGAACCTATATAATCCTGTGTCTTGTTTTGGAAGGCAGGTCAGTATCGCATATTTTCTCTGTTAACGCTGTACCTCCTTGTTTTATCAACCAAGTCTGTATTAAAACCTCCGAGTATCTGAAGAAATCTCTCTCATCTCTTTTATTAAAGAACTTCGACAACACTATTAAACAAAAATGTACCCAAAATGAAATGCAAAACAAAAAACATCCCATAAACTATAGACATGAAAAAAATGCATAAAACTCAAGAATTTAAAGGAATTTAGATTCTTTATACGTTTGGCTGTGTCTATAACCATCCGTCCATCCATCTATTATCTACAGTACACCACTTTATCCAGGGCCGCGGGGCAGCTGGTGCCCATTTCCAGCAGTCATCAGGCGAGAGGCGGGGTACACGCTGGATAGGTCGTCAGTCCATTGCAGGGCAAGTCTTTAAGGATTAAATATAAAAGAAATTAAAGAAATAAAATGAAATGAAACACTATTACATTTCTTAGATTTCAACATCTTAAACATGGATTTTCTTACAATATTAGCTTTTCAATATTACAAAGGATTTTTTCCTATTTATACTTTTTAATGTACATGTGTTTAATTTTAATTGGAATTGCATTTGACATGTAGGAAGGCGAACACTGAGGTCTAAAACAGTAAACAGACACACAATTGTGGTTTCCTAACGTAATGACCGACTGGGAAATGCATTTAATGATTTAGAGCAATAAGCTTAAAGTGATTTCAGATAAATGAAGATATAGAAAAATAATGAAATCGAAAGGATGTGGAGGTACCAATGTCTGTGTTTCATCATGGGCCCCAATAGGATTAAATCCACCTTTGACAATGGATCTGTTTTTACCCAACATTAATGTAATTAAAGCATGAGACACATGATGGTCTGTAACTAGGATTATTCAGATTCAGAAACACACGCAGATAAATCTGAAGACCAAAGCTACATTAATTTATTCATCCGTTATCTATACCCATGCGTCCACTGTAGGGTTGCAGGGGGCTGGGGCCTATCTCCAGTAATCACCGTGCGAGAGGTGGGGTACACCCTGGACAGGTCGCCAGTCCATCGCAGGCCAACACAGAGAGCCACACAGGAAAAAAAATCATGCACACACACACACTCACACACTCATACCTAAGGGCAACTTAGAGAGACCAATAAACCTAACAGTCACGTTTTTAAACTGTGCAATACCCCAGGCCGGGATTTGAACCCAGGCCTTCTTGGTGCAAGGCAACTGCGCCACTGTAATGCACTATTTATTAATTTATTTTTCATTTTAAAAAAACATGAAAACAAAATTTAAATGTATAAAATCAACAAAAGCAAACAAAATAACAACCTTCATGTTCACAGCTACATGACAACATCAGGAACAACAATAAAGACGTAATGTCATTTATTATTGTGTCTTAATTTTTTTCACTGTTTGTGGAGATTAATCCTCTGTAATGTCAAAGTTTGAACTTTAAATGTAAGGCTCTGTCTGAATTTTAGCATTAACTGTATCATTAGGCTTACAGAACAAAATTTAATGAAATTAAAATCAAATGACACATACAGACCTGTTCTTAGTACATACTTCCTTCATCATGTGGTGCATATAAAAAATTAAATAGGTCTTTAGTTTTCACCTATAAAGAATTGCGAATATAATATAATAATAATATAATATAATATAATATGTTTATTCCCATAATGGGATAACGACAGAGAGGTAATTTAGTTTAAAGTGGCCCACATATTTTGGAAACTGGAAAACAAACAGAATCAGTACATTTTAAGAAATACAACGTGAACTAATGTGAAGTCTGTAGACAACCAAGGCAGTTTCCTTCCGGTGAAAATAAAAAGAGGGAAGGAGTGCTGCACAGACACTGGTGGGATGCACAGACAGAGATCAGAGATCCAGCTGGAAGCAGAGAGTGAGGCAGACTGCAGATCCTAAGAAAAAAAAACATAGCAGATTGTCTACCGGGTGAGTTTCTTTTTACCACAAATTCCTAATTTGCTATGTATTTTTTTATTTGACATTTCTTTCTTTGGTTTTAAAAAATCTGAAGCAGTTTAAAGTTTTTAACCATTTTTGTTTCCCCTCAGACGAAATCCCAACTTCTGGAGGATTTGGCCATTAAACAAAGAGACAACAATAAAACAACGTTTAATGAAGCAAAGCAAAGCCCTAACTCCGTGTGTGATGTGACGGCTGACTGCGCAAAATCTGGCGCGAGTGCGCACAATGGAGGAACTTTTACGCGTACAGGATGCTTGGTCTCAGAACGTTTCCTGGGACAATTGCAGCAATATAAACAGCACCCATTTCGGGAACAACACGGTAAACCCTTTAAAGCGAAACGAAGAAGTAGCTAAAGTGGAAGTTACTGTCCTGGTTCTAGTGTTGCTACTCGCTCTGACCGGAAATCTGTGCGTCTTGTGGGCCATCCATACAACCAAGCACAGCCATTCTCGGATGTATTACTTCATGAAGCACCTGAGCATCGCAGATCTGGTTGTGGCAGTGTTCCAGGTCCTGCCGCAGCTCATCTGGGACATAACCTTTCGCTTTTACGGACCCGATTTCCTCTGCAGGCTGGTCAAATACCTCCAGGTTGTTGGCATGTTTGCGTCTACCTACATGCTGGTTCTGATGTCCATCGATAGATGCTTAGCGATCTGCCAGCCGCTTCGCTCTGTGCACAAGGGCAAAGATCGCTGCTGTGTGGTCGCATCTTGGATCCTCAGTCTGGTTTTCAGCTCCCCACAAGCCTACATATTTTCTCTCAGGGAGGTAGGGAAAGGCGTCTACGACTGTTGGGGGGATTTCGTGCAACCCTGGGGTGCCAAAGCCTATATCACATGGATGAGTCTGAGCATATACATTCTTCCAGTAGCGATATTAAGCATATGCTATGGCCTGATATGCTTTAAAATATGGCAGAATATCAATATGAAAACCAGGAGGGAACACTTTTTGGCTCTCACGCCGAGGCCATCCAAGGGCGCACATCCACTGTCACGCGTGAGCAGCATCAGGCTCATTTCAAAAGCCAAGATACGCACGGTGAAAATGACATTTGTGGTGGTCATTGCTTACATTGTGTGCTGGACTCCCTTTTTCTTTGTCCAGATGTGGTCTGCATGGGATCCCGCTGCACCAAGAGAAGGTAAGATCTAATTTTTCTATAGTTTTTTTTCAATAATGCACAATAGATAGAACATAAATTCACCCGTTTTTAGATATATTAATGACCAAATATACTGTCTGACAGCTTTATTCCCCTGGTATTGTGTAAGGAAGTATTTTGTGACACAAAAAGCACAATCTTGTCATCAGTTTTGATTCATGGCACTGAAAATGTGTTGTCCATAAACCCATGGCAGATAATATTTCAGAACTAAATGCTTCATGTATGCAAAGGTCATTGTCAAAACTATCACTTGGAATGCATGGACATTCTCCGATTTCTTTGAGAACTGCTCAAAGATTATTAAATCCAGACTTCCCAGGAGTGAAACCAGACGAATGAGAATGTCACTTACAACTCTTATCAGTCTTCAAAGCCACTGGGAACCAGTACATCAAAAGATTCTGTTTCAAGTAGTAGCTTATATAATATCCATTTAAAAAAAAAAAAATCAGACTTTCTTCTCATATTCTGGTTAGTTTGCTATAAACGAGGACATGAGCAGAAAAGCAGATGTGCTCCATAACCTTTAAATGTGAACCACTTTAAAAAGTTGCACAAGTTTATACTCAGTTACAGATTTATATCTAAAATAGTTTCAACATTTTTGTATCAACCTCTTTCTGTAGAGCTGCTAAAAATTTAGCAAACAAACTCATTAAGACAGACAATTGTCAAAGCAACTTTAAATACAGATGTGTATTTCTTAATATGAGGCATGATTTGTTTGAATTCGGTGAATTGCAACACAATACGGTCCATTTTTATTATTACATTCAGAAAGCTGTCCTTTTAAAGTTCCACTTCCTATGAAGCTCAGTGGGTTTTTCTTGTCGTTGTTGTTTTACTATCATTGTCATTTTGTCTTAAAACTAGTTTGTTTGGCTATAGATGCTACAGGGTTTTAACAACCAGTAAATCCTTTCAAAATTCTATATACAAAGAAATCCTGTCTCAGGCTGGTAGTTTTGTTATTATTATAATTGAAAACAATTCTCTTTTCTAATGTTGTTTCTCCTGGTTGTTCAAATTAGCGTCAAAAGTAATCCAAATAGATGAGGTCTATAAAATATTGTTGTAATGAAGAGAAGACATAAAAGCACAATACACGTGACGTAACATATTTGTGCAATCATCACCTTGTAATATATTTGGTTGCACAAACTTTCAAAAACTGATCTTGTATAAATTCCTTACACCAGTGTTTCGAAGGTTTGTGCCACACTTTTGTTGCCTTTAGGTGTTCAACTAATTTAAAGCTGCAAAGATACCTTTGGTCACAATGTTGTTGTTTTATTATTATTCAAAAGATATATAGTGAAATTAGTCACTGCTTGTCAGATTAAACCAGTCCATCTTTTCCAGGTAATCCATAATTTCCACAAACACATAATGAGGTTTTTGTGTCTTCATGAGGAGTTGAAGTTCATATCTAGTTTTCTAACAGGGTCCATTCTAAATAGACTCAATTCTCCATAGACTTTTATGGTAACACTGACACATTTAAAAGCAACAAAGTATGTTCACAACAGTCTCTCCACCATGCCTTAGCTAACTAAGAATTGTCTCTTTGGTGTGTTATTTATTTATTTATTTATTTATTTATTTATTTATTTATTTATTTATTTATTTATTTATTTATTTATTTATTCATTCAATCAGTTAATCAGTTAGCTTCACAAATCAACACTGTTTCTTTTTTTTTTTATGTTACCAGTGTAGAATAATTCAGTCCATATTTTCTGTTTCCATTAAAAGAATAAAGGTTTAATAAATAGCAAAATGTGTTTTAAGAGCCTGTGTTTAGTGCATAATTATTCAGGTTTATATTTTGGATTTTGAATGACAGATGAGCAAATGCAATCCAGGCTCACAAGAAAATTGTGAATCAGCCCTTTAATTTTGCACCAATAGGAAGCTGTGAAACGTCACCTTGATGGGAAGCTTAACATGTCACAATCAATCACCATCTTTACAAAAGAAATGGAAGTCCTAACAACACATGATTGATTTACTGAATATATTAGACAGCTTGCTTATGGATGAGTTGATTGTGGCTACAATGTTTTATGTTTTTAATTGATTTTGTTGATGTTAAATAATTTAGCTTTTCTGTTTGTTTATTTATTTATTATCTAAAAACGCTAATGAGTGGGTTTGTTCATTCTATGTTTATTACATGTCTGTTTGTATATTGCTCTATTGAAAAGATACTTGACCAATATTTATTTTGTCATCAGTATATTTTTATGATGGGAATGTGTCCTTTTTGTCTATAATTGCATGTGTAAGAGTTGGAAGAAAGGTGGTTAGTTTTTGGTTTTTGAGACCCTCCACGTTTCTAAATGTCCTCTGACAGGACATTAATACCTCATCGCTTTCATCATTCTGGTCTATAACTGTGGAGAAAGAGCTCTCTGAATATAGAGGACATGTATATACCTAGAAGTGCTGCATTAGCATTTGTGTGGATACAAAAAGTGTAACTACATTCATGATTAAATTAATGTCAGTGTAGATTATTCACCATAAACACGATTTTGTGACTTTCATTTTGTAAAAACAGTTTTTATACTAGTAAGTCCGTAAATTTAAATATGTATTTAAATTCTGTAATCAAACGTCATTGCTTCTAATACTAATAATCGATCATACAGTTAAATACAATCACTCTATTCTGATTTCTTTACTCTGCTTCATCCTGCAACAGTATATAAAATTTTTTTAGGAAAACAACTGATCCAAAGCAGAGGTGGTCTAGCAAACATCATTTGACAAAAATTATCAGTGATGGTAGCACTGTTACATTGCAATAAGAAGGGTCCAAATCCAGACCTGAGTTCTTTCTGCATGGAGTTTGCATGTTACCCCCATATATGCATGGGTTCACTCAGGCTCCCTCCCACATTCTAAAGACATGACTGTTAGGTTAATTGGCCTCTTTCAAATGCCATTGTGTGTCAGCATGGTTGTTTGTCCTCTGTGTCTCTGTGTTGCCCTGTGATGGACTGGCATCCAGTGTGTAGATGACCTGGAGATAGGCTCTATTTCAAAAGTAGGTTTCTGTCTTACATTTGCAGCAAGAGTATGAGTGACTATGACTGTACTTTCAAATTCAAGTTTTTCTGATCCTTGAGAAGCTAGAGATTAAAGTTTCGTAGCTAAAGGCATTTGATCAGACCCTGAAAAATGTACCTCTCTATTAGAAGGCCTGGACATCAGTAAAATCATAAGAATGTGAAACCAAATTTGTAGCGAGGGAAAATATTTTTGCTTACTTGCAATTCTCCTTTCTACTTCACCAAGCTATTGTTAAAGTCATCAAAATAAATGGAAAAACCGCCGATAATTGTTTTTGTTTTTTATTAAAATCTCAAAAGATTGAGTGGAATGGAAAAGCTTTGCACTCTCAATTTGGGGAATTTAAAAGAACTGTGTTCCATATTTCTGTGACATTGTGCACCAAATAGTCTTTTAGCTCTGGACAGGCTGTTTTACTTATGTCTTAAACAAACGCCTCTCATAGTTTTGGGTCATTTTTTTAAACTGCACAAAGCACAGCTCTGAGCAGAAAACCCAGTCCTGTAGGGAGTCAGAGTAAGGCAGGAAAGAAGAAGCTCAGCACATGAGGGGTGAAGAAGACAATGAGTACTAAATCTCCCACACCCCATTAACGTTTCAGAGAAGAAGAAAAAAAAAATACTTGGAAATTGTCCACTTTCCACTGTTTGAGCTACTTTCTGCCTCAATGTGCTCTGCAGCTATAAATGTAATCGGCTGAGTGGATGGGAAAATAAGGTGCATTTTTTTTCTCCACATGGCGGCCTCTTTTAAAAACCCATTTTTCATCTCTGTGTCAGCTTGACGATCTTCTATTCGGCATCCATTAACCTCTCATGTTTTTATTAATTCTGTATGTTTTGGAGGGTGTCTAAGATGGAATCTCATATATTTCTAAATGAAAAATGATTTCAGTCCCAACAAAAAGGGAGATATATCAAAGGAGTAGCTAAAAACAGTCCGGTTTTACTGAAAGCCAACCCACTGTGCACCTGTGCAAATGTCACGTGGAATCTGCCCTATTTACTTATACAAATATTTTGTCTCAGCTAAATTTCTACAGTAAAAAATATTACCTGATTATTTTTAGAAGAACTAATGTGTTGGAAAGCCACATTTAATTCTAATGATTAACTTTAGCTCCACATTGTGTTGCAAAACTATTGAACCTTTTGTCAGGTTACAACCACAGACATCAATGTATTTTAATGGGATTTCATTTATTTGAATAAACAGGATTGGATTGGGTTGATCATACTTTTTTAGTGTCTAAACTGCAATTGTTTGTTTTGTAAACATCCTTGAGATGATATTTGCTTTGGATCATTGTTCTATAAATAAATTGAATTGAAATGATTTATTGCAATAGACCAAAGCAAATATTTTGCTACCAAAATCTGAAAAGTAAAGCATAAATTTGTATTTAGCTTTCAGAGTCAATTTTCTGCAAAACTCCCTTTGCTGAAATGACAGTTCTGTATCGTTTTCGGTATGCCATTATCAGCTTTCTACATGTGGAGAAGGGAAGTGTACATGATAAACAACTTTTCAAGTATTACCACAGAATCTCCGTTAGATTTAGGTCTGGTCCCACCAGATTTCACTGTGGAGCTCTGTGCACGCTTAAAATAATCAGTAGAACAGTATTGTCTTTTATTGAGTAATAGTATACAAAGACCCGATTCGGTTACCAAGAAGATCCTGTTATAAGCATTTGGGTAGAAATATCTAAGTCTTTGCCAGAATACCGACAAGCTTAGTAAGCTAAATCCTCTTGAGGCACTGGAGATTGGGGCCGGTGTTCATTAAAGGGCTCATTCACTGAGAATCCGTGTAATACTTGTTCTCATACGATCTTATACGAAATACGATCGATCACTTTGAGCTGCATATGCAGCATGTGCTAAATTTTCTCCAAGCCCTATGGCCTGCATCAGCCACAGAAATTGGCACTATATAAATAAACTGAATTGAATTGAATTTCCATTTAGTTTATTAATATAGCGCCGATTCACAACAGATGTCATATCAAGTCACTTAACAAGAAGTCATTTCAATACATTTATACAAACATTCCAATCAGTTAAAAAGTTTCTTATTTAAGGAATCCCATCAGATTGCGTCAGTCATTGGCGTGAGGTTGGGCCCCGTTGATGCAGACTTGCCAACCACAGCAATCCTTCAGCAATCCCTCATACTGAGCAAGCATGTAGCGACGGTGGAGAGGAAAAACTCCCCTTTAACAGGAAGAAACCTCCAGCAGAAACCAGGCTCAGTAGGAGCGGCCATCTGCCACGACCGTCTGGGGGTTTGAGAAGACAGAGCAGAGACACAGAAGGAACAGAAGATCTGATATAAGAGTACTCTCTATGTTACAGAAAGTAAAAAGTTGATAACAGGACACAGTGGATGTTCAGTTACTGGGAGCATCATCCCAGTCGATGCCCCCCGTCCAACAGGGCATTGCAGCCAAGCAGGATACCACACCAGGTATATCTTCTATGGAGAGAAAAACACTGAGAGAAAACAAAGTTAACAGTTGAAAAAACAGAATGTACTGTAATACAACTGGAGAGTAGTAGTAGAAAAGGAAGTAGCAGAGTGAAGAAAATTGGTAAGTCTGTCCTCCAGCAGTCTAAGCCTATAGCAGCATAACTACAGAGATAGCTCAGGATGACCTAAGCCACTCTAACTATAAGCTTTATCAAAAAGGAAAGTTTTAAGCCTGGCCTTAAAAGTAAACAGAGTGTCTGCCTCACGGACTAAAACTGGGAGCTGGTTCCACAGGAGAGGAGCCTGATAACTAAAAGATCTGCCTCCCATTCTACTTTTAGAAATCCTAGGAACTACAAGTAAACCTGCAGTCTGAGAACGAAGTGCTCTGTTGGGAACATATGAAACAATTAGATCTCTGATGTATGATGGAGCTTGATTATTAAAGGCTTTGTATGTAAGAAGGAGGGTCTTAAATTATATTCTGGATTTTACAGGGAGCCAGTGAAGGGAAACTAAAACAGGAGAAATGTGATCTCTCTTTTTAACATTCATCAGAACTCTTGCTGCCACATTTTGGATCAACTGAAGGCTTTTAATTACATTTTGTGGACTACCTGATAGTAAAGAATTACAGTAGTCCAGCCTTGAGGTAACAAATGCATGGACTAATTTCTCAGCATCACTCCTGGACATGATGTTTCTAATTTTAGCAATATTCCGGAGGTGAAAGAAAGAAATCCTAGAAACCTGTTTAATGTGGGATTTAAATGTCAAGTCTTGGTCAAAAACGCCGAGGTTCTTTACGTTATTACTGGGGGCCAATTTAATGCCATCCAGATGAAGTGATTGACTAATCAGTTTCTTTTTTGGAACTTCTGTTCCAAAGACAGCAACTTCTGTCTTGTCAGAATTTAAGAGCAAAAAGTTTAGAGTCATCCACGTTTTTATGTCTTCCTGACATGCCTGTAATCTACCTAACTGACTGGGTTCATCAGAATTTATGGATAAATATAGTTGTGTATATTCGTATATTGTATTCATGGTCTTGCCAACCTTGGGATGAGACCGCCCAGAGGAAGGCTGATTTTGCAGCCTGGAGAGAGCAGAGCAGTCTCTGCTCGTTATAGCTAGAACCCGACAGTGTTGCCAAGTTAGCGACTTTTCAGACCCCTTAACGACTTTTCTTTTCCAAAAAGCGCCTAGCAACAAATCTAGCAACATTTCTCACCACCTGTAGCTACTTTCTGTGAAACGTTGTCACTGATATCAGTTTATGCCTTAGCATAGAAAGTTACTCTGAGTGGATTGGATTTGGGGGAAACTACTGCCCCCTACAGGTTTGACATGTCTATGAATGTGCTTAACAACACATTTATGTGGTTAGTTGTGGATGAAGTTTTTTTTTTTTTTTTTAAAGAAGGTGGTGAGGATATTTGTTTAATAAAAAACCCAGGTATGTGTGTACATGGCCTTAGAACCCTGGCTTGCTCCTTCCTGGCGCTCAGAAAGGGAATGATCTGCGCATGTGTATGCAGCATGATCACACTACATCGACTTACCAATCATGAACCTTTCTCGGTTAATTTCACCTGCTCACAAACAAAGTTGGTTTATGTTTAATATTAACTAAAAATTTGTCTCTACTACCCTGTGCTGCACACCTGTGGTGCATTCAAAAAACATAAAAAATGTAGCTCAGTTCAAACGTAGGACATTTTAAACTTATAACAAAAAACACTGAAAATAATACCATAAGCCTTAAACTTCTGTTTAATGGCGGTTGGTAAGAAACGTTCAATGCATATTATGCCTGACTTATTTTTACAAAGTACTAAAAAACAAACAAAAACTATATTCTCTCTATTAATTTCATCTTCTTGAGATCCTTCAGGCAAAATAATATGACATGTTCCACAGTCTTTTCTTGAAGACAAAAGTCACATTTCCCTCTAGCATGTTTCCCCTGTTTAAATAATGTATTGTTTAACCCTCTATGACCAAAACCTAATCTAGATATAATTATTTCCTCCTTGCTGTTTCATTCTTCAACATGTGATGACGTCATTATTATGCAAATTAGCATGAGACATTTTCTGCCGACATCTAGCGACTTTCTGGGTCAATTTCAGCTACTGTCTGTCAGAGACAGTTGGGAACAATGGAAACCGAAGCTA
This sequence comes from Valencia hispanica, assembly GCA_963556495.2. Lineage (NCBI taxonomy): Eukaryota > Metazoa > Chordata > Actinopteri > Cyprinodontiformes > Valenciidae > Valencia > Valencia hispanica. The sequence goes on along the minus strand of OY747708.1, from coordinate 11,631,310 downwards.
ACTGTTTGCAACAAATCTAAATATTAGCAACTCCACAGCATTGCAGAACAGGGTCAGCCTGGTTTATTTGTAGACATAGCACATCAGCACTGCATTTCTTGCACAGGAAATAGAAGGTGAGGAATAAACTGTTGAAATTTGTCTAGGAAATCCACTCGTGAAGTAAGTCAAGTTAATTATTTGTTTGAAGGCAGCATAAGAGTTGTATTAGTGTTAGCCAGACAGAGGCAAGCCGTTTGCATATTGTGAATAATAATGAGTTAGTCCTGACAAATTCAGCCACCCACTCCTCCTCTGACAAACTGCAACCTCATGAAACAGGAGCGCTGAGCATTTATTCCACGTGACATGGCTCACATTCATACTGGAGACCATAGCAAATATATTGAAAAAAATGAGTGAATGAGACCAGTGCACATGCCCAAAATGTGTTCAGTAGACAGCCGTGAGCCACAAATGCCACGGCCTAGAGCTGAGATTCCACTATCAAACCACAGGGCTCCAAACCGGAAGGAAGTGATGCATGCCGATGAACGATAGTTGTGCATAACTCGTATTTAAATATTGGAATAGCAAACGTTACATTTACGTTTTGTCAGATAGAAGTGTGTAGACATCTAAATTTGGTTATCCTTGCCAGTTACCAAGACAAAGAATGAATGAAGTAGATATTTTGATGAAGTCTAAATTTAGCACCATGCCTTTTGAACAAAACATTAGAGATTAAACATTTGGGAATTCACCTGCCAGTGGATTTTAACATCGTTCAAGGACTTTGAAAGATTATTATAGATTTACAGGGGACTATTTTAAGGATTATACAGCTATTGAAAAGTTTGACTAGATTAAAAATCAGATTTTTTTTTTTAAGAAATTGACAACACTGGTGAGTGATCCTTTATTTGTAATTTCATGTCTAAAGAAGTTCCGTTCTTCGATTACATTTATTAAAAAGGGCATTTGTATTGTGTAGGTTTGCGCTATTTGGTACATTTAATATTGATCAAAGTCAGATTGTATGCTTCACAGAAGAATTAGTTGCTGCTAATAGCTGTTGTGTTGATGTGCCCCACCTAACTTATCATGCCAGAGACACCCCTGGTACCTCTGGCTATATGTGTAGAGTTGGCCATGCTGAAAGGTGAAGCTCCACCCGAGTCCCAGGTCCAGTCCCCCAAGTCCCCAGTCCTTTTGCAGGCTTTTACAGGTTTTCTTAGTGGATTGCCCAGTATTTAGCTTCTTGCATCTTCCAAATCACTATGAGGAAGCTCTCAGCTGTTTAGCTGTTTGTTTTGTTTTAAACAGACCACAGTTCTCTTCCTTAGATTGTTTGCTTCATTTGGGCTCATCTGTATCCTGGAGCAGACCAAGCCAGAAAATTCTCTCCCCCTCCACCATCTTTTTCTGTACAGTAATTTTGCATTTGCCTCTTGAATGTATGCTGTACACTTAGCTGCCTCACCTGCTGCTTACTATAGGCAGTTTCTTGCCCCAAATGAGAAGGTGGTGTAATCATTTTTTTTGTCCATCCAGTTTGATGGTCTTTGAAAACTGCAGGGTGAAAGAGAACAAAAGTTAATCAAGATGTGAGATTTATTGGCCTTCCCAACCCCCTAGATTGTCCTGCTTTATAAACACCCTGAGAGTCTTCTTGTCCCTGCTAAAGAAAAGCATCTCTCCACCAGGTTCCACCCTTGAAATGTCTCCACCACCAGATCAGAGGTAAAGAAAAGGTAGACACTGCTGCTTCAGCCAAATAATTTCCACCTGCTTGTGCATAAATCTGCTTGTCACACAATACTTCCCCTCGTGTTGGTTATGTTTCTATGCTGTTATTTGATAAATGAAAAGATTAAAAAGGTGCACATAAGGTGTAGGTAGGGTCACAGTTAATCACATTTTACTTCTCCTTCCAAATAGAATTTTTTATTCATAAAGCTCTAAATCAGTTTGTTTATTTTTACAAAGGTCTAGATAAGATTTTGCTGAACTCCAAAAAAGGCATTGTCTAAAACTGATTTAGTACAGCTCTGGGACAGTATTGGATCAGCATCAGTCACATTACTTCCTACAATGATGTTATTGATGATGGTTGGCAGGGTATGGTGGCAAGGTGGTGCACAGAAAGAGCTGGTAGTCCAGGGCAGATTTGGTGCTGGAACCTCCAGTCCTGTAAAAACATTAGAACGCCAGGATGAACGCCTGTGTGCTTTTCTAACATAATTGGGCATATGGATGGTTTATAGTAGCTTAAACTTTTTTTAATACAGCAAAATAGTTAAAAATTAGGGAAATAACCTTTACAACTTTTTGTAAAACCATTCAGTTACAGTACATCAAGTTGTCTGGTCAATTTATTCACAGCCCGCTTCCTAAACTTGCAATGCTGATTAGCAGAACTGCACAATAGAGCATCTGCCAGTGTTTTGTTGAAAGTGTCAAAAAAAATTGTAGACAACATGTATCCAGAGATAAGATGCAATTTTCTTCTTTTTTTAGCTCAAGCAAAAAAGACTTACAGGCATATGATTTTTTTTAATATATACCACAGCATGTTTTTTCTGTCATGTTTGAACATATGGATATTTAGCATCAATTTTAACAATACAAAAAATAAGTAACATATAAGATAGTAGAATATAATATATACTGTATGTGGGGCAACAGTGACTCAGTTGGTAGGAGTTTATCCTGTAACCAATGGGTTGCTGGTTCAAACCTCCGCTCTGACTCTCTCGGTCGTTGCGTCCTTGGGCAAGAGACTTCACCCACCTTACCTACTGGTGGTGGTCAGAGGGCACGATGGCACCAGTGTACGCCAGCCTTGCTTCGGTCAGTGTGTCCCAGGGAGGCTGTGGCTACACTGTGGCTTACCATCATGAGAGTTTAAAAAAACAAAGGCAACTGGACTTCCCTTGTTATCTCGAAGATGTTTCACCTCTCATCCAAAAGGCTTCTTCAGTTCTGAAACTTGGTTTGGAGTATCAGGCTTATAAGGGCTAGTCAGGAACAATCATACTAATAGTGAAATAAAAACCACAAATGAGCCCATTGGTAACTCCTAATGAGCCCGTGAGAGTCACATGACTTCCTGAACCTACCCTCTATTTAATTCCCTGAGACTAACAATCCTGATGACGTACCGACTAGATTAAAACACTATTTAAATTTGTTTAAATACTGTTACATTTAAAATCCCTTTCTTTTTCACAAAATAATAAATAACTGAATTATAATTTAATGAATTTGAACATTTCTTAAAATGAAGTGATGTCCTAAATTTTTACCCTGTCAAGTTACATGCATATATCCATACTTTTGGAAGTACCCCCACAGGTACCTTGTAAGTTCAACATTAATACTCCATAACTACAAACCACATGTATTGCAATTATTTCAATGTAGATTAACGAAATGGTGATCCACAGGAAATCCACTGTGTGACCAGGAAAAAGTGATTACATTTTAGAGGTGATCTGTATCACCTCCTGGGGGCGGGGGCTGGGGTAGGGGGACGCGGGGGCTGAGCTGCCTTGACGGAGGTCTGCACTCTCCGAGAGCTTTTCTAGTTTCAGATGCTTTCCCTTTTAACTTACTGTGCTTTTTCTCTCTATAGACATGGCCTTCATCATCTCCATGTTGCTTGCCAGTCTCAACAGCTGCTGTAATCCCTGGATCTACATGTTTTTTGCCGGTCACCTGTTTCACGACCTGATGCAAAGCTTCTTCTGCTGCTGCAGACACTCTCTTGCAGACTCTTCCTGCGATCGGCAGTGCAGGCACAAGAGTGGCTCCTCCACTTATGTCATCAAGAACGGCAGCAGTATGAGGAGCTTGACCCACACATCCAGCACAGGGGGACCCGTGCATTGAGCCAGCAGGGAGCCATTTAAAGCTTCCCGTGGTTGACTTGATCCAGCAATCATGCAAGACCTTCGTTCAGGCATTTAATCATCTACAGCAGAGCTGAGCATGCCATGGCACAATGCTTGTTGTCAACTATGTTAAATTAAGCCAAACAGAGAACATAAACCTCCTGTCCGGAAAAAACCCTGCACCCTGTGATAACAGAAAGTAGAACAAAACGTCATTGTTTCCAAAATGTGAACTAAATGGGCTGCGAAGTAAAGTTTCAACTAGAGCCCAATCTGGTGCACATTTTAATTAAGCAGGATCTGTTCAAATGTTTGCTCACAAATGCAGTCAGATCTGACAGGACCAGACAGGATGGACAAAATTTTGATCAAAAAATACAAAAAACCTATCCTGTTGTTCTGAACAAACTGACTTAGCGACTATCATTTGTATCCTAATTCACAGAATAAGGAGGAGGAAATTAATTAATGTATAATGTTGTTTACTGTGGCATGTAAATATATATATATATATATATATATATATATATATATATATATATATATATATATATATATATATATATATATATATATATATATATATATATGAAAAGACTCAAAATAGGACAATATATAACTTATACAGTATACTGAATGTTTAGTTAACTAGACTTTAGTTAACTAAACTTGTCTACTATCTCTAAGTTTAAACAACAGTGAACATTCTTTTGATTTGTTTTGCACAGTTTGTGCCCTTCAGATTTATAGTTTAAGGACATTTACAACAGATACTTATCCAGGTTGTTTACATTTAATCTACAGTTTCTCTCTGTTGCTTTTGAGCATTTCTTTAACAGAATTGAAATTTATCAAACTTCCTGTTTGATTCCCACATCTAGTTGCTAACTAGTGGTACGTCAGTAACATGTACTTCTTATTTGTTACGCTGCAAATAGTTTCACACACTCATGAAATTGTTTGTGTGCAATTAGTATTTTTGTCATAAATTTGCTAATTTCTTGATAATCAAAATGCATTTCACACCAGGCCAGCTTGCCATTTTATCTTGCTTGAGTGATTGCATTTAAGATTATTGAATAACTTACCATAATGGTGTATGCTTTAAATATTTTTTCTGAAACTTTCTTGTTGAATCTGTTCAGGATATTTAGCATTCCTACTACTTTGAATTGCTCTCTAGTCAAACCCATCTAGATGAATGTTTGAGACGGGCTCATTTCTATTCTAATTCACAAATTTCGTTTAAATCTATCAGTCAGTCAGTCAATCAATCAATTACAAGTTTTTTTCTAAACATCTGGTGGCATGCATAAAGCATCCCACCAGATCAGACTAAACCTTTCTCATTTTAGGTTGGCCTTAACAAAATTATTTCTATTTGCTGACAGTTTTGGAAAGCCGATGATCTCGTGAAAGGTTTGCAGTTTTCCATACAGTTTAAAATGTTGTTTGTATGGCCTTTGTCTAGTGTTTTGGAGTATCCTATCACAAGGTGCTTACTGTAGTTTGTTGAAATTTTGGCCCATTCCTTCTGACAGAACCCATGTAACTAAGTCAGGTTTGCTCTCACGCACCTTTTTGGCCCTGTCCACAATTATTTTGTAGGAAATAGATCTGGGCTTTGTGATGAAAACATGGATTTTGTTTCAAAAGCTACACTGTAATTAATTGGCTGGTATGATTAGGGTCATTGGCCCAAGCTTTAAATTCTTGTCTGATGTCTTTAGACATTGCTTCATTAATTTCACATGATTTTCTTCATGATAAAATTTGTTATATGGAGTTTACTGGCATTTATTGCACAAAGACACCCCAACAACATGGTTCTGTTATTTCTGTACTTCACGGTTTGGATGGCGTTCTTTGGGCTGCATGATTGCTCCTTTACTCTCTAAATGTGACAAAGGTAATTATGACACAACTATTTAGTTTCATCAGACCGCAGGACATGTCTTCAAAAGTTAAGGTCTTTGTCCCTGATTGGATTTAAAAACTGTAATTGTTATGTTGCTTTTGTAGTAATGGCTTCTTCCTCATAGAGCTGCCTTTCAGCTCATGTCAGCACAGGACTTGTTTCACTGTCAGTTAATGACCCCCTCTTACCAGCTTCATCCTATTTCTTTACATTGTATGTTACTTTTGTTCTGGGTTTGTTTCACACATTTTGAAACAAAACAGCGTTATCTCTGGGGCACAAAATGTATCTTCAATGTCCAGCTGGACAATTCCATGTTGTTTATACTGTACTTGTGTCCCATCGTTAGAACAGATGAAAGTGGCACCTTCAGCCATCTTAAAATTGTATCTTAAGATGAACCACACTTTTGGAGGTCTCTGGCTGATATTTAGCTTTTTTTTTCATTCACACAAGAAAGCAGTGTTTGAAACATTGCCTAAAAATACATCTACAGGTGTGCATCCAGTTTTGTTTTTTGCATAAATTCTGATTCTGAGGTCAATTAGTCATCAGGACTTTTACAAATTGTTTAAAAGCAAATTAATCTAAACTTATAAATTTAGAATAGAAATAGAAATAATAGATAATACATTAATGATTCCGGCAATCCTATCTACCCTAGAACAAGAAATACACTGAAACAACGCCTAAAAATGTTCAGCATCTTGCCCTAGAACCTTGATACATGAAATAGATTTTCACAGATGTGCTGACTGATATTCAATTCAATTCAGTTTATTTATATAGCGCCAATTCACAACAGATGTCATCTCAAGGCACTTAACAAGAAGTCATTTCAATATATTTATACAAACATTCCAGTCAGTTAAAAAGTTTCCTATTTAAGGAATCCCAGCTGATTGCGTCAGTCATTGGCGTGAGGTTGGGCAGACTTTCCAACCACAGCAATCCTTCAGCAATCCCTCATACTGAGCAAGCATGTAGCGACGGTGGAGAGGAAAAACTCCCCTTTAACAGGAAGAAACCTCCAACAGAACCAGGCTCAGTAGGAGCGGCCATCTGCCACGACCGTCTGGAGGTTTGAGAAGACAGAGCAGAAACACAGAAGGAACAGAAGATCTGATATAAGAGAACTTTCTATGTTACAGAAAGTAAAAAGTTGATAACATGACACGGTGGATGTTCAGTTACTGGGACTCAGTCTGAGCGCGAAGTGCTCTGTTGGGAACATATGGAACAATTAGATCTCTGATGTATGATGGAGCTTGATTATTAAGGGCTTTGTATGTAAGAAGAAGGATCTTAAATTCTATTCTGGATTTAACAGGGAGCCAAAGAAGGGAAGCTAAAACAGGAGAACTGGGATCTCTCTTTTTAATATTGATCAGAACTCTTGCTGCCGCATTTTGGATCAACTGAAGGCTTTTAATGGCATTTTGTGGACTACCTGATAGTACAGAATTACAGTAGTCCAGCCTTGAGGTAACAAATGCATGGACTAGTTTCTCAGCATCACTCATGGACAGGATGTTTCTAATTTTAGCAATATTCCGGAGGTGAAAGAAAGAAATCCTAGAAATCTGTTTAATATGGGATTTAAATGTCAAGTCTCGGTCAAAAATAACACAGAGGTTCTTTACGTTATTACTGGGGGCCAATTTAATCCCATCCAGATGAAGTGATTGACTAATCAGTTTCTGTTTAAGAACTTCTGGTCCAAAGACAGCAACTTCTGTCTTGTCAAAATTTAAAAGCAAAAAGTTTAGGGTCATCCATGTTTTTATATCTTCCAGACATGCCAGTAATCTACCTAACTGACTGGGTTCATCAGGATTTATGGATAAATATAGTTGTGTATCATCGGCATAGCTGTGGAAATTTGTCCTATGCTGTCTAATGATTCTACCAATTGGGAGCATATATATGGTGAAAGGCACAGAACCCTGTGGAACTCCTCAAGTAACCCTTGAGAGTGAAGAAGATTTATCATTTAGATGAACAAACTGGAATTTATCAGACAAATATGATTTAAACCAGCCTAGTGCTGTTCCTTTGATCCCTGCAACATGTTCAAGCCTTTCTAAGAGAATATTATGATCGACTGTATCAAAAGCAGCACTGAGATCTAACAAAACCAGAAAAGACACAAGTCCATTATCTGAGGCCATGAGAATATCATTAGTAACCTTCACCAGTGCTGTTTCAGTGCTATGATGAGCTCTAAAACCTGACTGAAACTCTTTAAACAGTTCGTTACTGTTTAGATGCTCACAGACTTGATTAGCAACAATTTTCTCAAGGATTTTGGATAAGAAAGGAAGGTTAGATACAGTGGCTTGCAAAAGTATTTGGCCCCCTTGAACTTTTCCACATTTTGTCACGTTACAGCCACAAACACAAATTAATTTTATTGGAATGCCACGTGAAAGACCAATACAAAGTGGTGTACACGTTAGAAGTGGAACGAAAATCATACATGATTCCAAAATTTTTTTTTTAAATAACTGAAAAGTGGGGTGTGCGTAATTATTCAGCCCCCTGAGTCAATACTTTGTAGAACCACCTTTTGCTGCAATTACAGCTGCCAGTCTTTTAGGGTATGTCTCTACCAGCTTTCCACATCTAGAGACTGAAATTCTTGCCCATTCTTCTTTACCCCACCCCACTTTTCAGTTATTTATTTGTAAAAAATGTTTGGAATCATGTATGATTTTCGTTCCACTTCTCACGTGTACACCACTTTGTATTGGTCTTTCACGTGGAATTCCAATAAAATTGATTCATGTTTGTGGCTGTAATGTGACAAAATGTGGAAAATTTCAAGGGGGCCGAAAACTTTTGCAAGCCTCTGTATAGGTCTGTAATTCACCAAGTCATCTTGATCAAGGGAAGGTTTCTTGAGTAAAGGTTTAATTTATTTTAAATTCCTGTGGTACGTATCCGTTTACTAAGGATAGATTCATCATATCCAAAATGGGGCCAGATACCAAATGGAACACTTCCTTAAATAATTTGGTTGGAATTGGGTCCAACATACAAGTTGAAGGTTTAGATGAGGCTCATATTTTTGATAATTCCGAAAGCTCGACTGAATCAAAACAGCCTAAGCACAAATGAGGTTCTACGGTTCTTTCCGATGCTGCCTCATTTACTGAGGAAGAAGTAATCATGTTTGGGAGGATGCCAATGGTTTTATTTTTAATAGAATTAATTTTATTTATGAAGAATCCCATAAAATCATCACTGCTAAGAGCTGGGGGAATAGTTGGCTCAACAGAGCTATGACTCTGGCTTTGGCAACTGTACTAAAAAGAAACCTAGGATTGTTTTTATTCGCCTCTATTAATGATGAAAAATATGCTGTTCTAGCTTGTCGAAGGGTCTTTTTATACAGCAATAGACTGTTATTCCAGGTTAAATAGGAATCCTCTAGGCGTGTAGAGCGCCATTTTCTCTCCAACTTCCTAGTATTCTGCTTTAAAGTACGCAACTCTGCATTTAACCAAGGAGTCCGCCTCCTATGGCTAGCCACTTTCTTTTTTAAGGGGGCTACACTATCTAATGCCAAACGCAATGAGGAAGTAACGCTGTGAACCAGACCATCAATTTCTGAAGGGTTAGAGATAGAATTGCTGTCTTCCACTGTGTTACCCTGAGACACTGAGGAAAGTAAGAATGGAACAGATTCTTTAAAAATTGTTACAGCATTGTCTGATAAAGCTCTACTATAATGAAATTTTCTTTCAGATTTAAGATGGTCAGTTAAAGTAAATTCAAAAGTTATCAAGAAGTGGTCAGACAGGACCGGGTTATGTGGGTGGACTTTTATTTCCTCACACTCAGTACCGTATGTCAGTACAAGGTCCAAAGTGTGTTTACCCGAGTGGGTCGATCCCTGTACTTTTTGAGTAAAGCCAATTGAGGCTAAAATAGCATTAAAGGCTGCATTTAGGCTATCACTTTCAGTATCCACATGAATATTGAAGTCCCCCACTATAATGACCCTATCAGTATTTAATACTAAATCAGATAAAAAAAATTGAGATCTGATCCAAGAATTGAGCGTAAGGGCCTGGTGGACGATACAAAACCACAAACAAAAATGGTCTTAATGTTTTGCAACTTGGATGAGGAAAAGTAAGGGTTAGATGTTCAAAAGAACTGTAGCTATAAATTGGTCTTGGACTAATTGGTAAATCAGAACGAAAAATGGTTGCAACTCCTCGCCCAGTATTTCTAGGAATGTGAAAATTTAAATAACTGGAAGGAGTTGACTCATTTATACTGACATAATCCTCCTGCTGCAACCAGGTTTCTGTGAGACAAAGGAAATCAATGTGATTATCACAAATCAAGTCATTTACTAACAGAGTCTTTGAGGAGAGATATCTTATGTTTAATAAACCACATTCAATAGATTTATTTTTTTGTTCAGTCAAAGTCGTATTTATCTTTATGAGATTTCCATAATTTGCCTTTTTACATTAATATAAATATTAATGTATATAATATAGTGTACATTTCGAGATGCAGAGTTCTGAAGATGTCCCTCATTTATGCAAATGATCTATGATGTTTTGGTATTTGTGCTAAATGTTCTGAGAAATTCACTGTGATGTAAAGTTTAAGGATTATGTGTGAAATGTGCCAAAGCAACCGAGAAAATGTGTAAAAGAACTATTCTTCTGAGGTTTGCCTGATGTCCAATGAAAATCATCTGTACATGGGTCTCTGCAGTCAGTACCATCTCAAAGCTCTGCAGCAAACCACCCTGCCAATTGGTTTGAGTGCGTCTGTGTGTGAAAATAAATCATCCTGTGAATGATTCGGGTTAAATAGGATTAGACACATCAAAGGCTAAACTCAGAGGAATGTTGTCTAACCTTCCTGTATTTATCCAAACTCAACTTTAAAGTCAGAACATTGCTGTACGTCAAAAAAGATGAAAATTGTTATCCTATTTTCTTTTCTCCTATTTTCTCCCTTTTGTTTTTTTTGATTACAGCAAATATTTTTGTTGTTGTGTAGTTATCGCATTTATGACCGAAATTGAAGCCTCGAAACGTAGACGCAAACTTTCAATTGGCATCCTTCATTATTTTCCAGGTCTAAAGTTGAAAATTTATATTTTCTGTTACTGAGTACAGTTAAATCTATAGTTATTCATATTGCTCACAGAAATGAGACAGGGACCCATCAACATACAATGTTAAAGCAACATATATTTAAAAGAAGTATTCGTTTTTATTTATATCTTATTAGTAACAGTTAGTTCAACAAATGATAACATTACTGAAAAACCAGGGCTGCTAGTGTTGAAACTGCAGAAACATACATTTTTACTGTAGATGCTGTGTGGTCTCTGTCATACAGAAATTGCTTGCTTTAGTGGTTAGAGCTGTATTTCAGGGACCAAAATTTACTTAAAACTGTAGGACAAGCCCATATGACCATACCTTGTTAAAATACCTGAGCATGCAATTCTTTTTCAAGCCAGAATGACTGCTGTGAAATAGTTCTGACTGTAATTTGTGACATAAGTGTACTTGCATGGTAGCTCAGTGGAATTCCTCAGTAAAGGAATTATTCCAAATTACGAACAACAGTGGAAGGGAGAGGTAGAGTGGCTCATTCCACCCCCTAAAAGCGATAACTAAGTCTGTTTCTCCACTTATGTGTCATTTTGATCAACACCGGTAACATGCATTAAAACAGAGGTCAGCAACTCCCAGTCCTTGAGTGCCACTATCGTGCAACTTTTGGCTGCATCACTGTTCTAACACACCTGAAAAGAAAAGCTGTATTTCCTCCTTGGCATTTCAGCAAGTTTTACAAAGGCCTGGTCATTACCCATTGGATTCAGGTGTATCGGAGCAGTAATGCATCCAAAAGTTCCATGCCAGTGGCACTCAAATATTGGAGATGCTGATCGCTGCAAATAATTACATTAGAAAATTGTGTCAGCTTTTAAAAAGGCCATAATTTGACTACTTTAGTCCTTCTTTTGTATCATTTGAAAGCAAGAGTGTATACTGTGGATTTGTTTACCCCTAATATTTGTCTGATTGTGTCTTTTTCCTTTACTATTTTTTCACTGCATGCATAAAAAAACTCAAACAGACCTAATACACATAATTATTTGTACATTAGATGCATATTAGTGTATTTGGTTGGTCTTTGTACAGACACTGAAAAAAACAATAACATTCACAGGATTTCACAACTGAAGGATATTTCACAAAGGATTTTATAGCGTTCTTTAAACATAATAAAATGCCTTTTAACTTGATTGTTTAACCGGTTTCTTTTATCTGTATCCAGAGCTTTGTGAATATATGTTTTATATCATGTCTGTGGAGAAATAATACTGATAATATTCACACACCTATGTTGTCTTTAACCGGGAATTATGAGATTAATAATCTTCTATTGTACCATCAATAAACTATGTAAAGCTATGTATTGAGTATAAATCATTTCATAGCGTTACATGACCGTATTACATAGCTTTATATACTTTATATACTTTCATAATTTATATCAACACCTAGTCGGATAAATTCCTTCACTTCTCAATGATCAGTTGTTATTACATATTTAAAAGGCTTCTGTGTAGATTTTAGATTAGATTAATTTAGCATCACTAAAATTATTTCACTTAACAATATATGCACACAACTAAAAAAGCTAAGACGGTAGGATATTAAAAGTAAGAAACTCAATAATCAAATTTTCGCCTTAGCTGATTAAAGTTTAACTTTTTTTAAAATAGCATCTCTCTCTCAACAATTTAAAGGTAAGAGGATTTTCAACCTAGATTACTCTGTTCTAATAGGTAACTGAGGATCTTACTGTGGACTGGAATCAGCTTATTGACTCACTAAAGGAACCGACTGAGACTTTTGTTGAAACAGGTCTGACAGCCCTCTTTCTCAACTCAGCCGATGGCAAAGTCTTGGCACAACAGCTGTGGTTCCTGTCAAAAGGTCACTTGGAGACTTTAATACTCTTGGTTCTGGTTCAGTTTGGTGATTCCTCCTTTTGGATTTGTAATCAAGTGAATTGAGAGAAAAATTGAACAAAGAAATTGCTGAAATTTTGCCCCAAACACAGCAACGAAAGATCATGCAAAGAAAAACATTTATCGCAACCGAATAGCAACAATTTGATGAGTCTTCTCAATGACTTCGTCAGGGAAATATATTGTTGGTTCTATAGTTCTATTTCTCCTGACTTAGTCTCTAAACTCAGCTGTCTCAAAACCCAGCAGCTTCCAGGAAATGAGTCAGAAGATGCTGATAACCCAATCAGAAGCAAACTTGGAATAAAAAAAGAGATATGTAACTTCAGACAGCCTATATATTAAATATATATATATTTTCTGTTAATTTTCTTGACCACATTCTGACACATACTGACATTTTTTTAGCATAAAAAAAGCATCTATTTGTTGCAAATTCAGGAGTTTCTGTGTGGGATAGAAAGTTGTGGCTTAATCTAAAAGTTAATGATACTTTGAAAAAAAACAGAATACTTTCAAAAAAGCAAAAGTTGTGGGTTAAACAGTTAGATCTGAGTGTGTTTAACTCCACAAATAAAACACCTTTGTCTGATAAAAATGGGTAAAGTAAGGAGTTAAAAATCACATAATGTTCTGTAAAATATATGCATTTATGTAAGAAATAATTCTATCATGATAAAGTCAGCCACCCTGGTCTGAATGTTGTTCACTCTTATGTTCTGTCAACTACAGAATTTGGGAAACCCTGTGCATCAACAATAACATGTTTCGATAGGAAATACCAGACTGAAAAAAACAGCAAACAGCTGAAAGCAACAATTTAATCTCAGACAAACCGCCAACAAACTTCATGAACTCACAAAAATGTCAAATGTTTGAACACACCTTGTCATTCTCTGACATTTCTTTATTGCCTCTATTTTCTTCACTGTAGAAGGTATTTAAGCTATAAGGAAACACACCTGGGATTATATGTTAACCTTTTGCTTTTATGAATTTTGGACACTCTTAGCATCTTTTAGCTAGTTTCATATAGTACTCACTCTGCATGGTTTTCAAGTAACAGGTATGACTTGTCCAAAGTTAATACTTGGAATGCATTACATTTCTAATGAGTTTGAGACCAGCAGTTGTGTTGTGCAGGCGGAGGTAGGCTTGGTACAATGATCTAGAGAGTCAATGGCCCCATTTCATTACTGTTCTAATCCAAGTTTGTTTGTTTTTTCAACATAATTGTGTTCCTACATAATTAAAGATGTGTTCCCTAATAGAAATGAAAACCTTAAAAAAGAGGATTTGCAGGGTGGCAGACAGAAAATGGAGGAAAAATAAAATCACAATAAACCATCAAATATACACAGAACTTCTCAAATAATACAATAACACAATAATAAATTCAAGAAATGCATACTTTTCCAAAATCATCTCTGATCATATAAATAATCCCAAAAAAGATTTTTTCCAGCATTAAGAACATTTTTAACTGTGCTACTAATGCATTTCGGAAAACCCTGTCAAACACTTGTTGTCAGGAGTTTGCAGACCACTTCAGAGGAAAGGTAGACACCATCAGATGTAATATTTTATCTTCTCAAAGCAACATGGTTTTAGACAAAGTTGAGCGTCTGTCTTTACCAGAGGAAACGCTGGATAGTTTTGTTCTGGTAGAAGTTGAGATACTTGACAAAGTTTTCTCCTCAGTGAGGCCCACCACATGTCTTTTAGATCCAATTCCCACCTCTTTTTTAAGCAATTTTATGGTTCTTTTGGATATATTAACCTTGATGAATTGCTCCCTTCAGATGGGGAGTCTTTCCTGTTGCCTTTAAAGGAACGGTGCTGAGGCCTCTGTTGAAGAAGATCAATTTAGATTTAAATGACTGTAACAACTTTAGACCGGTATCTGACTTACCGTTTTTAAGCAAAATTTTAGAAAAGCTTGTTTTATTTAAAATTAATGATTTTATTAATATACACAATATACTGGAGAAATTTGAGTCTGGTTTTGGGGTGAACCAAGAAGATTTTAAATGATTTTAGAATAAACTATTATGCACAGAGGGTGACAGTGTTTGTTCTACTGGATCTAAGCGCTGCCTTTGATACAGTGGACCACACTTTTCTTTTAACCCATTTAAAACAGACTGGCCTCTGGTGCTGTTCCCAAATGGTTCACATGCTATCTGACAGACAGGACTTTTATGGTAAGTTTAGATACCTGCTCCTCTAAGGTCTACAAGATTTCATGTGGTGTGCCCCAGGGTTCAATTTTAGGCCCAGTGCTTTTTAACCTTTTTATGCTCCCTCTTGGCAGTGTCATCAGAAGACATGGAGTTAACTTTCACAGTTATGCTGACGATACACAGTTGTACATCCCCTTGTCTCCTAATGACACACAGCCAATGGATGCACTTTTTAACTGCATTTGCGACATCAAATTCTCGATGGCAGAACATTTTCTCCAGCTCAACCAGGACAGAACTGACGTTTTAGTCATCGGTCCTGAGGCTCAGAGAGAGAAACTTTTACCAAAATCACTGTCTTTTAATCCTTCTTTACAAGTAAAGAACCTGGGCGTGATTTTTGATTCTGAGCTGACTTTTATCCCTCATATTAAAAACATTACTAAAATAGGTTTTATCACCTAAAGGGCAAGACACTTCACCCTTCTGCCTACTAGTGGTGGTCAGAGGACCCGGTGGCACCAGTGTCCGGCAGCCTCGCTTCTGTCAGTGTGCCCCAGGGCAACTGTGGCTACAATGTAGCTTGCCATCACCAGTGTGTGAATGTGTGCGTGAATGGGTGAATGACTGAACGTAGTGTGAAGCGCTTTGGGGTCCTCACGCACTAAATAAAGCGCTATACAAGTACAAACCATTTACCATTTAAAGAACATTGCCAGACTCCTCCCCATTACTTTTAACTGATTATTATTTATTATAGTCTGTTTAATTGCTCTGCATGTTTTACATAATAGATATTATCTGTGTTTTACTATTTAATCTTATATTTATCCACTGTTATTTTAATCTTCCTTCCAGTGTTTCCTCTATTTGAGCCCTCTGCCTCAGGAGTGGTGGTCGGCTGTGGCTGCCTGGGTGCTCTCCAGGGAGCACTTGGGTGTAGGTAGGGGTCTCGCCCATGCCTCCTGGGGCGCCCTGGGTCAGTGCCTTGGCTGCTGCAGTTGATGTGCTGCTCCTGACGCAGATGGCTCCTTTGAAGGTGTTTCCTAACCTGGCTCCTCTGTACTCTGCCCAATGTCTTTTTTATTGCTGCTCTTAAGTGTGTGCGTGCATGAAGGTTGATAGATAGATTGATTGCTTGCTTGCTTGCTTGCTTGATTGATTGATTGATTGATTGATTGATTGATTGATTGGTTGATTGATTGATTGATTGATTGATTGATTGATTGATTGATTGATTGATTGATTGATTGATTGATTGATTGAATAGATTTGGTATCTTCTGTTTTTATTAACAATGCAGATTCAGGAGAAAAAAAATTGAGAAAAGTAAAAGAGTGTTTCCAAATTTTTGACTCGTACTGAACAAAAATGAGCACAAATTAACATTAAAGAATTTATTTCATCAAGCAATCTGCATGTCTTACTTATCTGTTTCAATAAACATAACTGTAAACTTTAAAGACATTTAAATTAGTTTGTGGGAAGTGCAATGTACATGTCTTACCTGCACCAGAACATCGATTTTTGACAGCTGTTTATAATCGTTCAGGAGAACAAATTTATCGCCATTTAAAAAATGGGTAGAAGCAAGTTAAGCACTTTCTAATCAAGTAATCAAAGTTATATAAGGATATTGTTTAAAATGATAAATGAGAACAGGAAGATGTGATAACTGTAACCCCCACTTTAATGCCAGAGAGGAAAAAGTATTGCCTGATTTATAAAAAGAGTCATTAAAATGATTTCACACAGCACATTATTTTTTAGGGATTGCTTCAGTGTGTAAACTACATGAACATCTAAGAAGATTAGCATTTTTCACATTCTCAGCCATTTAACAAAAAAATGTAAAATGCCTTGCTAAAATATTTAGACACCCTTTGAACTTTTTTACATTTTGTCACATTAACACACACATTATGTGATTTTTGTATAAGATAATTTTGAAAAGGAAAGAAAAATGATTCAAGAGTTACATCTTAATTGAAGCTCCTATACTTTGACACCCCAAATTAAAATCAAGTGCAACTAACTGTCTTCAGAAGTAATTAATTTGTTCACCTGCATGTGCGATATAATCCTACTATCAACCCTGATGCTCTGTGAAAGCTTTCAAAGGGTTCTTTAAATTGACACAAGGTACAATTAATAAAAAACGGAAGACTAAAGGAGATTGAGCTTTCTCTTCTGTGGCTCCAAGACTCTGGAACTCACTTTCTCTGTCTCTGAGATCAGAAGGATCAATAGTTTCATCTAAAGACCATCTTAAAATATATATCTTTAAATCTGCTTTCGTTTAACCTTGTCTTGTGTATTTTTATTCTGTTTGTTAAAGCACTTTGTGATTTATATCTTGAAAAGTGCTACATAAATAAAGTTTTACTTACTTTACTTACTAAATTAGTAAGCAAACATCCTAATGCAGATCAAGGAACATAGCAGACAGCTCAGGAATAAAGCTGCTGGAGACATTTAAACCTAGGCTAGATAATGAAGTAATAACCAAGCTTTAAACATCTAACTCAGTGCTGTTCAGTCCTTCAGACAAAAGTATGGTACATTTGCAAATCTACCAAGATATTGTCACCAATAAGATGACCAGATTAGCAGCTAAGGCCATTAGTGACTCTAGAGGAGCTGCTGCAGAGAGCCTGATCATAGGTTGGAGATCTTGCTGACAGATAAAAGAGTTGTTGTGCACTCAGCATATCTTACGTTTTTGGTAGAGTAGTAACATAAAAAAGCTATTGTACAAAGAAAATCTAAGGAAGTCCAGTTTGCAGATTGCAACAAGCCATGAAGGGGACACAGAAAACAAATGGAACAAAGTACTTTGGCCAAAGAGACAAAAAATAAATCTTTCTGGCCTAGTTTTCCACACTATGTAGAAAAACAGTAGAAAACTAACACTGTATCACCATAAGCATACCATCCCCATGGCGAAAACAAAGTGGTAGCACCATGCTGTAGGGATGCTCTGTTTAATAGGGACAGGGAAGCTGGTCAGAGTTGATGGGAAGGGTTAGAGAATAATGACCAAAAACATACGTCGAAGCATGCACTGAAAAGGCAGTTATGGCAATCATACCAGCTCTGAAAACAAAGCATATGCATATCTGCATATATAGACATGCCAAAGACTTGCAGGTGTAATTATTGGGAGAGATGGTTGTTCAAGTTATCGACTCATGGGGCTAAATACACACCAAACTTTTACGATATGATTTACAAAACAATGAGAACCATGTATCCTTTTCCTTACATTTCCTAATTATGTGCTACACTGGTTTATGACACAAAATCACGATTTAATTCATTGAACTTGTTGTAAAAAGCCAAAATGAGAACAAGTTGAAGGAGAATTAATACATTTGCCTGACACAGCATATATTGTTTGTATTAAAGACTCAAAAATCAGTACTGCTTTTGTTTCAGTCCAAATGAACAGAACTGTTTGTCCACATCATCAACACATCCAGTCTGCCTCTCAGATCATTCTTTGGCCAGGTGTATACCTAAACCTCCACAACATTTCCCTGCACTTGTTTGGAATGGGACCACAGCGACATGCAGTATGATGTCCCAGAAGCTCTGTAGCCAGCGAGTACCGATGAGGACACAATGGATAAGGGGCCGAACCATCCTGTCACAGAAAAAGAAAATACAACCGTTGCATAATTCAACATCTAAATTTCAGTTGAAAATGATCTGTCTCTTGATACAGACTAAATAGAAAAATAAATGAATAAACCTCAAATGAAACCCCCAATTTAAAGTGCTGTGCAAAATTATATGGCTGTTTGATATTCAGTATCTGATTATCAAACTTAACTCTCAATAATAAAAAAGAATAAGAACCCGAATAAGTACAAAAAGCAGTTTTTAGTAGAGCTGTCAAAATTAATGCATTAATGCGGGTTGATTATTTCGTGGAATTAATGCCATTAATTTTTTCTTTTTTTACGCAATTAACGCATGCACAAAATGACCTGCCTGTTTACCCCACAGTTAAACCTGCGCTGCATTCAGTGCTTGTTTGTGACGTAAACAGCATGACAACTGTTTGATAACTGCAAATAACAGTGGGAACCAGCGAGTAATGTAAAGGTTCGGTGTTGATAAACAAATGATCCCTCTATTAGTCAGAAAATTTCAATTAAAAAATACTTAATTGCTCCCAGAGAGAAATTAAGTGTTGTTGTAGCTCATTTAATTTTTCAACGAGCTATTGTAGATCCTGATGGCTGTAGGCAGGGATGATCTCCTGTAGCATTCGGTGTTGCAGCAAAACTGAAGAAGCCTCTGACTGAAGACAACATTGTTGTAGGATAGTCCCATGAAGAGGATGCTCAGGGTCATCCAAAATTGAATAAGAAACTGCCAGCTTTACATTCATAAAATGTTACCCAGTTAGTTTGCCTTAGCAACTGGCTAAAAGATTAATAGGTAAAAAGCTCCACATGTAAATGTGATTCTGGAATTCAAAACCAAAGTTCCATGCATCTCTCCTGTATTTCCTATAAAAAAAAGGGGGAAAAAAGTATTTTATTTACACCAAAAATTTTACTTTTTCTGTGATATTTAGGAATGGTAATTAATCGTGATTAATTTACAGCTACCATGTGATTAATTAGATTAAAACTTTTAATCGTTTGACAGCCCTAGTTTTTAGATACTGTTTTGTATTTACTCGGGATTTCTTCGTCTAACATTGAAGTTATTTTGATCGTCCTAAGCATTAGCGTAAAAAGGAGAAAGAGGTAAATACGTTTTCACAGCACTGTATGTTTGATTTGTTTTATGTTGACTGAGCTGGGCAACAGTAAAGTTACACCATTAAAACAATATCTTAAACTAAGCAGAGAAATTCAAACCTACCAAATGTGGAAGCAGTTGAGGATGGCAAACAGAAAACCAGAGATAACGGCCATAGGAATGGCCAGAAGAACGGTGACTATCCTGTAAATCCAGACCCTGGACACCTCAAAGAGGGCATTGCTCCAGATCCAAACTCTGTCCCCGCTACGCACTGATGGCGGCTCAGCTATCACATCCTCGAAACCGACCTTTGAGACACAAAGACTAATTCAATTAGCATGCACATTTAATGGTCAAGGAAGGCTTTATGTGTTAAAGAAAATCCACTGAAGTTTAATCAGACAAGCAACTATATGGAGTTTTTTAAATCAAATTATGTATCTGTATTACAAACACACAAAACATCCATTTAGGAAATCTTGATTACACTACTGCAAGATTGTTTTTACCTTGAGGCGGTCATTGATACCTCGGGGATCCCTTGAATTAATCAGAGGTTTGGTATCACTGATTTCCACAAGTGTGGACGTATGAATGTTTTCCTCCTCATCCAGAGAGGGTTGGGCTCTCCATAACGTCTGCGGTTCCTCTCCATCTTCAGACTCTTCAGAGTCACTGGAGTCCCCCAAATCAATCTCCACTTCCTCCGAATGTTCGCCTTTCTTCAGGGTATCCATTTAATTCCCTGATAGATACAGGAGAAAAAGGGAGCAGAGAGGGTCGACTGTCACTAACCCAGCACCCCAGACACAAGGCCGCTGACCGGACCCTTCCAGCTGGCTGAGTGCTGAGGTTATATTGGGAACGTTACAGTGGCCTGGATGGTATTTGCAGCTGGTATTTCAAGTGAAGATCATTTTCTTGTGCAGTGTGGAGGAAAGAAGGGGTTGAGCAGGATATAAATACTTAAAAAATGATCATGGCTCTGTTTTCCACTGAAACACTGCAGTGCAAATGTAATCATAAAAGCAAAAACAATGCTCAAAGACAACACAAGTAAGGAGGCAGTAATGAGGGATTTGACCAAATTTTGTTAGATTCTGGGATTTGATTTATTTCTCAGACCGCTTTTTTGTTTAGTTGTTCAAGGAGATAGGGCAAGCACTTGAACTATGAGACAATACTACCCTCTTGTGGTGACAAGACGGAACCTACCAGTTTAGCTGTTAGAATTAAAATGCAAAGTGGTTCATATAATACTGTAGAGCTTAACAGGACTACTAATGAAGTGGAAGGAGATTATACATTGTCTAGAGAACATTTAACAAATGGAAATGGTAAAATTATGACGTGGATATGTGTTCAACCCCCTGATTTATTAGTTTGTACAACCAGGTTTCCCTGAAAACTGGTTTCACTGAAAGTTGGTTGTGCCCTCAAAATTGTGCATACGCTTCCTTACAAAAACTCAGATTGGATGGAGAAAGTCTGTAAGCAGACATTTGGGGGTCTTGCTTTTAATTCATAATTAAATTTAGGTCTGAACTTAGAAAGTTAGATCAGAAAAACAACTAATCCTTTCTTGGAGCAACTTCAATAAGTTAATATGTTCAAGAACCTATATATGAATTTGATATGTTAGAACATGAATTTTAAGTTTCCACAGCATTTTGTGTTCATGATTTGAAAATACTGCAACTCTCACCAAATTGTGTTGCTTAAATATGTGATCCTGGCATCATTATTTTAGCAAAGAACTGGACTCAAGAGATATCCCAAAAGAGAACCTATGAATGACAAAAATAGAGTGTTATATTAAATAAATAAATAAATAAATAGTGCACCACGTATGTGCATTTCCTTTCCTCTCCTCTCTGTGTAAAATCCATGCATTGTCACTAACAACCTGTTTTAAATTTGATTATTCTGGAGCCTTTCAAGCTTTCAGTCTCACAAAAATTAACTAATTCAGAAGATGGTAATGCTGCATTTCAGTGAGGTAAAGTACTTTGGATTGCCTGGAAAAATTTTTTGCTACATGATACTTCTCCTGAAATAAATGAAAACATAAAGCCATCAATACAGGCTACTTACTTTCAGTGCTCTAATTAATAGTGTAACCCCACAATGATAGGATGAAATGATAATACAATATTTCCATTTGAAAGGCAGTGCAAAATATTATTTCAGATTACACCACTGCAAGTACGAAACAAGCTGTAAATTTTTTCATTGTTGTGTTTGTATTGACCACTGAAGCGTTTTCATGTAAGTATAATTTCAGATTGTTGAATGGAGACAGAGAAAGGACACAGCGTATTGATGGCAGGGAATTTCCTGCCTTGGTGCAGGAGACAAAGGCATGCTAATGGCCTGCATACCTAACCAGATGGAGGTTGCTTGTTTCTGGCTTCAGGTGAGGTCAGCAGAGTGTTTGAGTGCGTAATTTTACAGTCTATGGCGTGCGTGCGTACATCATACGTGCACATGTGTGCGTGTGTGTGTCTGAATTACACAAAATGGAGGAAACCCGGAGAATGCAATGACCAGTATAGCAGCTCTGACATAAGACAATGAATTGTCAAGAGACTTTCGATTTTATGTATGTGTTCTATTTTTTTAATTCTGACTCTTACTTTTTTGCAACTTATTTAGAGCCACATCATTGTTTTTCATGTCACAAGTACGTTTGTCAAGATTGATGTAGTGATAGTAGTGGACCAAAGCACAGACAAGACAGCAGGAGGTTCATTTAATGCATTTTATTAATAATAATAATAAAAAGTTACAAAGAGTATAACAACTGGCAGGTGGCATCGAAGGAAAGCAAAACTAGAACTAATATGCAAATAACTGAGGGAATGGATGGGAGGAACCAGCAAGGAATTGAGAGAAGCAGAGAGCATATATAGGCTACACTAGTGAAGAATGGGAGAGAAACCTGAGGACAAATTAATTCAATTCAATTCAATTCAGTTTATTTATATAGCGCCAATTCACAACAGATGTCATCTCAAGGCACTTAACAAGAAGTCATTTCAATACATTTATACAAACATTCCAATCAGTTAAAAAGTTTCCTATTTAAGGAATCCCAGCTGATTGCGTCAGTCATTGGCGTGAGGTTGGGCCCCGTTGATGCAGACTTTCCAACCACAGCAATCCTTCAGCAATCCACTTTTCACAGGCAAAGGGTCAATTTCTAATATTCTTTGGTTTTCATGCTGCAGCCATCAATACTACTCTTAAAATAGGATTATCTTACTGTCACACTTTTTCTATCTTGCAAAAGATGCTGAGGTTTTGAAAAATATGTTTTAAAATGAGGACATAAGATTATGTTCCTTGCTTATTTATAGAACTTTACTTATAGGTTTCACTTTATACACACACACCTACACACACGCACAAAATTTCAATTCAGTTTATTTATATAGCGCCAATTCACACCAGATGTCATCTCAAGGCACTTAACAAGAAGTCATTTCAATACATTTATACAAACATTCCAATCAGTTAAAAAGTTTCCTATTTAAGGAATCCCAGCAGATTACGTCAGTCATTGGCGTGAGGTTGGGCCCCGTTGATGCAGACTTTCCAACCACAGCAATCCTTCAGCAATCCCTCATACTGAGCAAGCATGTAGCGACAGTGGAGAGGAAAAACTCCCCTTTAACAGGAAGAAACTTCCAACAGAACCAGGCTCAGTAGGAGCGGCCATCTGCCACGACCGTCTGGGGGTTTGAGAAGACAGAGCAGAAACACAGAAGGAACAGAAGATCTGATATTAGAGAACTTTCTATGTTACAGAAAGTAAAAAGTTGATAACAGGACACAGTGGATGTTCAATTACTGGGAGGATCATCCCAGTCGATGCCCCCCGTCCAACAGGGCATTGCAGCCAAGCAGGATACCAGACCAGGTATATCTTCTATGGAGAGAAAAACACTGAGAGAAAACAAAGTTAACAGTCGAAATAACAGAATGTACTGTAATACAACTGGAGAGTAGTAGGAGAAAAGGAAGTAGCAGAGTGAAGAAAATTGGTAAGTCTGTCCTCCAGCAGTCTAAGCCTATAGCAGCATAACTACAGAGATAGCTCAGGATGACCTTAGCCACTCTAACTATAAGCTTTATCAAAAAGGAAAGTTTTAAGCCTGGCCTTAAAAGTAAACAGAGTGTCTGCCTCACGGACTAAAACTGGGAGCTGGTTCCACAGGAGAGGAGCCTGATAACTAAAAGATCTGCATCCCATTCTACTTTTAGAAATCCTAGGAACTACAAGTAAACCTGTAGTCTGAGAGCGAAGGGCTCTGTTAGGAACATAAGAAACAATTAGATCTCTGATTTATGATGGAGCTTGATTATTAAGGGCTTTGTATGTAAGAAGAAGGATCTTAAATTCTATTCTGGATTTAACAGGGAGCCAATGAAGGGAAGCTAAAACAGGAGAAATGTGATCTCTCTTTTTAATATTCATCAAAACTCTTGCTGCCGCATTTTGGATCAACTGAAGGCTTTTAATGGCATTTTGTGGACTACCTGATAGTAAAGAATTACAGTAGTCCAGCCTTGAGGTAACAAATGCATGGACTAGTTTCTCAGCATCACTCCTGGACAGGGTGTTTCTAATTTTAGCAATATTCCGGAGGTGAAAGAAAGAAATCCTAGAAACCTGTTTAATATGGGATTTAAATGTCAAGTCTCGGTCAAAAATAACGCCGAGGTTCTTTACGTTATTACTGGGGGCCAATTTAATGCCATCCAGATGAAGTGATTGACTAATCAGTTTCTGTTTAAGAA
The DNA here is from genome assembly GCA_963556495.2 of Valencia hispanica. Lineage (NCBI taxonomy): Eukaryota > Metazoa > Chordata > Actinopteri > Cyprinodontiformes > Valenciidae > Valencia > Valencia hispanica. The sequence goes on along the minus strand of OY747708.1, from coordinate 11,606,746 downwards.
CTTCTGGTCCAAAGACAGCAACTTCTCTTTTGTCAGAATTTAAAAGCAAAAAGTTTAGGGTCATCCATGTTTTCATGTCTTCCAGGCATGCCTGTAATCTACCTAACTGACTGGGTTCATCAGGATTTATGGATAAATATAGTTGTGTATCATCTGCATAGCTGTGGAAATTTATCCCATGCTGTCTAATGATTCTACCAATTGGGAGCATATATATGGTGAACAGAATTGGTCCAAGCACAGAACCCTGTGGAACTCCACAAGTAACCCTTGAGAGTGAAGAAGATTTATCATTTAGATGAACAAACTGGAATCTATCAGACAAATATGATTTAAACCAGCCTAGTGCTGTTCCTTTGATCCCTGCAACATGTTCAAGCCTTTCTAAGAGAATATTATGATCGACTGTGTCAAAAGCAGCACTGAGATCTAACAAAACCAGAACAGACACAAGTCCATTATCTGAGGCCATGATAATATCATTAGTAACCTTCACCAGTGCTGTTTCAGTGCTATGATGAGCTCTAAAACCTGACTGAAACTCTTCAAACAGCTCGTTACTGTTTAGATGCTCACAGACTTGATTAGCAACAATTTTCTCAAGGACTTTGGATAAGAAAGGAAGGTTAGATATAGGTCTGTAATTCACTAAGTCATCTTGATCAAGGGAAGGTTTCTTGAGTAAAGGTTTAATTACAGCTATTTTAAATTCCTGTGTTACGTATCCGTTTACTAAGGATAGATTCATCATATCCAAAATGGGGCCAGGAACCAAATGGAACACTTCTTTAAATAATTTGGTTGGAATTGGGTCCAACATACAAGTTGAAGGTTTAGATGAGGCTAATATTTTTGATAATTCCGAAAGCTCGACTGAATCAAAACAGCCTAAGCACAACTGAGGATCTACAGTTCTTTCCAATACTGCCTCATTTACTGAGGAAGAAGTAATCATGTTTGGGAGGATGCCAATGATTTTATTTTTAATAGAATTAATTTTATTTACGAAGAATCCCATAAAATCATCACTGCTAAGAGCTGGGGGAATAGTTGGCTCAACAGAGCTATGACTCTGTGTAAGTTTGGCAACTGTACTAAAAAGAAACCTAGGATTGTTTTTATTCGCCTCTATTAATGATGAAAAATATGCTGTTCTAGCTTGTCGAAGGGTCTTTTTATACAGCAGTAGACTGTTATTCCAGGTTAAATAGGAATCCTCTAGGTGTGTAGAGCGCCATTTTCTCTCCAACTTCCTAGTATTCTGCTTTAAAGTACGCAACTCTGCGTTGAACCAAGGAGTCAGCCTCCTATGGCTAGCCACTTTCTTTTTTAAGGGGGCTACACTATCTAATGCCAAACGCAATGAGGACGTAACGCTGTGAACCAGATCATCAATTTCTGAAGGGTTAGAGATAGAATTGCTGTCATCCACTGTGTTACTCTGAGACACTGAGGAAAGTAAGAATGGAACAGATTCTTTAAAAATTGTTACAGCATTGTCTGATAAAGCTCTACTATAATGAAATTTTCTTTCAGATTTAAAATGGTCAGTTAAAGTAAATTCAAAAGTTATTAAGAAGTGGTCAGACAGGACCGGGTTATGTGGGTGGACTGTTATTTCCTCACACTCAATACCGTATGTCAGTACAAGGTCCAAAGTGTGTTTGCCCGAGTGGGTCGATCCCTGTACTTTTTGAGTAAAGCCAATTGAGACAAAGCATATGTAGCTGGGAGAGAGTGTGAGTCTGAAGGTTTTTTGCAGCTGGGCAGGGAAGCAGAATGGCAGGGTGGAAAAATAAAGGTTTAAGCATTAAACAGAAGAAAAGTCCAAACAGAAAATAATCCTAAATACATAGAGAAAATAAATTAGAAAACTAACAGGAAGGTGTAACAAAGCATAAGATTAGAGACAATACTTAAGGATTAGGCAAAAAGGAGAAAACAGAAGGAAAACAAAGATATAAATACTAAACAGAGCTAAAATCACAGAACAATAATCCTAATCATGCGAAAAGTAAAACAGAACAAACAGAGGAAAATAATGTGAAAAGAAGATGACTAATAAAAGATCAAAAAAGCAAACACCATAAAACAAAAAGTACAAAAAGATCATAAGTCTTAAGACTCAAGATAAATTCTAAGTAAGGACATGTGAGTTAAATCCAAGTTCTACACTTTTAATTGCTATTCATAAACAAGTAATTTGACCATTACTGTTTCCTAGAATTTAAAAATACATTTTTAAAAGGTACTATTGTTTGCATAAGCAACCTGTAAAAGCAACTGAGCCTCAAACTTAAAAAATATGACAGGACATAATGATCCACAAATTCTCTTTATTTTTTCATTTAAATTAACACATGCATTTACTTATGACAGCAATGCAATAGGAAACACTGCACATATGTACCACTGGTTCGAAATTTACACAAGTGCTACCCAAATGTTGCAGCGGTGACTCTTAAATAACATTACTCACAAAGACAAGCGCCTATCTGTAAATGACCAGAGGCAACGTCTGGTCATTTACAAATTCAGCTTAATCACAGTGACTTAATTTTAATCAAATTAATCAATCAATTAATCAATCAATCAATCAAACTTTATTTATAAAGCTATTTTCATACAAACATTGCAACTAAAAGTGCTTTACAGATTAAAATGACCCCACATAAACCACATTCCCATCCCTCCCCCACAGATTTAAAAGCATGATTCTATTTATAACCCCCCCCCGTCCCCCCCCCCCCGCCCCCCACACACACACACACACACACACACACACACACACACTAAAAAGGACAATAAAACTATAAAAAGGACAGTACAGATGAGCCAGGTAAGGTAAGGAAACGACATCAAAGGAGCCATCTGCACCGGCAGCAGCACATCAACAGCAGCAGCCAAGCCACTGACCCAGGGCGCCCGGAGGAGGCAAGGCAGAGACCCCCACCTCCACCCAAGCGCTACATGGAGAGCACCCAGGCAGCCACAGCCGACCACAGCTCCCCAGGCAGAGGGCTCCCACAGAGGAAACACTGGAAGGAAAATTAAAATAACTCGTTTAATACTAAAAATAAACAGGGGATAAATATGATTGGACTAAGTAGTAAAACACGGATCTGATATAAGCAATCACTGAGTGGAGGAAATATTTGTTTGTTGCAACAAGAGCAATAGTTCAACACTTTAACACTAATTAAAGCTGATACCTTCTGCTGCCAACATCAGCAGCTTATGTGGGACATGACGGATGTGCCACAGTGTTCCTGCTCAGCACCTGTCACTCCAGCTGTTTGCAGAACAATAAGTCAGACAGACTGTCACATCTGCTTAACTGTGTGTTCATCCTGATCAGAAGAATGCCCAGTGCAGCTACACATTGCTCAAGGGGTGATTATATGGGCTTGTTTTGCAATCACAATACCTGGCCATCTTGCACTCAATAAATCAGCCAGCTACTCCTCTTTGTGTCAAACTATGCTACTATGCTGCTGTGTGACTACAAAATTGGTTCATCAAAGGGAAAATTCAGTGCAGGGACAAACATTCACAACAATGTGAAAGACTGAAAGTCCCTCTCAAAACAACCACCGCAATGGATTGCAGCTTAAACGGTGTTTGACGAGCAACTGCATAATCTGGTACACTTAGTTTCTCCTATGGCTGTACTGACAGTCAACAAATGTTTTTTTTGCCCAATAGTATTTATTATACAAGTTGTATAACCTCTTGCAATTGCCAACATGGCTCCTTTTCTATTCTTTATAATCAGGTTATTTAAGCAAATGTTTACAGCAGTCAGAATCAAAGTTTAGAGCACAGACATGAATGTTTACCTTAATTTTTTTTTCAAAGCCTTCTTCTAATCTTATTTCCTAAAATGCCAAACTATTCTGTACAGGTTGATCCTGTTGTGGGTTTATAATCTTTGTGGGATCTGAGCACAGTGGATGTAAGTATTCACTACATGAGCTGTGATAAGATGCTTTACAGACTGTCATGTTTTATAATTGCACAAAACATTTGAGGGTCTGACAAATTAATTTTATTCACTCCTTAATGACAGCAACATCAATCACCTTCCTTCCCATTGAATCTTCAGGAGTGACTGTCTCTTCACCTCTGCAGTGCATTATTCATCATTCTGTGCAAGAAAGCAGCTCATCAAGTTTAAATTAAACAGGCAGCACAAGAAGATTAGGTCTTTTCTTTAGATTTACCTTCAAGTACTGCCACGATTAATCAGGCTCAAAACATGAAGTCTTGTTCTCTGAAGCAAAGGGTTTATGTCTGATCTGCTTTGACTGAGCTTTACAGAAGAGAAAGAACAACTGTAAATGTCCTGATTTAATGAGAGCTACCACTGAAGAGGGAGGGTTTTCATTTTAATTAGCTGTTGTGAATAACAATCCAGATCAGACATTTCAAAAAAAGAGTCAGATCTGGCAGTAAGCGATGAGCCATATTTTTATTCATCCTACTCCTTGCTTTGTGTTATCTGATTACATAAAATATTTAGACTCTGACTTGTGCATATGACACAGTGCATCCGGTTGAAATACCTTGCAATGACATTCAGTGATCTTGAAAACGATAATATATTTTTGTGAATGTCTGCTTTGTAATAACACTTTCTAAAATAGCATGCCAGCATCCTCTTTAAATCACTTTTTCTAACATCTGAGGTGGGAAGAACAGATGAATAATCTTAAATACAAACAAAGTCCTTTACAGCTGATAACCAGCACAGACACATATTTTTAAAAGTGAAGCATAAAATGTAATGTACATTTTATGTTATGTGTCTGGAAAATTTTAAATAAGCTTTTATTATCTTAATGGAGTTAATGTGTTAACTTAGGTTGGGGAGCAGAACCAAGCCCCAAATCTACCCAAACTCGACTCACCTAGCGTATCACTCCTGGAACACATCTTTAATTACTCTGCGGTCCATATAAACTCTGCCTGCCTAGCACTACACGTCTGTCCCGATTGTTTCATCCCTACATCCCCTCCCTCATCCCTATATCCTCACATCCCTTTAACCCCTCCATCCTCACATCCCTTTATCCCCTCCCTCATCCCTTCCTTCATTCCTTCCTCTCCCCCTTCATCCCCTCCCTCATCCCTACATCCCTTAATCTCCACATCCCTTCATCCTCACATCCCCTCATCCCTATATCCCTTCATCCTCCCCTCTCTCACCCTGGTTCACTCAGAGTCCTAGCCTCCTCTAACATCTCTTCTTTTCAAGTTCTGTCTGGGAAGGTCCTGAGCAGGCTCGGGAAAGATGAGTTCCTCAAGACTGCAACCCCACGGTGAGTCTTCATCCCAAGCCTCCACCGGTGCATCTCCCCAGACTCCTCATCCCTTCAATTCCTTACTTCAATAAACATTTTTAATTAAAATCTCCGCAAGCGTGGACTTAAAAATCTTTGTGCAGGGATTTTTTTTCAAGAGGTAGTACTCGGGAGTTGGTGGAGGTCATTCAGACTTGTTGGTTTCCTCACATTTATCTGGCTTTTAAACATGGTTCACAGGTTTATTCAATAGTTGTGAGCAGATGGAAGAACTCCCAAGGCTCAAGTCTCCCAGGCACATTTAAATGGACTGACACCGTGGTGGCCAAAGAAGAATCTTTTGCTACAAGATTAACACCTTCAAGTGAGTTGTGGTAAGACTTCAAAACCTGAGAACAATCTGCCAACTGTTTAGTATAGAGGTGGCAACATCCAGCTATGGGACTGTTTTGCTGGAAGGAACCGATGATTGACAAATAAGTGGATGGAATAATAAAAAAAGAGGGACCACCTCTCCATTTGCCGACTTCAATTCAACACAAGAGCTAGATTGTTGAAATTTGGACACAATTGTGCATTCCAGCAGGACAATGATCCAAAACACACATCATGGCTATGGAATGGATAAAATAGGCTAACATTAAGTTTCTGTTCAGTACGAACTTCCACTATGCTGAAAATTTGTGGGCATGACTGAAAAGCCGGGCGGCAGCACTACTACTAACTTTAATAAACTTAACCAGTTCTACAAATTCTATGAAGAAGATGGATCAAATATCCAGCTAGAGTTATGCCAGAAGCTTGTTAATGGTTGCAAAAAGCATATTGCAATGTAAAACTTGCTAAGGGACATTTAACCAAAAAATATAGATATTAGATATTTCATGTATGTATCTGACCTTGTGTGGGTATCATGGCCCTGTGTGGATTAGCGATATCCAGCCTCTCCTCAGCCTCATCCACACGGCCTCATCCCAGGTGTCTCCTGAGCACTCTGCTGCACCACTTGCTGCAGTTACCTGTTGCATCTCCAGCATCTACTTCTGAATCCCCAGTGCCTTCCAACAGTTTGCAGCAGTGACTGCCCTCCAGCACTTAGATGCAGTATGCAGCACATTTACACATTGTCTGCAGAAGCAGCAGCAGCAGCAGCTTTCACTCTGTCAGAAACAGTAGCTAAAGCAGTAACAGTAGCAAGACCCAATCCAACACAAGGTTCCTGCAGTACTTTAGACACCATCAACATAATTGCAGTTTTATTCGCACCACAAACACCAGCACAGCCCTAGAGACTTTTTCTGTTCAGAGTCCAGCTGAGATCTTCTGTTGTCAGAGTTTTTGCTACAAATTTGCCATCTTCATGGCTCTATTCCTATGTGCATTTTGGTTTAATATCTTATGATAGCGATAGACTTGTTCACCTTTTGATTTGTAGATCATTTTGCGATTGTCACGCTGCCCTATTCACTCCTCCTCATTGTCCTCACCTGTGTCTCTCAAATAATTCACACCTGATCCTACTCACCTCCTGTCTTTATAACCCATCACTTCTCTCCACTCAGTGCCGGATCATTAATTACTATTGTTGTCGCTACCTCCATGGTGTGTCGTCTTCCCGTCTCTCCGTTCCTGCCCGATGTCCAGTATCTCCGTTCCTTGCCGTCGTCTTCATCGTCATCATCACCATCACCTCCTCCTTTAATAAACATCCTGCTCCTTCCCTCAGCGTCTGCGTTTGGGTCCACTCTCCACACACATTCCTGACAGCGATTTAGTTCAGATCCTTTAGAATCATTTGTTGTGTATTTCCCTTAGTCTCGCTGGTCTCACTTTTGGTTTCAATGTTACTCTTTACTCCCTATTCAAAGTCCCTGATTTTCGTTGTTCCTCACTAGTTTCTTCTGTTTTCCTCACCCCAGTGTGATGATGTCCTTTTCTCTTTATGCCATAGATGTAAGTTTCTGTGTTTTTTTAAGCTCCTTGGAATTACACAATGGGACCACTATAAGTTCAAAATTGTGTAGTCAAATCTTGTTTATTGTAAAATGAACAGTTCAAAAGTGCAATTAAAGCTCAAAATGAGTATGAATGTCATCACTATGATAAACATCTGACATCAGGGTGCAATGGATCTAGCATAAGTGATGCAAAAGCAAACCTCCATTGGAATATCGTATCATATTTGTAGACTATAAATGTTCCTTTTATTGTACTGCCTTTGATAAGAACACTGCTACACTGTCATCAACAGAGTTGTTGTGGTAACTCCTCTTTAGCACTTACATGGATTTGTTTGCACCCAGAAACCATAAAATGGCACAGTGTTATCTTGCTTCGACCACATCCAGAAGTCAATAAAAAGGCATTTTAGTTACTGTTTGTATAAGTGTGTTTATGCAGGTCTTTAATGCTTACCAGAAGGTCTGGTTCACACTCGACACCATCTGCTATTTATGTTTTCTCTTTAATATCCCATAAAAGCAAAATATCTTTTTAACATAACTCATTATGTAATCAAGTTATGTGAACTGGTTTTTGAGAACATCCCTGGGAAGTTACAGGATTTGCATGAATTGAGCTGAGCATACTCACTCTATTTGTCAGTCTAGACTAGTGCGTCTGGCTGATGTTGTTCCCTAACTCTAATCTGTGTTGTACAGAGTCAGATTTGGTCTTAACACTCACTGCACAGGCATCAGCAGCTGCGATAGCAATCTGTTTTCATGAGAAAACTTGGCCAAGGCAAAGTGAATCCAGAATTCGCAATGGAAAACATATCAATAAGATGCAACTACCAAACAGGGACTCTAAGATGTGCTTACATCGTTGCACACAAAGGGGCACTGAAGACACTGACATCATCTACCACTACTACTACTACTTGTCTATATCTTGTCTATAGTTTCTTTTTTATTTTATCCATCCATCCATTTTCTGTACCCGTCCATCCTAATGCAGGGTTGCCGGGGGGGCTGGTGCGTATCTCCAGCAGTCAAGGGGCGAGAGGCAGGGTACACCCTGGACAGGTCGCCAGTCCATTGCAGGTTTTTTATTTTATACTTTGTTTTATTTTTTTGCAACGTGAATTTGTAATCCAGGAATATTTCTACAGTTTTCCACTAGCAAAACACAGTTCTATCTTAAAACTGTAAATCCACAGCTTTAGCGACAATAAATTGGAGAGATGGGTAGCAATTGAAAAAAAACTCTTGTGTTAATACTGTTATACCTAGACTGTATATATTTAAAGCTACACAGCTCAAAATTAATGCTCATTTCCAGAGGAGAACTGATTCAACAGCCAGTAAAATTACATGAGAACATTTTGAATGGGATGTATTAGAGGGGCATTGGTTGTCTAACATCTTTTATTTACTAAACTCCTCTAATAACCTAAATCGTGTGATAATCTAAAGAGGGCATCAAAACACATAAAGAATTTGAAAAAAATACAATTTTCATTGAGATTTAACATGATAGACAAAAAGAAAGTAGCATACATATAGACATTTGATTTGTATGTAAACATGTTGACATATTCAGACTTCTCAAATAATAATATGATATACACTTTCCCATAGAACTAGAACATGGACCTGATTGCTTTTAAACTGTAACATAATTTAAATAGCTTATAAAATTAGAGTTCATTTAGAAAAACCTTAATAATGACTTTATTATAATTTCTGAGCTTTTTCAGATAGAAGAACACAGTTTCAAGTTTTAAAATACACAATACATTTTGTTTCTCATGTTTCTTTGTGAAGCTTTGCTGCTAGACATTTAATCATGCTGTCTAACTTCCATCCATCCATCCATCCATCCATCCATCCATCCATCCATCCATCCATCCATCCATTATCTGTACCCATCCATCCTATGCAGGGTTGCTGGGGGGCTGGTGCGTATCTCCAGCAGTCATGGGGCGAGAGGCAGGGTACACCCTGGACAGGTCACCAGTCCATCGCAGGGTGTCTAACATGATTCTTATAATCCAGTAGGTTATTAACATGTGTAAAAGCAGTGAGGTACATCTAATTCAACTCTTCTGGAATCTGACCTGGTATCCTGAAACCAGTCTGCCCAGTTGGATCCAGAGTGGTTCTGGGACTGGGTATTGCAAAGCTTGCACGTGTCTCTATTGTGCAACTGGTCCTATGGAGGAACTGCAAGAAGTTTTCATGGCCTGAACCCTCGTGGCTGGAAAAGGCCGGGTCTGTTGGGTATGCTGAGTAGCAGCGCCTCAGCTTACATAGCTCCTCACGGATCTGTCTGTTTAAAAGTCCATAGAAGAAAGGGTTCATAGCAAAGGAAGAATATGCCAACCAGGTGACCACTTCTTCCAAGTCATTAGGCGTCTGAGGTTTTGAGTTCAGTATCAGATGGAGGTGGAAGGCAAAGTAAGGCAGCCAGCAGATTATAAACTGACCAACAATAATAACCAGTGTAAGAGCAGCTTTACTGCCAATAAAAGGGCGCTCGCGTGTTATTCTGTGAGGGGCGTGGTGGGTTGTAATGATGGTTGTCTGACTGTTTACGGAGTCTGAGCGATGCTTGACCTGAGTGTTCGTCCACGAGGACAGAGGTCCATGCTGCCGCGCTGCCACACGGGCCACCTTGTATACATTGCAGTAGACAGCAAAGATCACCACAGCTGGCAGACAAAAACAGGTGACACTGAAGAGAGCAGAGAAAATACGCCTGTGGTCCCTGTGGCTCCAGTGAAGTGAGCAGTGTGCAGCAGTAATGGACCTCAGGCCATATGATGGCCATCCAAAAACAGTGGAAAAGGCCAGAATGGCAGAGGCCACCCACACCATCACCACAACAGCCGAGGTCAGCTTCAGGGTCATCTTGACCTCATAGCGCATGGGGTGGACAATATAGTAATACCGTTCCACACTGATGGCTGTAATAGTAAAGATAGAGGAAGCTATGAGGATTACATTGAGGAAGACATAGATCTGGCACTCCAGTACAGTAAACACAACATCAGCAAAGTACGGTGAGCTGGATACAATGCCAAGAGGCATGATCAAAATGGCGCACAGCAGGTCCACTGCACAAAGGTGGCACACAAAGGCAAATTTTCTGAGATGAGGGGCTTTGATAACGACCACCATCACAGCAGTATTGGCCAGAAGAGCAAGAACATTCAGGGTCACCATGAAAAGCATCCCAATCAGGTCTTTGAATTGTGTCTGTGGGTTGGGAAGAGTGCCCAGCTGTTTGCTGGGAGAAGAGAGCATGGGTGCCCATGCTGAAGTGTTGTCATTATGCTCAGAGGTGAAAGCAGTACTTGACTCCTCCATCATTCATTGTAAAAGTTTCAAAAAAGAAGTCTGTACTCCTGTTTTTCCCATTACTTTGTCATCAGGCCCAAGGATTTCTCGGAATCCAAATGGAAAATCTCTTCAATCCTGAAAAGAGAGAGATAAAAAGCTTATTACTCAAATTTTTATGTACATCACATACAGATTAAACACAATTCAAGTTTTATGCAATCAATTTGAAAACTGTACATAGCATTTGCACACTGCTGTTGTTTAAGTTTAAAAGACAATCCTTTGCATGCTTGTTAATGTAGCAGTACATATGAATTACCATCTGTGAGTTGTGTGCATCCGTTCACGTAGGATCCAAATGCCGACTCTTATGTTTTTGCAATTAGAGTACAGTCCATTTTATACCTATCACCCCCCCCCCCCCAAAGAAAAACCTGCTGTACCTTCAAACCCCAAAAGCGAGCCAAAAGAAACAAATGTAGGGTAGCAACAAGAAATGAATGAGCTAAAAAAAAAAAAAGTAGTGGTACATTCAAAAACAGTGTTGACAAGTTTGTAAATTTGTGAGACTGCTGTAAGGAAGTATTTGCTCCACACAAATTTGTTCTTTAAAACATTTTTTTGTAACACTTCAAGGTTTCAGATCACTGCTTAATGTATCATCATATTTTCTTTAGATAACCTAAATCAATACAAGATGTTGTTTCCAAATAATAAATTTATTTATTTAGGGACAAACGCTGTCAAAAAACCAACCTGTCGCTGTGCAAAAATATAATTACATTCGTTTTTTTAAAGTAACTGCCTCCTAAATCTGGTTGGGCCACCCTTGGTGATCCGTGTCATTTAGCATTTCTAATAACTGGCAATAGGTCTTTTAAATCAGTGTAGAGGAATTTAGTTCCACTTTTCTTTGCTTTTTATTAAGCCACTTTGACATGTTTTCGAGAGTGAATGGCCCGTTTAAAGTCATGCCACAGCGTCTCAATCAAATTTAAATCCAGACTTTGATCAGGCCACTTTAAGTTCTTTAAGCCACTCAGAGGCGGCCTTCTCGATATGCTTCATATTATCATCCTACTGGATGGACATTCTGCAACATATACTGAAAATGACCAGAAGTTTCAACAAGTAATTCAGGTGCTAAAGTTTCAAAGCAGCCATATTATCACAATGCCATCACCATGACTGATTGTCAGAATAATGGGGATTTTTCAAATTGCTGCTAGTTTTTCAGCAGATTTAATGTAAGGCAAGGCAAGTCAACTTTGCTTGTTTAGCACACATTCAACAACAAGGTAATTCAAGGTGCTTTACATGATTAGGGGATCAAATAAAAATAGCATTAAAACACAGACAAGCATGTAAAGTAAAAACAGCAATAAAGCAAGAAGCACACACAAAACAGACGATACATGAAAACATTATCAAAGGCAACTCTAAACAGAGGAGTTTTTAGCCGTGATTTAAAAGAGCTCAGTGTTTCAGCAGCTTTGCCGTGGTCTGGAAGTTTGTTCTGGAGTAGAGGAGCATAGAAACCGAAAGCTGCTTCTCCATTTTTGGTTCTGATTCTAGGGATGTTGAGCAGACTGGAATTAGAGGACCTGAGTGGTCTGGGGGGTTGGTATAGTAACAATAGATCTTTAACATACTTTGGTGCTAAGCCATTCAGTGAGTTATAAACTAGTAAAAGTATTTTGAAGTCTATTCTCTGAGCTACAGGGAACCAGTTTAAGGACTTTAGAACTGGGGTGATGTGCTCTACTTTCCTGGTTCTAGTGAGGACGCGAGTAGCAGCCTTCTGGATCAGCTGCAGCTGTCTAATTGACTTTTTAGGCAGACCTGTGAGGACATTATTGCAGTAATCAATCCGACTAAAGATAAAGGCATGTGTTTTTCAAGGTCCTGTTGCGAAGTCAGTCCTTTAATCCTAGAAATGTTCTTCGGGTGATAGAAGACTGACCTTGTAAAGAAACCCTCCAAAAAGTTCTACTTTTGTTTTGCCAGTGCAAGAAATATTTTACCGAAAGGTATCACAAAGATGTTTTGGGGAAAATGTGAGAAGGGCTTTTATGTTCTTTTAGGTCAGCACTGCTTTTCACATTTCACATTTCACATTTTTGCCCCTTTTTTTCCCTCACTGTTGAATCAAGAACACTAACCTTAACCGAGGCAAGTGAGGCCTGTAACGATTTAGATATCGTTTTTTGTAACCTTTAGGATGAGTCATCAGTGCACTCTTGGAGTGATATTTGTAGGCCAGCCACTCCTGGGAAAAGGTAATCACTTATCCATGTTTTCTCCATTTGTGGATGAGGACTCCTACTGTGGTTCACTAGAGTCTCAAAAGCCTTGAAATTGGCTTTGTAACCTTTTCCAGACTGGTAGATGTCAGTAAATTTGCTTCTTATCTGTTCTTGATTTTTTTTTGACATGACATGTTCCTTTTTGAGATCTTTTTGCCTACTTAATATTTTCATCCTGGTTCTATTCAGGTGATTTCTTGATTCTAAAGGTCCAACTATAATCAGGCCAGGGTGTGACTACTGAAACTGAACCAAATGATGTGGTTAATAAGAGTTAGCATGTGTTGGAAAGCCTTTTTTTCCCTTGCACATAAAACGATAAATTTAAAAACCACTTTTTGTGTCGGCTCAGGTTAATTTCCTTTGATTTTGAAGTACTTTGATAATTTAAAACATTTTTTTAAACATGATAACAAAACAATTCTGTTTTCTAACTAACATTTTAGCTATCTCAAATGTTCTTTTTCCCATGAGGACAAATGTCATTTTTATACATTAATGTTTTTCATGCTTTCAATACACTTCATTTTCCAATGCAAAGGAACATTGTGGATAAGTAAAATACAATCTTCCTGCAAGAAATTTAGATGTTAGATATTTTTCATACAGTTGTTCTGAGACTTAATTTTGTACTTCACCCATTTATTGTTAAAACTGCCTTCCTTCAACTTTCTAAAATAAAATAATATGGTTAAAGCATTTTTCATCCCAAGAAGGGAAATTACGTTGTGACAGCAGCAACGGTACATTTAGCAAAGTATACAAATTTGTAAGAATGAATGTTCAAAAAGCTGTAACCATACCAATATGCAAAAATTGATAATCAAAAAAGACAAAGGCTAAAAGTAAAGACAAAAACATAACATACAATCTCTTTATAAGCATGTATAAATATATGCAAACATCAATATGGAGTTAACCAATCTACATAATGATTCGTGTATTTATCATGTATTTTATGTAGAGATAACTCAACTAATAGTGCACAGCTGAGGTGTTATTGTGGGGGCCACAATTTGTTGCAGGAGTGGTGAGAGGTTTTCTGTAAATGAAAAAAACTTGGCAAACACTCTCCTTTCACCCAGTTCCCTAATGTGGTGCCGAGGTAGTCCGGGTCATTGCTGGATTCACACAAATCCAACTATTATCTGTAATTACTAACTGAAATGCTTTTTCAGCAGTCATAATATGAAAAGTGGAGATTACCAAATGTGTTTTTCCTCTTTTAAATATTGTTTTGGAAAATCAAGACAAAGTGTAAATATGTGAAAACGTTTTACATATTGGATGTCTAAAATCAGCCTTGGTAAATCAATAGAAACTATGAACAAGAAAATATATTAAATTCATTTTTTACAGTTAAGAAGTCTGTTTTAGATACACACACCTCAAGATGGAAAAAACCTTACTTCTTGATGTGTAGAGATGAAAAACCAATCCACATGAATAGGGAATTTAGGAAGGGGGACACTGACTTCCTTTGACCAAGGTGAAGCATGATCAATAGGAATAATTCATGGAGGACGCTGTGACTCTTCTCCATCTATCCCTATTCTTTAGAAAGGAAGGATAATGAGTGTTCTTGTTTCAGTCCAGCTGCATGGCTTGCATTGCAGTGATTAGTGTGTGATCAGTGCCAGCCTTCATCACAACATCAAAGAGGATCCTCTCTTCACACAAATGACAACACAACTTAGAAAACACTGTGGGACTAGTCATCAAGCAGAAGTTCAACTTATTGTTAATATTTTTAGATGCATTTTACATTTCAGTACAATCTTTATGTGGCTCTCAGCACATTTATCAATCCATCTTATTTTTGAAAGTCATATTCAAGTCTCTGCCTTCCGATGGACTGGCGACCTGTCCAGGGTATACCCCACCTCTCGCACGATGAATGCTGGAGCTAGGCACCAGCCCCCCGTAACCCTGCAGAGGATGGATGGATGGATGGATGGATGGATGGATGGATGGATGGATGGATGGATGGATGGATGGATGGATGGATGGATGGATGGATGGATATTCAAGTTTCAGATTTGAGATAGTGTGTCCAAAATACAAGTGCTGATGCTCTCTGCAGCTGTAATCTTCTCTGGTGTACAGTGATTGTCATGCTAATTTTGCAGCGAGGTTTATCCTCCAGCAAGCAGACTTACAAACGTACATCCTCATATTATGTAAGGGTGTTCTCATTATAGACATGTTTTAGTTGCAGACCCACAAATGTTGAAGGTTTCAGTTCTATTTAACATTCTCAAAGGGCCAGATATTATTCTATAGAAAAAAAATTCACATATGTCTACTGCCATCAACAAGTTATGAAATTCAATAAATCCATGTGAGATCTGATGGGATTTGTTCAAAAAAGCTTAATGCTTGAATTATGTCCAAAATAAAAAAGTTTGGTTAAATGTATACATTTCAGGAATGGTAATGGCACTGTATTTTTTGTATAAAAGATAACCTTTAAAATCTACATTGATTTTATTACAATAAAAATGAAAAGAGTTAATTTATAAATTAATACATTTAATGCCACCGTGTTGAGAAATGTTGTAATACAAATAAACCACTTGCAAGAAAAACAGCTAGAAACTGAGAAGATATATAACATATATAGAATATTTTTCTCATTTAAATTGAAATAATATTAAAAAGCAGAACTAAACAACAAAATCCTGAAATAAAATAGTTTGCAATGTTTGAACTTAATTTCAAATGTTGTACTGTTAAAAAATAATGGTGCAACACCACACTTTTTGAAATACTGATTCAAACTCAAAAAACACAGATTTATCCAAGATGTAAAATGTTGCCGTTTTAGTTATTTTTAAATAGTATGCTTTTAGACCGCATACAGACTTTCAAACACTTCAATAAAAAAATTCTAGATGTAATCACTTTGTAAAAATTCTGCAGATGCACATACTGAAATTTGATATAAAATTGAGCTCAAAATTTAAATTGCGACATTTTCTCTGTGAATCATTTTCAAATGTATTTGCTGATAGTGTTTTATTGTCTCCCTTAAGTACAACCATTGGTTCATGATTATTAGGGAGTTCTGATTATTTTAACATCAACACCAGACAAGTATATACAACGTGAAAAACTGAAATCAGTTTTCACAGTTTGTATTTCTTTAATAAGCTAATTAATTCAAATATTCATTAAAGTGTTTATCAAAAAAAGCCTGCTCATTCATACAAAAACAAAAGAACAAATCTTACATTTCATAAATAGTCCTTGATCCTCTGAAAGGTTCTTGTAGAGCAGAAGACTTCCAGCAATCCTGGTTCTATCTTCAGTCCCCTTGTGTTGTCAAAGTCTTCCAGTGTGTTAAAATATTTGATAAAAACGAATTTCTTTAGAAGGAACATACGACCTGAGGGAGGTTTGATGCCACCGAGATGAGAGGAAATGAACTGTGAGAACTGACTCAGGAGACTCAGACAGCTGTAGGGACAGACGAGGGAGGAGCCATCAGCTGGTGATCACCTCAAATCACTTATTTCAAGAGATGAGCACACCACACCTCTATCCGTTGACACTCTTTCATCCACCTGCATGTGGCGGTGCACACTGTACGCTGAGATAGCTGTCACACATAATCCCTTATTCTCTCCATAGCTTCAGGGTGAGTGAGGGCACTACAGGATTGGTTAGATTTAGCTTCTCAGCTTTACCACCAGCGTTTGTCAGGTTAACTGGAGACCTACCTGTGAATACTTTTTAAGGCAACGCCTCCAACTCACACTGCTTGACATAATGGAAAAATCCAAAGGAATCAGTCAAAATATTAGTATTTTTCAACAAGTCTTTTTTATCCTTACCAGTAAATTTCAGATGCCTGAAGGTCCCACATTCATCTGTTGAAAAATTATATCCAAGTATAAACAGCATGGAAATATTAATCATATCATTCCGGATGGAGATTGGTTCTGAGTCCCAGAGATGAATATGTTTTGATGTGAAACATGTGTATTAACCCCGGAGCAAAAGAAGAAAACCTTATGAAGAAGCTGGTTGAAGTTCAATGGACTGATCTTATATAGCGCTTTTCTAGTCACACTGACCACTTAAAAGCACTTTGCGCTGATGCCCCATTCACTCATTTGCACCCACAAACACATGCACATTTATGCACCGATACGCAAAGCGGTAGACAAATTGGGAATAAGTCCCTGGCTATGGGGCACGTCGACATGTGACAGAAGCAAGCTGGAATCAAACCTACAACCTTCAAATTACAAGCCAACAAATCTATCGAGTCAAAGTGATTGACATAAGTGTCATTATCCAGTGGATTAATTTATACATCAACATGGGCCAAAAGGCCACTCAGAGAGGGAAAATGTATTTATTTCTAAAGTGGTAAAAGATTAGTTTGTAAATGCACTCAGGATCAAATACCTTAATTTCTGGAGAAGTGTCCTGCGGTCTGATAAAACTAAAGTGGAAATGTTTGGCTATAATAGCCAGTATAACCTTTGAAATAACTAAGCTGAAGGTTACAAGCCTGGGAACAATGATCCAAATTGTGATAGGGTTGGAAACTTGTTTTGTAGGTGTTTTTACTGCATGAGAGACTGGTGCGATTCACAAAATAGATGGTATAAGGAAATAACATCATATAGAAATATTGAAGCATTGTGTCAAGACATTGGTCAGGGCCCAAATAGGTCTACCAAATGTACAATGACCCCAAGTGGCTTTGGGAAAACAAAGTTAACGTTTTAGAGAGGCCATCACAATTCCTTGATCTCGTTCCCATAGCTTTATAAGCAGAGCTTAAAAGGTGTGTGAACAAGGCAGCCTACAAACCTGACTCAGTCAAACTATTTCTATCATTAGGAATTGGCTAAAGTTCCAGCAAACGTTTGGGAGAAGGTACCAAAATATTTGACCCAAGTCATGAAATGCAATGCTATCAAATGCAACGGAAATGCATGTACTGTAAACTCTAAAATATGAAGAAAGTAAAAATAAAAAAAATTCTGTCTTATGACTTGGCATAATTTCAGAAACCTTACCAACTTCAAACCAGAAATGTTTATTTAATATCATACAGAGAAAGATAAAAGGCCAAGTGCCCTTTAACACAGTGGATGTAAATCTCTGGTTTCAATTGTACTTGCAAAGAGGCCTTATACAAGGCTCAGCACTGACATCTGCTGACTGACAAAAAAAAAACAGACAAAGACAATGTTCTGACCTTTACTAATATATTTATAATAAAAATAGTACACAGTACCTGAAAAAAAGAGATTATTTGTAGGAAGGAGAGACTATCACTCAGATTATAGTCTGAAACTGTGAACAAGAACACAAAAATACATCACTTTTGTCACAAACAGTAAAAGTTTGAAAACTACCTGTGTGTACACATACAAAGTACACTGGATTGAGAGATTAAATGTTTTCCTGTTTCTATGCTACCACCACTTACATAAAATCACCCCAACAGAGACACTTGTGTTTAGGAAAGCTGAGTATACATGTGACATTTATGGTGGTATCAACTTTTCAGACACTAAATAGGCAACAAAGAGCTGTCAAAATAAAGATAAAAAACGGCCTACAAAGTAAAAAAAAAAAAAGCAGCTCGATACGGGAGAAAATTTTACTTTCTTAAAAAAAAGGCAACACTTTGAGATCAGATGGCATACAATGGGAAGTTGGCACCGCTAGAACTCAGTCATTTGCCATTGAGTCATTTATAGACAGAAGAGAAGCATCTTGGCAGAAGGTTTGATCAACAGATGCTCTGTTTTCAGTTTTAGCTAGCCCCAACCTCTTCTTCAGTAGCTTGTCCTCGTTGTTCAGCTTTGTGCGGATGGCATATTTAATCTGGGTGGTGTCGACGCCGAACCTTTCTGCAACATGATCTGAAGAGGGGGAAAAACTCATTACACACTAATACTATTGTTGTACTACTAAGAGTGATACCTGAGTTTTGGTTGGTGCTCTTTATCTTACCCATAAGGCTTTTTAAAATCTCTGGTGGAAGAGGAGGCTTGTGGCTATCTTCTCCTGTAAAGTTGTTCTTTCGGCCCTGCAGACAGTGTGTGGCCAAGGTGTCTCTGTCGAAAAGCATCATCAGCAGAGCTCCGACATACTTCTTAAAGTCAGAAATGTCTGCAACGCGCTCATAAAGATCTTTTGGCACTCGTATATTTTCAGCGAGATACACAAAGTTAAGGTCATCCTGAAAACAATAAAAAAAAATGTAAAAAAAAATCACAAGAAAATTAATCATGACGAAGGATATAAATACCCTAAGATAGGCGCAATTAAGTGTATCCAGTGAGATATTTAAGCAAAAACTGAGCAACCTGACTTTGGCAAAATACTTAATTTTTGAGATGATCATGATACTGACCTCTGGGATATTATGAACTCCTCCCACATGCACTTCAGGATCGCTCACAAAAGTCACGGCTTCATCAGGGTTTTGCGGTTCAACTGCTGCCTCACCTCCATGAAGAACGTGATCCAGAGTTACTCGAAGTTCATTTGCCGTGTGCCTCATCTGCATCATAAGCGTGTTCATCTCTGTAAATGGTGTTACATAAACACAAATACATTTGTAAAACATATTTTATATAACTTGATGACCTTACCAAGGAGTAGCCTTTAAAAACCTAGACCCAAAGCAAGAAACTGTACGTATTCATTGTATACAAATATATACAGCTGCAAAGTTTTCTAAACCAGCTTGGGTTGTCCTGGTATTCTCAAATAAAATTAGATGATTCAGTGAGGCTACAGGTTTATTGTTCCCTACATGCATAGAATGTGTTTCTACCCTGGGGAAGCAAAGCAGCCTACATATTATGATGCTCTCTCCCCCGTGCAGTTACAGTAAGGTGTATATGTTGTTTTTGTGCTAGGTAACCATTTAAAAAATATTTTGGGCTTTCCACAGCACAAAGGACCAGAAAGAAAAAAAAAATCATCAAAAGGTTGTTTTTAAAAGATACAGGAAAACAATTTTCTATCAAGCAGTAACTATTTTGTTTTGTCAATACCATTTCTTCCGAATATTTTCCAATAGTTGTTTTTTTTATCTTTTGCATGAGGCCCAAACAGAAGGCAAAATTACACCCTAAACATTCTGAATTTATTTTCAATATGTTCTTTTTTTGTATTGATGAACATTTGGGTCTTTAAAGTTGATTTTTTACCCTCTTCCAGCTTCTCTGCAATGAATGAAGCCAACATCTTTCCACGAACCTTTGAGTTCCCTAAGCTCTCTCTCAGCCAAAATCCTGCATCTGCGCTCATATTTGAGCTGCGCCTGCAGCTGCTCTATTTTCATGAGGAGGCTGATGGTGTCCGTCCTGATGCCTTGGCTTGCAAGATGTTCTTCATCAAAGTCAAACGTTTCAGGCTGCCAAATGAGAAGAAAAGAAACTATGAATAATTTTTTCGAAGAGTGTGCAGAAGCAGCTCTGCTTGAGGGTTGGCATTGGCTGGTTTCTGGTACCAAAACAGAGAGGTTTTAAATAGCTGCATATTCAATATAACTAAACATTTCTATCATACAATTCCTAATGCCTAAAGTTACTTTAATAAAATCCCAGAGAAAGTGAGTAAAAGGAGTTTTCTCTATTTCTGTTTTTGTATCAAGATAAGAATATCAGAGGCTGCACAATGGTGCAATTGTTAGCACTGTTGCCTTGCAGCAAGAATGTCCTGGGTTCGAATCAGTTAGGTTAATTGCATGACTGCACAATGCTGATGAGCTGGCTGAAAGAAGATTCCTAGAGTTTACCTTTGCTTACAAGAAAGACAAATGTGGTTATTTACTTAAATTTGCACACAAGTCGAGTAAAACCTTTACATTTTAAATCAACAGTTTTTATTTAGTGCTGAGATTGTTCCTTGGTTGATTTTTTGTAGATTATGGCAGCTGTCTTGTTTTTGCTTTTAATGTCAAAGATTGTTTCTGAATTGTTTTCATTTGATCTATGCAGGATACCCAAGCAGGAGGAGAAATAACAAAAGTAAGGCATGGTTCTAACCATCTGTTCTTTCTCGATTTTCGTTTAATTTTGTTGCAGGAAGATTGAACTGCAGATATTTTGCAGGTATAGAAATAATAGTAATGAGGGAGTGCCACCCATAAAACAAGCGACGTGGTTTGAGATTAAATCAGTCATTGTCAATTTACAACCTGATTCGCACCCACACTCTTCAAGTTCATCCCTTGCTACTTTTATTTCTAAACAGGACAGAATCAATTTCGTATCCATGCGATGCAGCCTTTTTTATAGCTACGCAACTGCATTTAAAAAAAAGTTTATATATATATATATATACACACACTACCGTTCAAAAGTTTGGGGTCACCCAAACAATTTTGTGTTTTCCATGAAAAGTCACACTTATTCACCACCATACGTTGTGAAATGAATAGAAAATAGAGTCAAGACATTGACAAGGTTAGAAATGATGATTTGTATTTGAAATAAGATTTTTTTTACATCAAACTTTGCTTTCGTCAAAGAATCCTCCATTTGCAGCAATTACAGCATTGCAGACCTTTGGCATTCTAGCTGTTAATTTGTTGAGGTAATCTGGAGAAATTGCACCCCACGCTTCTAGAAGCAGCTCCCACAATTTGGATTGGTTGGATGGGCACTTCTTGCGTACCATACGGTCAAGCTGCTCCCACAACAGCTCAATGGGGTTCAAATCTGGTGACTGCGCTGGCCACTCCATTACCGATAGAATACCAGCTGCCTGCTTCTTCTCTAAATAGTTCTTGCACAATTTGGAGGTGTGTTTTGGGTCATTGTCCTGTTGTAGGATGAAATTGGCTCCAATCAAGCGCTGTCCACTGGGTATGGCATGGCGTTGCAAAATGGAGTGATAGCCTTCCTTATTCAGAATCCCTTTTACCCTGTACAAATCTCCCACCTTACCAGCACCAAAGCAACCCCAGACCATCACATTACCTCCACCATGCTTAACAGATGGCGTCAGGCATTCTTCCAGCATCTTTTCAGTTGTTCTGCGTCTCACAAACGTTCTTCTTTGTGATCCAAACACCTCAAACTTGGATTCATCCGTCCACAACACTTTTTTCCACTCTTCCTCTGTCCAATGTCTGTGTTCTTTTGCCCATCTTAATCTTTTTCTTTTATTGGCCAGTCTCAGATATGGCTTTTTCTTTGCCACTCTGCCCTGAAGCCCAGAATCCCGCAGCCGCCTCTTCACTGTAGATGTTGACACTGGTGTTTTGCGGGTACTATTTAATGAAGATGCCAGTTTGGGACCTGTGAGGCGTCTGTTTCTCAAACTAGAGACTCTAATGTACTTATCTTCTTGCTCAGTTGTGCAACGCGGCCTCCCACTTCTTTTTCTACTCTGGTTAGAGCCTGTTTGTGCTGTCCTCTGAAGGGAGTAATACACACCGTTGTAGGAAATCTTCAATTTCTTAGCAATTTCTCGCATGGAATAGCCTTCATTTCTAAGAACAAGAATAGACTGTCGAGTTTCAGATGAAAGTTCTCTTTTTCTGGCCATTTTGAGCGTTTAATTGACCCCACAAATGTGATGCTCCAGAAACTCAATCTGCTCAAAGGAAGGTCAGTTTTGTAGCTTCTGTACCGAGCTAAACTGTTTTCAGATGTGTGAACATGATTGCACAAAGGTTTTCTAATCATCAATTAGCCTTCTGAGCCAATGAGCAAACACATTGTACCATTAGAACACTGGAGTGATAGTTGCTGGAAATGGGCCTCTATACACCTATGTAGATATTGCACCAAAAACCAGACATTTGCAGCTAGAATAGTCATTTACCACATTAGCAATGTATAGAGTGTATTTCTTTAAAGTTAAGACTAGTTTAAAGTTATCTTCATTGAAAAGTACAGTGCTTTTCCTTCAAAAATAAGGACATTTCAATGTGACCCCAAACTTTTGAACGGTAGTGTATGTATATCTATATATATATATATATATATATATATATTATATATATGCACCTTAGTCTCATGGATTGTGGGTACCAGTATGTTTCCAGTTTGAGCCAGCTGACTTATGAAATATGTAGGATGATGTCCCCTAATGAAACCAAAATAACTTCGAGACCTCCTGTTGCATTATATTTATATTTCCTGGAGTCACACAGTCACATTTTCTTACAATAGACTATGAGTAGTATATGGAAAATTACTTTACTTCTTTGGTTGTCAAAGCGATAACGTCTTGTGGCAGATACGTTTCCTACCAGACTTTTTCAAAACTTCAAGGTACGACACGACCATCTCTCGTCAAGATTTCAAATTGAAAGAAAATCGTTAACACAATATGTTAAAATAGCAAGTTTTGCTTTTCATTAGATGGAAAGGTTAAATTCAGTTCAGTTTTGTTTACCTCATTAGTGGGAAGAGGCGAGTGGCTGGACTCTTCTGCCATCCTATATCTGTCCTCCACTGACCCAGCACTGAACTCCTGAACATCCAAAGGGCTGCCGATCTTTATCATCTTCACTTGCGGCTGTCCTGGACTTGATCCAGAGCTTCTTTTTGGAGGCATTAGGGGAGAAGTAAATCTGGTCATACAGAAACACATTTCAAGTTTTGCTTTTCTCCACGGAGAGGGGGTCAGACAAACTTTTTTCAATCATTTAGCGATCGTTCTTTGTTTTTATATGAAATTATTCAATGCCAGACAAGATGGAGAGGTTTTTTTTTGTTTAGATCGGTCCCACTGCCCCCTGCCTCCTCCTCAACCCCTCCCACTGAAGCAGCTGGCTGCACAGAGGAATACAAACTATCCATCAACGTGTTAAACCAAGCTTTAATGTTAGTGCATAAGAGTCTCACCTGACCGTTTAGATAGCCTTTAGGGAGAGCCCCCAAAAAACACAGTCACTAAAGACAAAGACAGCGGAGTACATGGAAATACTGCGTAGTAGAGGAAGTAGTAGTACTACTCCAGTATTACAGTATAAAGGTCCTGATGTAGTTGCTTAAAATTCTAAACACTCGCGTAGAAGATTTTCACTCGCATATGCGTGAAATATTAGGTGTATGTTTATGTTTAAAACTGGGTGGAAATTATGTGTTTTAGACTAATGTGTTTTTAAATCCGTATTTTTTCACAAATACCTGTGGAACATTGCTGTGGAGAGGTAGTTCCCGAGGGAAGCATTTTAACCAGCACAACTTCCTGTTCCAGCCTCTTTTCAAGGATTCGACCAATTAAACATCGATATTCGGAGGCAAGGCGGGGCGTTTGAAAACTGGCAAAGCTCCGAGCCAATCAACGTTCGTTCTTCAAGCCGGGCATGGATTGCGATCTACACATGTGGGTTCAATGCTCCTGCTAAGAGAAAGTTGAGGAGCGATAAAGTTAAAGTTTATTCTAGAACTTTTTTGTCACTTGTCACCATGTCGTCATTTTTCATAAAGAAAAAAGTTAATCCTAAAACGACAAAAAAGGGCAAAGAAACAGCAGAATTAAAGCGGAAGGTAAGCGGAGTAGACTGTTAGCAATCCAGCTAAATCGTGTTAGCAACTGTGCGTATTTATGTGCTCAATAAATGTGTTGCTTTTATCTTTTGCTGCAGGCTGATGGAGACTTAGGAGGACAGAGCAAAATACGAGCAAAGAAATCCAGCAACAAATACAATGAAGAGATTTCCAGTGACTCCGAGGTGGAGAGGTAAGAGATGCTATTTTTTTAAACACTTCATCATGGTGGTGAAATTAGTCTTGGCCTTTTTAATCAAGCACGTATTATAAATTCTTTTTAAATCCTAGTTCGTGACCTGTTTGGAACTCAGGATGGACTCTAATTCTGTTTTCATTATGGGGTCGAGTAATAGCCCCAGGATTTTATTTTAGAAATTGCAATTGTTGCCTTTTTATTAATATAGATTGACATATAAAAAAAACAGAATTAAGAGTACATATTCTACAGTAAGGGCAACATTACAACACAACAGTACTGTGCAGTTATTACAAATAGCATACTAGGATCAAAAGAAATGTGCAACTAAGCATGAACATGTACAAAATGTGCATGTGTATTTGTGCATTAAAAACAACAGACTTACAAGAAGTGTAAACTAAAGCAGTGCAAATAAAAACAGAAATGTTATTCGAAATAATTAACTGAGCAACTAAAGGCAGGGATGTTAACATACATTGAGTTTGTTGGGAGCAGTATTGGTTATAGAGTCTTACAGCTGCTGAGAGGAAGGATCTGAAGTAACCCTCTTTTTGCACCTAGGACTCAACAGTATGTCACAGCAAAAAAAAAAAAAAGAGGTATCAGAAAGGTTTTATTGCCGTATGTGTGGAAAGGTTCACAACATTTGGAAATTGCGGCGGTACTTTGTGCAAACATAAGATAAACACACAAGCATGCAAAAAATAAAATGGGCTAAACAGATTAACATACATGAGTGCAGGTTATGATCAGTACAAAAACACAACACGGGGTCATGTAACTGAAGAGCAGGTGGTGGGAACAGTCTTAGGGTTATTGTTCACGAGTCCAACGGCAGAGTGGAAGAAACGGTGCTTTTGTTGAGAGGTTTTGGTCCGAATTGACTGGAACCTCCTGCCTAAAGAGAGCAGGTCAAAAAGTCTGTGTCCAGGGTGAGAAAGGTCGGCTGTGATCCAACCGGCACGCCCAAGTGTCCTGGAGGTGTACAGGTCCTGTAGAGATGGGAGTCTGCAGCCAGTCACCTTCTCAGCAGAGCGCACAACACACTGCAGTCTCTGTTTGTCCCTGATGGTAGCTCCAGCATACACACGGTAATGGAGGGGGTGAGGATGGACTGCAGTGTAGAACTGCATCATCTTCCCTTCCGACAGGTTGAATTTCTTCAGCTGAATCAGGAAATACATCTTCTGCTGGGCCTTCTTTATGACGGAGGGGATGGTGGGTTCCCACTTGAGGTCCTGGGTGATGGTGTTGCCCAGGAAACAGAATGAATCCACAGTGGTGATGGGGGTGTCAGTCAGGGTGATGGAGGGGAGTAGGGCTGTGTACTTCCTAAAGTCCACAATAATCTCCACTGTCATTCGAGTGTTCAGCACCAGGTTGTTGTGGCTCCACATGTTTACCACATTTTCAAAAGAGTTGTATATCAAAACAAATAATTAAACTTTTTCAATATTACCAATATCAGGTGTGTAGATTAATAATTAGGACAGCTATTTATCTGAAACTTTGAGGTAATTATATTAATCAACATACACTTAAACTTGGAAAAAGTTTTGACCCAAAAACATTTTTCAACTAGAAGAAGATAGATATTCCCATCACACTTTCAAGGATGTCTATTGAATGTTCTCTTTTTAGTGATTAGGATAATTATCTCTTAATCAACCCGTAACAGTCCCTTTATTCAGTCTAAAAGTCCTGTTTACAAGTGGAGAAAACAAAAATTAGTTTGCATCCTTTTTATAGTAAACATTAGAGCTGCAAAAGAAACAATTTTCCTTTCAATTTCTTTTATAGAATCTGAACCTTGCACATGCTAGTGTTTTTTGTTGAACTTTGGAAATATCAATAATAGGGTTGCACAATATTAGAAAAATATGCAATGCAATGTTGGTGATTGTTACGATAACTATATCATTTGTGATTATTAAACCTTTAAAAAGAAAAGTGTTAATATTTTGCTGCTTTGGGTTAACAACAGTTCTAAACATACTTACAATGGGATGGTATTAATCACATGAACATTCCTGTGTTGGCATGGTCCATTTAAAGTCCAGACCTAAATCCATATGTGGCAAGAACTGAACTCCATCATAGAAACATTCCATCTAGTCAATGGGAAGAAGAATGAGGAAAATATGTTTGTCTCCAGATGTGGAAAAACAGATAGAAACACTCCCAAAAAGACTGTAATTACAGCGGAAGGTAGTTCTCTTTTCACTTCAAAATGATGCATTAATTTGTGTAGATCTAATACACAAAACTTCCAAATTAAACAGAATTTCGACAGTAATATGAAAACTTGCAAGGTGCATTCTGTTCTGAGAACAAACAAATCCTAAACTTCTAATGAGGGAGCATAAACTCATAAGACCAGAGTGAATATGTTTTTGCTTTGTAGTCCCGCAGTGTCCAAGAAGAGGCAGGCCAAAGAGGAGATTGAGTTTGAAGAAACTCCACAGGAGAAGAAGCTCAGATTAGCTAAACTTTACCTTGAACAACTAAAAGAAGAAGGTAGGCTTGTGTGCAATGGCGTATGTCAGTAAGATGTAGCTTTGCTATGTTTAATGTAAGGTTTTAACAGATTGTTTTTAATAGAGGACAAGAAAGCTGAAGATGAGTCATTTGAGACGGATCTGATAGCTGGACGTCTTCAAGAAGAAGTGGTAAGAAGTGCCCATCGCCCTGTGAGAGGAGGAAGCTGGAATCAAAGCTACATCGTTTAGATTGCAAGAATACTACTTTGCCACTGTGCTACAGTTAGGGGGCGACTATGACTTAGCGGCAGAGTAGTCATATGGACAAAAAGTATGGACTTTTGGCATGAAAGTTTGTAGGGACTCTGTAATGTCTTATAACAACTTAGTAGTATATTTCTTCCTTCTTTTTGTGACTTTGTCAAGGTGATAACGTGGTGTACTCCTGTCTGTTACGCTGACTCTTTCTCATTTCATTTCAGCTTGAACAGAAAGGAAAGCTCCAGCGTTTTATAGCCAAAGACGTAAGTATGGAAATGTTATTTCCCTGAATCCCTCTACAAGTTCAGGCTCCTTCAGAGGAGATTTTTTTTTCTTAAAAGATGTAATGGGTTTTCTTTCTTTTTCTTTGTTTTAGCTCATACCACCGGATGCTTCAGAGATCAGGGTGTTAAGAGGTCACAAGCTACCAATTACATGTCTGGTCATTACTCCTGATGACAGATGCGTCTTTTCAGCTGCCAAAGACTGCTCCATAATTAAATGTTAGAATTTGGTTTTATATTTTAACAGCGTTGAGCAAACTACATTGTAAACAAGTCACTAAATCATATTAAATTATGTTTTCAGGGGATGTTGAAAGTGGGAAGAAGCTCCATACAATACATGGTGGGAGAAAAGGTACAGAGGACCGCCATGTTGGACACACGGCTCACATCCTGTGTATGGCTATATCCTCTGATGGGAAATACCTGGTAAGGAACTGTGTTTTTTCTTTTTTTTTGGGGGGGTGGGGGGGTTCTAGTGATTACTGCTTTTGTTTGGGAAGCATGTATATCACACTTCTTTTGTAAAAGAAAAAATGGCATATGAAATGTAATGCAGACATTTTCAAACCTCTTTAGGCCACAGGAGACATGAACAAGCTGATAATGATCTGGGAGGCAGAACCGTGTAAACATCTGTACAAATTCACAGGACACAAAGGGCCGGTGTCGGTATGTTCTCCTTCTTTCACCCAAAGCATGAGACAGTTTTCACCCTTTAAAATTTAGCAGACAGGTTTAATTTGGTGTAACAGCGATGAATATCGTTCTTTGGTTCTCAGGGTCTGTCATTCAGGAAGGGAACTCATGATCTGTACAGCGCCTCTCATGACCGCTCAGTCAAGGTGTGGAACGTAGACGAGAATGCATACGTGGAAACTCTGTAAGTCATCCAGCAGACGATAAAGTTATCCTTTTTAGCATTTTTTTTAGTGTCTTATGTTTGAATTTAACTGTGTTTCTTAATGTTTGTAGCTTCGGCCATCAGGATGCAATCACAGGACTGGACAGTCTGAGCCGTGAACGCTGCGCCACTGTGGGTGGCCGAGACGGCACCGTGAGAGTGTGGAAGATAGCAGAGGAGTCTCAGCTGGTCTTCCATGGACATAAGTGCGTTTCTCTAGATGTTTGGCCTAAGATTTATTTTTTTTGTCTATCTAATTCATTAACTAGTTGAAGTGCATTACTATTTACTGATGTACTTTGGTGTAGTTTTGCCAGTTTTAAAGAAAATAAAAAAACAGTTTGTTTTTTTGATTGTGCAATTATAATGACGGTTTTACTTGTTCTTTCTCACACCTCTGTGCTTCACTGGACGTTGTTTTATTTGAAGTAACAGAGGAGGGGAGAAAACAATGCAAAAGTTAATCACAGCAGAAATCCATTGACAGACTTTTTTTTTCTTCATAAAACAAAAATAGAGACTATGGCCTTGGTTACGCCGCTTCACATTTTAGTTTTCTCTTGAGAAAAGCGAAAATTCCATCAAATGTTGAAATGACTACTGTGAACCAGTAGGTGGCGATCACCTCAAAATAAAAGATTAGAGATGCGCTGATTAGAAGTTTGTGGCGGACTTTGTTATTGATATTTTTTAAGCTGATTCTGATTTGTACCTAAAAGCTCTAAAATAAGAGAATTTAGGACCAACATTCATGATAAACATTTTTAAAGTAATATTATGAGCCGAGTAGACACCATGCCACGTGTGAGAGCAAACAAAAGGATTATAGATTTTACATTTAAGCATCGTATAAAAGCCATGTTTACTGTACATTGCTAAAACGGGAGCCAAGTAAATTCCCTGGAGAATGTAGATCGTTATCTTGACTCTTAGACTTTGTAATAGCTCCTGACATTTCAAAATCCAACGTATTCAATAACAAACAGAGTTTCACAGCTCAAAAAGTTAAAACACAGCTGCATGTTGTTTGGTTTTCCTATGTTTCTGTTTTCTATAGCATGCCATTTGGCATCTAAATGCAGAGGTGCGTGGGTATTCGTGTGACAGAAAAAGTGAGACAGAAAACCCAGCGTGGTAATTTTGTGACTTTATTGTTGTGCAAAAAAGGGTGAGACGTTGTGTTCTCAACCTGATAGCAGAAATTGCCCACAACAGAGGGAGAGAGTTAGATATTTATAATTTGAGACAACAGTAACAGTTGGTGATAAATACCGTTTCAGGGTCAGAGTTCAGCCTCAGAGCTAAAATGACCTGAATCATATTTTACATTCTTGTGTTAAATAAGATCTGAATGTGTTTTTACCACATGCTGTAAGTTCCAGTAAGGCAAAGTTAATGTGCAAAGAGTAGGATTTGACAACACTGTCGGAATGTTTGTATTTTATCATAAACTGAGGTAACTGTGACTTTGGAAAGCATTTTAAAAAACACAAAAAAACATTTAAACGTTTGTGGCAATAAAGAATAATAAGCAGACTGAAAAAAGTATGGCTTTATTTATTGGTAAAAATAACTGTAATATTGTAAATTAAGCTTGGTCTTTCTGTTGTACCAGAATATAAAACATCAGCAAGTCAAAAATGTGTTCGTATCGACCTGGATGGAGGAGGTGCCAACACAGCTTCTTTGTTTGAATTTAAGCAAACTTAGATCAAATTAAAGGATGATGACGGAACAGGTTAAAATAGATAGACAAATGAAATGATAACATATAAAGACGATTGTTACATTCTTTATGTTGGGATAGCATGTTCCCTACGTTAGATTTTGGACTTTTGTAACAGAACTTATGACTCAGTTGTGACACTTTATCTGAATTTTTTATAAACCAACAAAATGACTTTCTATAACCGTGCACATACAACTTTGTTTATAATTTTACATTCTATAGATTTTTCTGGCTGTTTCTATAATAGGACATATGTATTATTGCCTTCATCTGTTTATCCTTTAGAGGTTCGATCGATTGTGTCCAGCTCATAAATGAGGAGCACATGATAACAGGAGCAGATGATGGGTAAGAGATTCCATTTTCACATTCATGGTCACTCACTTTATTCACCCTCTCATTATGTTAGTGGTCTGCCAGGATAATTTATCTCTCTTTTATGCTCTATTCATTTTCTCAACAACCATAGCTCAGTGTCTCTTTGGAGTGTGAACAAGAAAAAGCCTCTCGGCACAGTGAAGCAGGCTCACGGCTGCCATGGCGATCCGGGGCTGGAGCAGCCTCATTGGGTGTCCTCGGTGGCAGCGCTTCAGAACTCGGATACTGTTGCCTCAGGTGCCTCTGGCTGTGAGAGTCCTCTTCACAAGCTTTTCTATAACTCAACAATATGTTTTCACTGCACAAAAGCTGTCCTCTAGGGATTAGCCAACCCAGTAAAAGTATGTTGTTCTAACATTTGGGCATATTGATATTTAATATTTTAATAACACTCCAAAATATAGGTAATTTACCAGTAAGTGAAGAAAATACCTACATTCAAAGACTGGTGTGTTGCACCAGACACAAGATGTACACAATAATAAGGTTAATAAGCATCATGAAGAAGATTTTTCCTGTTTAAACCTTAAACATTTAACTTGGTGTACTCCAGAGTGTTGAAGTGAGAGTGAAGACCATGAAGAGACCAAACGAGTCTCTGAGTCCTTCAGAAAGAAGGTTATAGCAGCTTGAGTCTGGTCAGAGATTTAAAGAAGTTGTACAGAAAATTGTCTGGCAATGGACATTTAGAAAACTGTCGATGTGCCCCGCTCTGAGCAAGTTCACCCTCATGGCAGCCTGAAATATGTTTTTTCCAAGAAAAACAAACAAAAACAAATCATCGCCGGACCTAGGGCAGGATTGTACTACTGCTAATATGAAAGGGCATGCCTCATGAGAGGCGTGGAAGAAGGAAACATTTGTTCTCTGAGAAAAACATGAAAACCTGACTCAAGTTTGCCAGAGACGGCATAGACAAAGACCAAACTCCAGGAAGGTCGGCCTTTTAAAAAAATGAGTCCTAAATGTTTGGACACCAGAGTGGAGGACATGTTTGGTATTAACCGAATACAGCAGCTAAAATAACCGTATGCCATCTGTGAAGCATGGAGGTAGAACTGTCATGGTTTTAGACGTTTTGCATCAGCAGAACCTGGCCTGCTCCATGTATTGGAGAGTGCTTGAAGAATATGTCAGACCAACTAAAAGCAATGAAATCAAGAGTGGGGTAAACGTTCTTCAGATTGATCTCAGAGACTGGTAGATGGCTACAAAAAGCATCCCACTGTTTTCCCAAATGAGGGTAAGACTAGCCATCAGAGGGTAGGGTGTCCTAACTTTTCCTCAGCTAGAATTATAGTGTTTTTTGTGTTTGCCTGTAATTAAATCACGTTCTTTTCCAGATATAAATAAAAATAGATATCCATATGTAAACATTTCTGAATGAACTGATTATTTATTGGGGTGTCCAAAGTTATCGTGACTAACTAATGTGATTGTTTTTTTACTGATATTTACTATATTAAAACAAATTGTATGGATGGATTTTTCTTCTGTTCAGGTTCTCACAACTCCCAGGTGAATGTTTGGAAATGTGGCCAGAACTACCGTGGACTGGAGCTTCTCTTTAGTGTGCCACTGGTAAGATCGGTTATCTTTGTCCTCTATTGGAAGTTTTCATTTTAAAATACTTTTGTCATTTCATACTTATTAACGCGCTACGTTACGACTACAACTTTGGACTGCCGGCTCTTCTTTTTTTTCCTTTGACATTTTTATCCCTTTGTGTCAATTTGAATTGATAAATAAATTGTTTAATGAGCATATTGTTTCGATTCATTTATACACTGCCTGGCCTACAAAAAAAAGGTCACACACTCTAATATTTCCTGGGCCGCCTTTAGCTTTGATTACGGCACGCATTATCTGTGGCATTGTTTCGATAAGCTTCTGCAATGTCACAAGATCTATTTCCATCCAGTGTTGCATTCATTTTTCACCAAGATCTTGCGTTGATGATGGTAGAGTCTGACCGCGGTGCAAAGCCTTCTCCAGCACATCCCAAACATTCTCAATGGGGTCAAGGTCTGGACTCTTTGGTGGCCAATCCATGTGTGAAAATGATGTCTCATGCTCCCAGAACCGTTCTTTCACAATTTGAGCCCGGTGAATCCTAGCATTGTCATCTTGGAATATGCCTGTGCCATCAGGGAAGAAAAAAACCCATTGATGGAATAACCAGGTCATTCAGTATATTCAGGTAGTCAGCTGACCTCATTCTTGGAGCACATACTGTTGCTGAACCTAGACCTGACCAACTGCAGCAACCCCAGATCATGGTACTGCCCCCACAGGCTTGTACAGTAGGCACTAGGCCTGATGGGTGCATCACTTCCTCTGCCTCTCTTCTTACCCTGATGCGCCCATCACTTTGGAACAGGGTAAATCTGGAATCATCAGACCACATGATCTTCTTCCATTGCTCCAGAGTCCAATCTTTATGCTCTCTACCAAATTAAAGCCTTTTTTTCCAATTTGCCTCACTGATTAGTGGTTTTCTTACAACTACACAGCTGTTCAGTCCCAATCCCTTGAGTTCCCTTTGCATTGTGTGTGGAAATGCTCTTACGTTCGCTATTAAACATAGCCCTGAGTTCTACTGTTGTTTTTGATTTCACCAAACGTTTAAGTGATCGCCGATCACGATCATTCAAGATTTTTTTCCGGCCACATTTCTTCCAAGACAATGGGATCCCCATTATCTTTCCACTTTTTAATAATGCATTGGACAGTTCTTAAACCAATTCTAGTAGTTTCTGCAATCTCCTTAGATGTTTTCTTTGCTTGATGTATGCCTATGATTTGACCCTTCTCAAACACACTAACATCTTTTCCACGACCATGAGATGTCTTTTGACATGGTTGTTTATGAAATGAGAAGCAACTCATTACACCAGTTGGGGTTAAATAACTTGTTGCCAGCTGAAAGATAATCCGCCCATGCAGTAATAAGGCTCTTACCTATTTGCTTAGTTAAATCCAGGTGGCGACATTTTTTATTTTTATTTTTTGCCAGGCAGTGTATAATGTCAATTCAGCACAAATCTTGTCTCACCTGGCAAATCAAACAGATCCAGTTTATATACAGAAGTTTAAAGTCACTTCAGTACAATCATTTAAACAGATTCCACATGCGCACACACACGGTCTTTTAGCAAATGTCGTTATATGAATCCGATATAGCATTATCCATCACCTGGGGGGCACCCAGAGTTACTTTGGTCTAATCAGGTATTCAAATCTGTCATATTTCATAAGCCAACTGGCCTTAATGAGAGTTAGGGCTAAAATAAATACAAATCTGGAAGAGTATTTTTTTAAACCCCATAATTTCTGAAAGTACTGCAAAAAAAATTTAAATGACTGATATTTTTAACTACATGTAGTATGAAATGATTTGTGATTGGTGAAGAGGCAGATAGTGGTGCTCCAGTTGGTTGCAGCAAATGGCTGCTCACACTGAGCAGAGTTGTTTTTCTTTTTCTTGACTGTCTCTACATTCATGCAGTTGCTTCAAAGTCAGTGAATCGATGCAGTCTGCTGGATTTCCATAGATAAAAAAACAAACATTATTTTTTACTTGTTTAAGTAATAAACTGAAACGGACTGCAGTGTTTAGGAAATAAAATTGAATGGGAATGTATTTATTTGACTTTGACTCTAAATAATTTGATTTAATTGACTATATATATTTATGTGTATGGATTTTTTTGCAAAGTGTCTTGAATGGCATTTGTTTTAAGTCGATGTTATATAAATGAACTGAACTGGAGCCTTGAAGATCTTTTTTACCATCATGTAGCAGAGTCATCTCAAAGCCTGTTGGAGCCCCTTAACAAACTACAGCCAGAAAAGGCACTGGAGATGAGCAGGGTTCGAGGCAGTAGCGTTTATTTCTCTGATAATTAGTCATGTTTGCTTTGTCCAACTTATTTAATAGAGGAAATTATCACCTGCACACCCACCTCCATAAACAATACAGCACACTGTATTACTAAGTATGTACTTCTTTAACTTCTGTAGTTGCATAAACACAAATGTTTACATCACCTTTGCCATGACTATATATACAAATGCAAATTTTCAACCACTTATAGCTCACTTAGTTTCACTAAAAGTTTTCTGTTGTCCTTCCTTTTTCCCCCCCATGTTTTAGTCTGGTTTCATCAACAGTCTGAAGTTTTCAAGCTCCGGGCAATTCTTGGTGGCTGGAGTTGGACAGGAGCACAGGTGATAAATGAATGTTCATGTTACCGTAGCACAAATCTTTGCCTGCAACTCTTGAATGCATTTAAATTTCAATATATGGACATGTTTAGTCAGTGCATATCCTCTAGATGGCAGTGTTGAAGCACTCTTGCAAAAGAAATGCACCCAACTCTTTCAAACTTTAAAAAGTTGTTTTTATAACATAAAACAGGAAGAGGGGAATTATTTTAGTTTACTGAAGAAAACTTCATAACTCTAGCTCTGAAACACACTGTTTTGTGTCTTTAATAGTTTTGTGGAAAGTAAAATGTTGTAACTTGTGTGTTTGTGTTTTGTGTACAGATTGGGACGATGGTGGAGATTGAAAGAAGCCAAAAATGGGATCTATATCATTCCTCTAAAAAGAAAACTATCAAATCCAGAAGAAGTAAAAGAGACAGAATAATATTTTTTTTTGTAAATTAAATGTTTAAAACTGACAGTGAATTCCCTTTTCTTATTTTTTTTTTTAAAGGAGTTTGAAAAGCCTGAAGGGTGTTTATTTAGACGCTTGCTATAAGTTCCCCAATGGTTGCTGTTTTTATAGAAGTGCAGCTTCCTCCTCTGTGAAAGAATCACAGCCTTGTGGGTGAGTCTGAAAGCGCCAGGATGGATGAAAGGTGTGAAGAGGCTGCATTGTAGGAGTTAAACCAAGATTCACTTTTTGCATTTTCATCCGTGGTAACTGCCTTTGTTCAGGCTATTCAGAGAGCAAAATATGAACATGACATCAACCTCCCAGATTCATTGTTCATTGGGAACATTTTAAGTTCTTATTGTAATTCTATTACCTTCACACAGACAAGGAAGTTGTTTAACTTCAGAAGTTGATTTTTAACCTTGAAAGTGACTAATTTCTTTGACTCTACATATTTCAAGCTATTGTTGGTTGAGATTATTGAGTCCAAAGTTTGAAATTTGTATTTAATAAAAATGCTTTCAAGTTCTTTTTTTCAGAAATCGGTTGTCTGGCAAGTATGCACTGCATTCTTTGAGCTGTCATTTTAGATGTTTGTATATTTTCCAATCTCTATTGTGCATGTTGTATTAGAGGGGTATAACGGGTGTTTCTGCCCTGTAAACCCGCACGATAGTGGTGATTTGTGTAGTTAAATCTCCAAGCTTTCCTGAATTTTCCCACTAAATGTTATTTCTAAGCTGTGACAAATAACCAGGCAGGAAGTTAGACAAATGCTGTATCCACTTAACAAATTTGGGGCTGAAGTTAGATTTTGGATTGCAACAATCTACTAGTACATGTAACAGATTAATAGGAAACAGATGCAACAGTTGAAAATTGCATGCTGCTCCTTCTTTATCTTCTTTAAATTGAAAGACGTGTTCAGTTAGTGAGGTCATTCATTCCTTCAAAAACAAGTGTCAAAATGGTGTCCCTTATTAAAGGAGGAATTCAACTGCTTGTACATGATGGTTATAATGAATTTCTCGCTGAAAATCTATTCAAAAAGTGCAGAAGATGATCTCATATGCTTCAAATTGGACACTACAACCAGAAGGACCTGGAAGCAAACAGAAAACTACTAAGAGACATGCTTTAAGATTTTCTGGCCCAATGAAGGCCAGATTGTTTTAAGGGTTCTATGTGCTATACAACACTGAATGCAAGCCACACAATGAAGCAAGGTGACTTGGGCATCATGGTATGGGGGTGTTTCTCATACTGTGATCTCATTACATACCAAGAATCAAGTACCAGTTTAAAGACATTGACGAAATTGAAGAGGTGTGTTGTGCTGAAAAGGAAGTGGCCTGGAAATGGGTGTTTCAATAAGACAGCAACCCTAAAACACACCAGTAGGTGAGCAGCATTTTGTTCCAAACCAACAAGATGAATATGGAGTGGCAAGCCCAATCGCCTGACCATAATCCAATAAAAAAACAAACTTGTGGGATGATTTCAACTGTGCTATTTCTGAGACGAAACAAAATAACGCAGAGGAAGTATGGTCTGGAATACCTCTACAGCTGCCAGAAAAAGGTCTACCCCATGCAAAAATGCAAATAAGTTCCAGAAAACACTGGATAAACAGCTATTACGTTACCAATTCACAGGTTATAGCCTCAAACCTTTATTAATGCAGTAAACGTTTGAGAATTTAAGGAAAGATCCAAAACCTGCTTTTCCTCATTTTCTGAGTGGTAACAAGTTTGGTTGAGGTTTTCATTTGGGACATCATGTCTGTCACTATGTTCCAAATGAACATATGCACACAACTGCACAGTGTAGTTGTGTGTATAGTATAGCAATAAAAGCTGTTTCATTTTTAACTTTTCTGCAATTATTTTGAACAGCAGCTACTACAAGGTCTAAAGCAGGGTAGCAAAGTAACTTACCGTCACACATTCAGCCCACCCTGTGACCTCGTGAAAGATTTGTGCTGGTCAAAATGACTTATTGTAATTTTATTTAATTGGTTCTGATCTGATTCAAATAGTGAACTCATCGCTCCTGTCAGGTGTCTTCCCCCAGGCATTAAAAACAGCTATTAAATCACTGCTAAAAAAGATTAATCTGGACAGCATGTTATTGCAGAACTACAGGCCAATCTCGAATGTTCCATTCATCAGTAAAATTATTGAAAAAGCGGTGTCTCAGCAGTTAAATAGCTTCCTAACAATGACCAACTGCTTTGATGTTTTTCCGTTTGGTTTCCGTGCTCACCACGGCACTGAGACTGCCCTCGTCTTCAATGACATTAGCATAAATACAGACTGTTGTAGAACCACAGCACTGGTTCTGTTGGACCTCAGTGCAGCATTTGACACTGTTGATCATGATATACTATTGGAACGACTGGAGAGCTGGGTCGGACTCTTTGGTACAGTACTTGGCTGGTTCAAGTCTTACCTAAAGAACAGAGACTTCTTTGTTTCAATAGGAAACTTTTCATCAGAACAAACAAAAATCACATGTGGGGTGCCCCAGGGCTCCATCCTGGGCCCCCTCTTATTTAATATGTACATGCTCCCACTAGCCCCAGATTATAAAAACCATTAAGATTAACTATCATAACTATGCAGATGATACTCAGCTCTACATTACGATGTCACCAAGTGACTGAACTCATCCAAACCCTAAGTAAATGCATCGAGCAAATCAGTGGATGGATGTGCCATATCTTTCTCCAGGGAACAAGTGTTAGTTGATACTGAACTGGATGCTATGTTTGTTGAGGCGGTTGATGAGTGTGGTTTTGGCAAAAGCAGCTCCTGCAGCTGATTTTACTTTATATGCTTTGTCTATGTTTTACTGCTATTTTTATTTTACCTCTTAATCATGTAAAGCACCTTGAATTACCTTGCTGTTGAAAGTGTGCTGTACAAATAAAATGACCTTGCCTTGCCTTAAATCAATTGCAACAGTTTTGTGTTACTGGACCTATTATCAGCTTCTCTGCAGTACGGGAGGAGTATATTAAATGAAGTTGAGTCTAAATACTGAGAATATTAAAGCTGTCTCAAACCTGGCATCACTAAATACAATGAGGATTTGTACTGTGTAAAATAAGGTAGCGACCTAGGTGTAAAGAAAATTAACTTGTATCCCAGAGCTGAAAACCACATGTGGGAAAAGCTACGCTTAACTCATTTAATAAGATCACTGAGTTAACTTATGTTCTGTAATTCCTGTTTGACTTAGATTGAAATGATAAGTATCCAAAAAGTCTTA
Organism: Valencia hispanica; assembly: GCA_963556495.2. Lineage (NCBI taxonomy): Eukaryota > Metazoa > Chordata > Actinopteri > Cyprinodontiformes > Valenciidae > Valencia > Valencia hispanica. The sequence continues at coordinate 11,568,183 of OY747708.1, read as the reverse complement.
AATTTAACTTACTGAAACTTGCATAAACACTACAGCTAGACCTTCCCTATAGCTGAATAATGGTTAATAAGCTAGTTATTAATAAAGCTGAAAGCACATTGAAAGCTATTCTGAAGGGCAAGAGAAAAGTTAAATGGTTTGTTTATTAACAAATATGGATGCTTACATTTAGTAGGCGTATTATAGTCGTTTTATTGCTGTTCGTTGAATATAAATTGTCAGGTCTGTTAAATACTTAGTAATTATCTATAAATGCAGTTATATTTTAAAGTGGGGGCTAATTACATAGAAAACCCAACTCATGTTGTTAATATTGCACCATCTATTCTACCCATGTGTTTGTTCTTGTGAAATAAGATAAGAAAAAATGTCATGATGAATGGAGAGAAAACTGCAAAAGGATTGCAAAGTTGGCTTCGAGTAAAATTGAGTTTTTAATTTAAAAAACATCTTATTTACATTAATTACAAGAAAGCACACACTTTTAATCTATTCTACAGTAACACATGTCCTTTATAGTGTCTAGTTTTCATCATTCACTATGGTTAGTCACACATTTAACAGGAGGGCTAAATTCACTTCAAAGCATCTTTTTTGACAATGTCTAAAATATTTCGGATATATTCACAACACTGTTAGGACTAGATAAGAACAGTATTTTGTATTACACTATTGCTTCACAACCACCCATTTCACAATAGGACTCTTTAAAGACAAGGCACGGTGCAGGTAATCACATCTATTTGTAAACCAAAGGAGATCACAGCATTTAAAATCTATACAAAAAAGGCTTTACAGTTGTTACATACTGCTCAGAAGCGGGAACATCTTTCTTTCTTTCTTTCTTTCAGTTAGAGTTGCTCTTGTTGCTGCCAGTCGTTTTACCCTGACCGTTATCTCTCTGCAACATGTGAGATGTCAAGGGGAAAGGGAAGGGGTCCCCTTCATATGTAGGGCCACGTTTGATGGAAGGATGGCAGATGATGGGAATGGTTTCTTGTGCTTTTAGAAGAACTTTTTCACAAAGAGGACGTTGTAGAGTCTACCACCTCGCGGCCGTTACAAACTGCTGGCACGTAGTTGGAGGCTGATCCTGAGAGAATAGAAATAGTGATGTTAGCCAGGCCACATGTTTGGTTTTCTTCTCTTTTCACTGATAAGAAAGCGAGACTTTGAACTAGATTATGATAAAAGCTGCGAGTAAAAGGATGAAAGTAGGCATGTGGTATTATTCAAAAGCTGTTAGGTTTTAAGAATTTTTTTTTAAAATAGAGAATATTATGACCAGCTTGTAAATGATGAAGCAGTGTTTACGGGTTAATATATCCACCTTCATATAATGTAGTTAAAATCCAAGGTGACCAGGAAAACCTGTAAAATAATAGATCCATGTGAAAATTAAAGCAAAGGTCAACAAAAAACATTCTAAAGTGACCCCTTGAATTGGATGGGGTTTGGTACATATGGAAGCAAAACTTCTTTTATTAAAGCAAAACACATTAATATTTTCAGTTCCCATATTCTAACTGAAACCAGGGGGAAAAGTTGAGTTAAAAGCAGAGAGTCTTTAGAAAGTACTCATTTTCCTCATTTTGTCATGTTAACACTGCAAACTACAATGTATTTTATTGTGGCTGCAAAATAACACACAGTTCTCAAAAGTTTCTTCAGAATGAAAATGAACCTCAATGCCAGTCCCAAGTCTTTTACTCCCATCACAGTAGGAGCTTTTACTTTTGCCCAGGATTTGACTTATTCAATCTCCCAACAGATCCGATCCCTGCTAAAGAAAACACATTCCCACGACATAATGCTGCCACCATCATGTATCGCAGTGTTAATTTCTGGTATCATGTCCCCAGAGCAGCTTCTTCCAAATGTATGCTGGGTCTTATACATGGCTTGTGGCAAACTTTAAAAGGACTCCATTTAGCGTTTATTTATCAATTGTTTTCCTTTCTCAATCTTCTTAAAACCCAGATTAGTGGAGTCCGGGACTCATAACTCGTAGACTTTTCCACTGCTTCTCTGTTTCATGCTCTGCTTACTCAGCCTGTCAGTTTAGTTGGACAGCTGATGTTCTCTAGCAAACCTCTGAGTCATTTACAGAAAAGTTGTATTTATAGTGAGATGCATTTACAAACTACCCATCCTAGTACTTCTGTAAAGAGTTTGTTACACTGGATTTAATTTAGGGGTGTAAAATGGCTTCAATACAAATGCACTAGATTTTTTTGTAAAAACATGAAAAACTTGTGACTTATTTTCCTTCCACTTCCAAATTATCCACTAATTGTATAAAAGCACACTGAAGTTTGTTGTTGCAACGTGGCAAAATGTGAACAACTCAAACGGTTATGAAAATGTTTGCAAGGCATTGTAGTTTAACCTTTGGCAAATATTAACTGTTTCCTTCCCAATTTAAATAGAAACACCAGTACAAACCTAAAGAAAGAAATTTCATTTTCTTGTTTCATGTTTCTTAATTTTTTTACCACCACGTCTAAATCATTTGTACTGCCCTGCACCATACTGTATCAAATATTTTGACTACTATGGTTATAAAAGTAACTTTAATAGCCATAAAGTTGCTTTTAACGTTACAGACTATAAACACGAAAAGCTGCCCTGAGCTGGATGAACAGAGCAGATCTGCCACCCAGAAACCCGTAAAGCTAACTAATTAAAACACTATATCTCTCTTTTGTAATCTACTGGGTAATTTCTCGGCTGGCTGGCTGACGGGTTGGGATTGCTGACTTTTTTTAAATCTCTGCTTATTGCTTGGAAAGCCATTATTGTTTGTCCACACATTTCACAAATGAGGTACCACATAATGAGTTTTAAATGCCGATATAAGTGAAGTTTTTTTTGCTAAGAATGTTTTTGTTTTATGCTGAGATAAGCTTTTCTTTCACTGGCTGAGACTTCGTTGTAGATAGTGGATATTCTAATCTTTTTTATAATACAATTGTCCAAACATTTCATGCTGGAATACATTTGGATTTTCAAACTTTTACAGTAAAATTAGTTTGTCTTCAAGTAATTTGTTCTTGTCGAATTGTTGGATTAGCCTAAATATAAAGATTTGTTTTTGTCCATGAAGCAGAAACCTTTTCTACTTTTAGGACTAGGCTTAAAACTTTTATAAAACTAACATTTCCCTTTATGAATTTGTTTTCCATGTCAGAAACACTGTACATAGTTGTTGCTAGTTTAACATAATTCAAACTGCAATGTTAGCACTGTTGCCTTGCAGCAAAAAGGTATTGTGTTTGAATCCCAGTCAGGGATTCTTCACATAGTCTAAAAAGTGTTAGGTTAATTGGCCTTTCTAAAATGTCTTTCAATCTGAGTGAATGTATGAATTGTTGTTTGTCTTGTGTCTCTGTGTTGCCCTGTTATAGAGTAGCAACACGTCCAGTGTATACTCTGCCTCTCACCCAAAGACCTCTTGAGATGGGCATCAGAACCTCCCTGTGACCCAACAAAGCATCGCACAATAACAAATATACATTTTTTTCTCTTATTTTTTTTAATTAGCCTACTCTTAAATGGGTCAAATTCAGAATTTTTATGTATTTTTCAAAAAGCATCCATATATCGTATCTTATTTTAAAAATTAAAATGCAGTAAATATAGACAAATCAGAAGCTACTTTACAATTGAACTAAAGGGAATTATCTCTAAAGTGAGCAAAACTGAGATAAAGCTGAGCTGGACCTGTTCAGTTTTTCTTTAAAATACCCATCATGCCTTTTAATTGTGAATGTGTGCTGTACGGTATAAAAAAAGCTAACTTGAATCTACATAACAGAGTTTGTCTCAATATTTGGTATGTGTTACTGTGCTATATTAATTGGAAATCTAAAATTATTTGTTCTGCTTTAAACATTTGAGACCATTTACTATCTGCTTTGGAGTTGGTTCTGTCTTCAATAACCCGAATGTGTTACCTTATTCAGTGTGTACCTTTTGAATAGCTGGAGCTGGGCGCTGAGGCAGATGTAGATACAGTGGCACTGAAGCGGTTGGTCGTGACTCTGAGTGTGGCCACGTTTTTCTGGGGCTGGAACAGGATGATGTGGACTTTGGGGGCAAAGAGGCAGCCAAGAACCACCGAGCCGCTCAGGCTGACGGAGATGCACATGGTAGTGGTCTGCACCTACACAGAGAGGGAGGCTGTGTGAAAAAAAAATCAACCTGCAATCTGTCTTCAAATGGGCTGATAAAATTTGTTCAAAGGCAGCGCTCCTGACATACACAGGCCTTTGATCAAATCTGTTCACTTTTAAATTTTATATCCTGCTTCGGTTGCTCACAAATTTTTAATCCAATCCCTGGATCTCCTTCTCGCCCCTTTGATAGCTTTCCCAAAGGAACACACGCAATCTGTTCACTTCCAAGAATCATTTGTAAAACCAAACATGACCGGAGTGTCAAAGGCATTTTCATTGTGAACATATGGATAAGCCAATTAGGTTATTACCATAAGATGCCTCTGCAACAACCATGGGGATGATTGTTTAGAAAACAACTGGTTTTCAGTTAAAGCTGTAAAGGTTCTTGTAAAACTCGACTTATTTTACCAGCAAAACCGAAATCTACTATGCTGAATGTGTCAAATAGTTAATATTCCTCAATTATTTATCACATTTCCATTTCCAATTATGGACAAGTATGAGGTCTTCAGCTATCTATGTTAGCAATTCTAATTGTGGATTTTTATGCACATGAATATGAGGGCAAGAAGAAGAATAATATGAGCTAAACACAGCTGGCTTTGTGAGTCATATTTCAGCTGCTAATGTGAGCCGACTGCTGGGGTCATTTTCCTGAGCTCCATCTCTTCCCACCCCACTGCTAACCCCTACAGTCCAGGAACTTCTATTTGCAGAACCGCAGCGTGAAGTGAAAATCCTCCCCAAACACACAGGCACAACAAAAGCACTGCTGAAGTTTGGAAAGTTGTCAAAGATTTTAATTTCCAAAGTCAACTAGCAGGTGTGCCACTGGGATGGTCACTCATATCACTTTGTCTGCTGCTGCTATTCTGTTTGTGTAGTGAATATTTTGTTTTTAGAAGTTATTTTATATTATGAAAACAAAATATGAAACCTGATTGTAATTGCCATTTAAATGGTAGAGAATGAGGTCAGACGTCTCACTGATTTGATCAGACTTGATGATTTTCAAAACCTTAAAGTTATTTTAATTATCTACAAAGTTTTCCCAATTTAAGGAAAGTTTTCCACTGTGGCAAACTTTGGTCATTCTGGTGGCTTTCTCTTGGTATTCTTCATGTCACTCTTCCATAAAGGATAGACTTGTGAGTACACAATAAATAGTTTGCCCCTCAACAGGGCCTCTTCCCTGAACTGTGGATCTCTGAAGCTCCTCCAGATTGACCAAAAAGACTCTTGGCCGTCTCTCAGATTAGTACCCTTTTTGCCCGGCCTGTCACTTTCGGTAAATAATCATGTCTTGGTGTGTCCGCAGTTGTGTGCTCTCCATTTTTAGATGATGGTTTGTATTTGCTCCATGAGATGTTAAAAACAAGGGATATAGTTTTATAACTTCACCCCTTGTTTGACATCTTTGCAACGTTATCCCTGGCCTGTCTGCTGTGTTCCTTGGTGTTCCTTATTCTCTTTGATCACTCATGTCTCATCAAATCTCTAAAACCTTCATAGAACAGCAGGAATTATACAGAGGTTAAATTATGCACAGTAGGACTCTATTTACTAAACCGTTTAATTCTGAAAGCAATAGACTGCCATATATTTTATTTGGTGGCATAAACGTTATAAAGGCTAAACACAAATGCACAAAAAAAACTCTGTTAGGTATGTGGAGACAAACTATGAAAAAGTTCAAGCAATGAAAATATTTCTGCAAGGAACTATATATGCATTTGATTTTGACAGCAGCTTTTTTTAATAGCTTTATATGTTATTACCTTTTTTTGAAAGTAATGTTTTTATTTGCAAAACTAATCCCTTACGAGTCTATTTAACAAAGAAATATGCGAATATTTAATGACCTGGGTGACACACTGCAGGGACATATTACGTCTGCCATGATTGTGGTGAATCACAAAATAAATGTACAGAAAAAATTGGATTTGAATAATTACCTCCAGGTTGTGTTCATAAGCGAATGTGAATCTTGTCTGCTAATTTATGTTCATTGTCATTCAGGGAGCAATGGCTTAAACATTTCCAAATTACCCAAATCTACAATGAGACTAGTTCATTAGGCCTAATATTACTTTTATAAAACACATCTTTAAGTTCTTTGCTGCAGTTTCACACCTTTCATTTTGTGTATTAATATTTGTGCTGAAGATGTATCTTACAAAATGTTCAGACATCAACACAGGTGACTGTTGATTTTCATTTTGGTTGATGATTTGATTATGACTGACATGAAAAGGCTGAGGCACCCCATTATGATGACAGCTTGTGTGATCTCTAAGCCAACCCTAACATCCCCTCCCATCCTGTTTGCACAACAAAGGCCTTGATACACACCTTGACCGTAATGCTGCAGCATCAGCCTCGGGCTTCAGCACTTTGCTCATGTTCTCTCCCAGTTTTACATTATAATGTAAGCTCTTTTTGTCATGACTTACTTCACTGTGACTGCATTACAGCATAAAAATATTAAGGGTCTTGCAGCTTGAAATAATTTCAAGCTGTAAAATACAATATAGAGATTTCCAATGCATATTTAGCTCATTTATGAATTACCATTTTGCATGATGTAATCAAAACCTAACCCATAACTGCATATACAGCATCCTCCACATCTGTAGGCTGCCTCTGTAATGTTTAAATGCCTAAAAATAAACCTATTAATATAGAAGCATAATCTCAAACGAAAGAAAATGTATGTATATTTATTGGGTAAAACAAATATATATTCATTATTTATTTATGTTTTGTAAAACCACAAGGGCTACAATTACTGTTACCCACAATAAGTCCTAATAAACAGAATATTTTTCCCCCCATTTTTAAAAATAGATCAGACCATTAAGGGACTTTTAATTAGCAATCTGCAAGGGCATAAATGGGGGCGGGACATTCGAACAAGGCAGTTGTGTGTTGATGTTACTATATTATATAGCTTCTTGCCTAAACTGGACCATATCTAGCCAGAACAATAATTAAGATGTTTAGATTAACTGTAACTATGACAGAGAAGGCTGAATAAGGACCCAAATTTACCTTTTGTCCTCTAACTTTGAGAAAGATGCTGTGGAATGGAACAAAAATATCCAACGCTAATTTTTAAAGAGCTGAAACAGATTTTTCAGTCTGGGATCAAGCAACTGCAATAAAATATTTATTTATCAATCTTATCAATCAGCCAGAGATAAGAATCAGGCATTTTCTTTTTAGATCAGCTCTGATATTTAATTGACAGGTCAGTACTGATAAATCAGGGCTTTATGTCTTTTATCTAATCACTGAATGTATGAAAATTAAGAACTTCCACCATGTTGTCTACATCTACCAATTGCATCTGGTGTGAAGTACTTTTCAGTAGAAATTTGATAAAAACCTAGAGACATATACTTTAATGCATATATTGGGATAATCTTACAATTTGCTTCTTTTTTTCCTAATTTCAAACTACCTCAATGAAGGAACACAGCACATCTTTGTATTATATATGGATAATATGGATTCAGCAGGCCTGTGATGTACTGGCAACGTTCACCCTGCCTCTTGCCCAGTAACCATTAGAGACAGCCTCCTTGTGACAGACAATGAAAAGATGGATATAATCAGCAGTGATAACCTAAAAAAAAAAAAATCAACATTGGTACATTTCTTCGTTTTGCTTTTCTTTATCATGTGTGCAAATAAATGTGGAGAGCATTGTATGTCATCTTTTCAGCAACTATTATAAGCTAAAAACGTCATGCCTAAAATTAAAGAATGGTGCAGTAAAATCAATCAGGTTAGAAATGATTGTTTTATTAACTTGTTGATATATTTATGGAGCATCTGTCTCCAAACTCTTTGTTCTATTGTTGAAGGATCATTACGTAGACATGAAAAGAAAACCTCTCAGAAGTCTGGGGGCTGGAGATCAAATCTGAATCTGAATCTTCTTCTGCTAATTCAGAGAGATTAACACATAAAGATCAGTCAAAAGATTTTGTTGGGATCTTTTCACTGCAGTACACCACAGTAGCTTCAAGAAACAAAAATCTTAAATACTTTATTCACATATATATAAAAAAATAATTGCATGCATAATTACCCTGTAGTCACTGGCAGTGACATAGAATATGGGTTGAAAAGCCAGCCAGATGATGCAGGTTGTGTACATTGTAAACCCAATGAACTTGGCCTCATTGAAATTTTCTGGGCACTTCCTAGTCTTGAAGGCGTAGACTGTGCAGAGGATGATAAGGATGCAGTTGTAGGTGAGTGACATTAGCATGCTGCTGTCCTTGCTGTTACACTTCAGGGTGACCACGTTTCTTCTCTCTGCGCTAATCTCCTTCCGAACCCCAGGCACCTCAACCAGGAGCCAGATGATGGCCACCAACAGCTGGCAGGAGATGAGAGCGCCACATATCGCCACTTGGGAAGGCGGGCTGATGAAGCGCGGCCGCTGAGCTCCATCTTTCACCCCGCTGAAGATCCGAGCAATGCGATTGGTCTTCGTTAGCAAGGCGGAATAGCATACAGCAAATGAGGTCCCCAGGCCAAGTCTTCGCAATGTGCAGACAGTAGTGGAAGGTTTGGCAATATAGATGAAGGTTATGCTGTAGCACATCAGAACTCCCATCAAGAGGATATAGGACAGCTCACGTCCACTTGCTTTGACTACAGGGGTTTCATTGTGCTTGAAGAAAATGCCCACAACTGTCAGAGTACACAGTATGCCAAGACAGGAGATAGTAACAGGCCCGATAGCCCAGGCATCCTCCCAGTGGATGTACTCTTCAGGTAGATCATAACACCCGGTCAAATTAGCCAGCGGCCACTGACCAAAGCTGCAGTCTGCACAGGTAAACTCATCATGCAGGTACTGGTAGGGCTGGCATGGAATACATATCCAGCAGCACATATCTCCAGGCTGCATGCTCTTCACCTCGTTCTTCTTGCACGGGTCACTACACTGGGAGGTGGGAGGAACCAGGCCATGCCAAGGTACCACACTGGTGTTCAGGATCAATATGTGGTCCCAGTAGCCAACTTTCTTGTATACAAACTTGCCCTCTTCTTTGTGGTAGTGAAAGATATTATAGCGACTGATGCTGTCGCCTACAGAATCAAAGCGCACCATGCTCTCTGTATCCATGGGCCTGAAAGGAGCTGGAGGGAAGCAGAAAGACAGCAATGGATAAAGCCATTTACAATACTGCTAAGGATATTATCAGAGTATGATTTATAAATTTATACTGTGTCACTATACAGCTGACTTGACTTTGCAAAAAGATCTTTATCATCGTTGCCTAGAAATTTTACAGTTGTTTTGAAAAAAAATATTTTTTTAATGATTTCATCACAATCATCAATACAGATCTAGTCAAGGTCATTTTGACCCCCCTGACTATGCCTGTACCCTTTGTTATGACTCTACTACTGACACCTCCATGTGCTTCATTCTTTTGGGCCTTCTTGCTGTAAAAGTCTGGTGATATAGAATGTCCAGCTGATTAGGAATGCTCCTTTTAGAAACAAAGCATTTCAGTTGGGGCTGTCTGTCTATTGCTTTTTGGCACTACATTAAACTGAAAGAGTCATATTTCTCATCACATTTCATAGACATCAGCATTAGGAGTTTCTTCATATTCAACAGGATTTCTGGCTAGTTATGTAACCCAACCACCTTATACCTCAATCCTATGATGCACTGAATTTGTGAAGTTAGTTGGAAACTTCTGGGCTGGCGTTTTCTATTTGTTAACAAATGTCTCTAGCAGAGCAAATATAGATGAAAAATAGGTTGGAACATCACCTTTTACTTGTTAAACTGGATATTACTGTCATACTAGTCTCTTGGTGTTTCAAAGACTGGAGAATGACCTGAAGAGATGCCCTCTGATTACCTAAAGTTTTATCTTCCTAGTCAGCTGCACTGCTACAGACTAGAACATGGAGAAAATAGGTTGCAAATTAGAATATTTTGCAACTGTTGTAGATTGAGAATTTGACTGGGGATTGAAAAACTGGGAGGTCATGCAGTAATGACTTTTTACAAATTTTTAAAGTATGTGACTACATTACAGTTTGTTTTTGAAACCCAAAACCATACCTGACCTGTTCTCTGTTAATCCTTTTCAAAAGCTGGCATTTATTCTCTGGTGGCTTGTAATGGCCAAAGGCAATTTGTTTCTAATTTTGGTTGGATAATAACATATTGAAATGTTCATATCGAGTCAAATTACATGTTTTGCATTCTGGATGGAGCTTACTGGCAGTTTAATAAGAAATTATTTTCAAAATATATGTATAGAACAATTCTGAGTGGTGCTTTGCCCAAAACTTTAGATCTTCTCATGGGAGAGGAAAAGGGTATTTCAGGTGATCTGGTGAGGATCTCAGTTCTAGTGGTATTATTTTATAAAACAGGCTGCCTGCTGAAACTGATGTCAATAAAAATCTATCTGTATTCATGAACAGACTCAAAACCTTTCTGACTCTCCCAGATTGTATGCCCTTAGTGTTCATTTAACACTTGTGTGCCCTCCTATGTAACCCTAACTTTGCTTTTTAAAATCTTTTTTTTGGTGTGGGTTTCTGTGCATGTCTCTTACGACTTGTAGAGTTTTTCTGTGTTCTATACAATTATATTTATTTTTGGGGGGAGTTTTTTTTTATTGTTGTGTGGTTTGTTTAATGTTAACTGAAATAATGTTTCTTTCAGTTTCTCTATTTCACCTTTTTTTTTGTTAGTTGATTTTATTTTGTGCTTATTGGGCCATTTTCTTTAGATCAGATTTATACTATTTTGTACTGTATCAGTTAACATTTCAAAAAATTTTATTTCAATACACATGCTATGAAAATAAAACAAATAGTGGAATATAATGTTCACAGATGGTACATTTACTTCTCACTGAACATTTCAAGTTTTAGTCCTGTGTTATGTAAGGAAAACATCCTTTATCTCAGATTTTCATTTGAGATAAGGAGGGTTTTCCTCAATTTACAGTGTCGGACAGAAGTTTATATGTACTCATCATAGGCATGTATATAATTTTAATCTAAAGAGACATTTTAGCCTTTTTTAGATGCTGGAATGATTGTTACCTCCAATGATTTGCAAAAAACAGAAAGCTTGAATTTATTGTGAATTTTCTCTCATTTACATCGAGTTGAAATTATGCATACAGGCTTAAATATATACAGTGGGACAAAAAAGTATTCAGCCACTGATTGTGCAAGTTTTTCCACTTAAAAAGATGAGAGAGGTCTGTAATTTTAATCATAGACACACTTCCACTGTGAGAGACAGAATGGGAAAAATAATTTTAGGGAATCACCTTGTATGATTTTTTAAAGACTTTTTTTGTGTAATGGTGCAGAAAATAAGTATTTGGCCAATAACAAAAGTTAATTTCAGTCCTTTATAAAGTAACCTTGGTTGGCAATGACAGAGGTCAAACGTTTCCATTAGTTCTTCACCATGTTTGCATACACTGTAGCTGGTATTTTGGCCCATTCTTCAATACAGATCTTCTCTAGAGCAGTGGGAAACACGGACTTTCACCTCCCTGCACAGATTCTCTATTGGATTGAGGCCTGGAGATTGGCTAGGCCACTCCAGAACCTTGAAATGCTTTTTACGTAGCCACTCCTTCATTGCCCGTGCGGTGTGCTGGGTATCATTGTCATGCTGGAAGATCCAGCAACATTTCATCTTCTATGCTCTCACTGATCTAAGGAGTTTTATGCCCAAAATCGTACAATACATTGCCCCATTAATCCTTTGGTTAATACGGATCAGTCGTCCTGTCCCCTTTGTAGAAAATCAGCCCCAAAGCATAATGTTCCACCCCCATGCTTCACAGTGGGTATGGTGTTCTTGGGATGCAAGTCAGCGTTCTTCCCCCTCCAAATACGGCGAGTAGCATTTATACCAAACAGTTCTATTTTGTTCATATTTGACCACATGACATTCTCCCAATCCTCCTCTGGATCATCCAGATGGTCTTTGGCACACGTTAGACGGGCCTGAACATGTGCTGGCTTAAGCAGGGAGACTGCAAGATTTTAATTCATGATGACGTAGTGTGTCACAAATAGTAACCTTTTTTATTGTGGTCCCAGCTCTCTTCAGGTCATCGACCAGTTCCCACTGTGTAGTTCTGGGCTGTTTCCTCACCATTCTCAAGATCATGTGTACCCCACACAGTGAGATCTTGCATGGAGCCCCAGGTTGAGGGAGATTGTCAGTGATCTTGCATTTATTCCATTTTCTAATATTTGCTCCAACAGTTGATCTCGTCTCACCAAGATGCTTGCCTATTGTAGACTGGCTCATCCCAATCTCATGCAGGTGAAAAAATGTGTCCCTGGTGTTCTTGGACAGCTCTCTGGTCTTCGCCATGGTGGAGGTTGGAGTCTGACTGTTTGAAGGTGTGGACAGGTGTGTTTTATACAGATAACAAATTCAGACAGGTGCCTTTAATACAGGTATTGAGTGGAGGATAGAAGAGCTTCTTAAAGAAAGAGTAACAGGTATGTGAGTGAACTCATGCTTGCTTGTAGGTGATAAATACTTCTTTTCTGCACCATTATACAAATAAATTATTTTCTTTTTTTTATCATACAATGGGATTTTTTGAATTTTTCTTTTACATTCTGTCTCTAACAGTTGAAGTGTACCTATGATGAAAATTACAGACCTCTATCATCTTTTTAAGTGGGACTACTTACACATTTAGTGGCTGCCAATTACTTTTTTGCCCCACTGTACATGTCCACCAGGGATTTTAAGATTTGCTTAGTAATGCGGATGCACACATGCAAGAAGTGAGTGGATTAGTGAAGCAACTGTGAAAAGATCCAGCTTTGGAGATTAAACTCAGGTGCATGAACTGAATCATATTGTGTCACATCGCTTTTTCCGTCTGTGAATCTAAAATTAATTGAAGTGGCCACAGAACAGAAATGCACAACTCCATCTTCCTTTTTGCATTAATGTGATTTCGAAAAGTTGTAGAGAGCCAAAATCTTTGTCAGCAAGCTTCTGGAATAATTCTCGCTTGTTGTTATCAGAACTGGTAGAACCCATCTCAATTGGTGGATGTTCTGGCACTGAACCAAGTTTTAGACGAAAAGACGAAATATTTTTTAGAATGATTAGAAACAATCAAGGAACTACAACTTTTAAAGCACTTCATAGACTGGAAGATGCTGGGAGACCTGTTTCATTGTCAACATTGAACTGAGTTTGACATCAACTTTTGTTGACCAAGTAAGAAGTTCCTGCTCCAAAATGAACACCTTCAACCTCAACTGAAAATTGCAGCTGCTCACGTCAACAATCCAGCTGAATTACTTAAAGGGGGGGTATTATGCTTCTTCCAGGCACATATTACCCTTCTTTAGCACACTCCAATAAAATTGTCACCTTAAGTCTTTTAAAAGTCCGTCATATATCCAAATCCACCTTAAAGAAATGTACTTCCGTATTGAATGCCTTGATTTTCGCCTGTGCCTCTCTAAGACCCTCCTACTCTTTCTGACACTCCCCCTTCAGTTTGTCACACCGTTCATCAGCGCAGAATGCACAGAGTTGGGAAAAAAATCCCACAAAAGACGCGCAGCTGTAGGGTCCGTGTAACGCTTATCAGTTAAATTTTCTAAACACAAACAGACATTTGGAAAAACAGAAAAATGGATTCAAATATCCAAATTTTCATTTTTTTCACCTTGACAAATTTTTTTTTTTATTTTTAAACAGTTTTTCCAATTTTCTGTTTTCATTCAGAGGATCAGAAATGTAGAAAATTGCAAAATTGTGAAAAATAGCCTCTGGGCTCCGATTATTCATTAGGCCTACTGCAATGATATTCTCTCCCTCGTTCCACGTAGTTCTATGAAGTTGCGCCGGTTGTGAGAATGGGCATAGACATATATAAACATATGTTTAATATAAATATATCTAATATATGTTTTTTGCAGCTTGTTAGCCATACTAACCCGCAGGCTAACAAGCTGCAACCTAAGCTATGGACTGAATATGAAAACACGATACAGCTTTATGTAGCCTATAAATTCGTTATATAGCCTTCAGTCTGTTGATAGAGCCAGGCTGTATCTTCTACAGAATAATAGATAGCCTAATAATAATAATAATAATAATAATAATAATAATAATAATAATAATAATAATTGAGTAATTGGAGCCCAGACGCAGGAGGGGAGCTCTGCAGGTGCGAGGCTCTCGGCTGAGTACGTAAGGTCCGAGGAGGAGATGGGTGGAAAAGGCGGGGATAGGTTGGAGCAGGCGTTTCAGCAACCCCTAGAACTACCAGCAGAGACTCAAAGATTACTCTAACATGAGCAAATGGGTCAGAGCAACACTTCAGGCATGTTTTTAATGAGGGAAAGACAGGTTCTCAGGATATTAAGCTTCAGAAAGTCCATTTTGCATAATACCCCCCCTTTTATCAATGAATCTTCATTTATCCAGAGGGATCAATTGGGAACCAAATTTCATTTATATATACACACACATATATGTATGTATGTATGTATGTATGTATATATATATATATATATATATATATATATATATATATATATATATATATATATATATATACATATATATGCATCATTTTTACATCTGTCGCATACAGAAAATCCACAGTAACTAAACTTCTGCACCCAGTATTTGTTTTTAAAATCCACTAGAGCCGTAAGTGCTATAGTCAGTCCACTCTGTAAAGAACTGCTTGAATCTATCTTATAAAAACAACTTTATTTTAAATCATATTCAAGCCCATAAATGTAGGTTAACTTCTCCCTCCAGCTCTTAGTTATAATCTTTTATGTTACCTTGTTAGACTAAAATATTTTGCACCTGTGTTTGTTGAGAGTTTTTTGCTTACCTTCAAACTTGGTCTTCAGGATGAACTCTTTGTAGAACCTTTTTCCATTGCCTGGTTTCATGGCATCACAGACCTTGGATATGTTGGAGCATACTGCTTGCCTCATGTTATGCAGAGCGAAGGCCATGGCATACACAGCGTTCACCACAAACATGATCTTGGACTCCTGCTCAAAGGTTCCATCTCGTAAGCTGTGTTCACTGCAGCTGTGCTCCTGAAGGCTGCAAGCGAACCGGTGCTCCCAGAACTCCTTAAACCACGGGTTCCTCGTGTTGGTGTATGGGTTCAGCTTTGTGAAATAGTCTTCAAACTCTCTGATTGGGTAGGAGGCTAATTCAATGGTGAAGGCCCCATCTGCTGCACTCTCACTTCCCCTCACTACACTCTCCTGTGCTCCCCATCCGTCGCTGGCTACCCAGATAAATGAGACATTCATTCGAGCAGCGGCTGATAGCAGCTCTCGGGCATCCTCACTGCGGGTGAACAGGATGACCACCTTAGCATTGGACTTCTGCTGCAGAGAGCGGATCACATTCTCATAGCCCTGCCGGTTCATGCTACGGCTCACTTTGGCTGAGGTGGCGATGCAAATTTGGCGGCTCCGGGTCTCTTGTTGGAAGGCATCAATGCCAGTCTCACCATAGTCACCCTCTGATGCTACTGTTGACACATAGGTCCAGTTGAAGTAACGCAGGATTTCAGCCATGGCCTTGGCCTGGTAAAAGTCTGGTGGCACAGTGCGGGCAAAATAGTCATAGCGAGTCTTGTCACTGAGCTTTGCACTGGTGGAGGCATAGCTGATCTGAGGTATTTGGAACAAACGCAGGAGGTTGGCCACCTGGAAAAAGTGGGAAATCATTATTTATGACTTTCTTTCTTACTTTTATTGAAACACATTGCCTTAAAAGAACAGCTTCCCTGTCCATGCCAAAGAAAAACAGCACTAAAGCATGATGCTGCCACCACTATGATTCACAGTGGGGATGGTGTGTTCAGGGGGATTTGCCTTATTAATTTTCTGCAATTCAAGGCATTTTGCCAGTAGGCCAAAAATAATTACATTACATAAAACCCGAATTAAATTCAGCAATGTTTGTGTATGTGATGTGATCTAAGGACATATGAATACTTTTGTAAGGCACTGCACACAAATTGCAATTATTAGCAAAGTTGTTATGCGGTTAAATGTTAACTGAAAAGGCTGCCTAATGCTCAATTTCAAACATTTTACTAATAAATTCAAGTGGCAATAGGTTGGTATTTTGGCTATGAAAGAGCACCTCAGGAGGCTTTATAGACATACAGTACTGTGCAAAAGTTTTAGGCAGGTGTGAAAAAATTATGTAAACAAGGAGTGCTTTCCATAATGGAAGTGTTAATCATTTATTTTCATCTTTCAACAAACAGCAGTGAAAGAACAAAAGAGAAATCTAAATCAAAACAATATTTGGTGTGATCCACCCTTTGCCTTCAAAACACCATCAATTTTTCTATGTACACTTACACACAGTTGTTGAAGGAACTCGGCTGGTAGGTTGTTCCACACATCTTGGAGAACTAACCACAGATATTCTGTGGATGTAGGCTTCCTCACATCCTTCTGTCTCTTTATGTTATCCCAGACACACTGGATGATGTTAAGATCAAGGCTCTGTGGGAGCAAAACTATCACTTCCAGGACTTCTTGTTCTTTGTTACACTGAAGATAGCTTTTAATGACTTTGGCTGTATGTTTGGGGTCCTTGTCGTGCTGCAGAATAAATTTGGAGCCAATCGTACGCCTCCTGATTGGTATTGCATGAAGGATAAGTATCTGTCTGTATTTCTCAGCATTGAGAACACTGTTAATCCTGACCAAATCTTCAACTCCATTTGCACAAATGCAGCCCCAAACAATCAAGGAACCTGCACAATGCTTCACTGTTGCCTGCAGACAATCATAATTGTACCCTTCTATGAACAAACTGCCTTCTGCAACAGCCAAATATTTTAACTTTTGACTCATCAGTCCAGAGCACCTGCTGCCATTTTTCTGCTCCCCAGTTCCTAAGTGTTTGTGTATACTTCAGCTGCTTGGCCTTGTTTCCACGTCGGAGGTATGGCTTTTTGGCTGCAACTCTTCCATGAAGACCACTTCTGGCCAGATTTGTCTGGACAGTAGATGGTTGTACCTGGGTCCCATGGTTTCTGGCAGTTCTGAGTTGAAGGCACTGCTGGACATCTTCCTGTTTTGAAGGGTAATGCGCTTGATGTCTTTCATCTGCTTAACTAAGTTCCCTTGGCCGACCACTGTGTCTACGATCTTCAATGTTGCCCGTTTCTTTGTGCTTTTTCAAAAGAGCTTGAACAGCACATCTAGAAACCCCAGTTTGCTTTAAAATCTTTGTCTGGGAGTGACCTTGCCGATGCAGTATAACTACCTTGTGTCTTGTATCTGTGCTCAGTCTCGCCATGACATGTAACCATCTTCATCAACCTCACCTTGGAAGCAGAGTTTGGCTGTTCCTCACCCTATTTTAAGCCTACACAGCTGTTTCTGTTTCAGTTACTGACTGTGTTTCAGCCTATGTGTGACATTGATGATCATTAGCACCTGTTTGTTATAGTGGGTTGATAAAAATTAATAAATTGATAAAAATAAACAATCATTATTTATATTTCTGAAAGCACTCTTTGTTTACAGCATTTTTTCACACCGGCCTAAAGCTTTTGCACAGTACTGTATATGTATTATTTCTAAAACCTTAATTTACTAAGTTTAGTATACAACTCTAGCTGATAAATTGTGGAGGAAAATAAGTAATTATAAGTATGTTCAACTTTGTTTCACTTGTGAAAAAAACTTAATTTAAAGATGTTCACATCAATGGACACTTACAGTCCAGTAACCTTAAAGGTCAGCTGCCAGGAACAGGAGGGGTAATTTAGGCACAGGAGGATGTCATGAGATACTGTTTTATGAGGGGGGAACAATTTCCTTTATACAATCCGTTTCCTACAACTAGCTGGTGGTGTAATAAAAGCACCTGGACTTCTTAGAGTTTGGGTTAGTGGAAAATTACCGGGAGAGACCAACTTGTATAAAGATGGGTTGTAAGGCTGATTTTGTCAGACAAAGATCAGGATGAAATGCTTGATCTGTTTTTCCTTGCATGCAAGAAATAAAATCAAAGAACTCTCTCAACCATCTTTGTTCAAAGTTGGCTGTTCTTACAGCTGCAAATTCATAAACAAAGTAAAAAAATATGCTAAAACTCAATCATTTAAAATAATGTTTTTCTTCAGTAAAAAATACAATATCTGCTAACACCGGACTTCTATATTACTTTTGTAATTGTTTTTTTTTTATTATTATTATTATCATATGCAGAACAAGAAAATAATTTTTTTAAAGCCCTGCAGCTCCTTCAGTGTTGCTGTGATCCTCCTTACAGCCTCCCGGACCAGTTTCCATTTTGTCTTCTCATAAATTGTGTGGGAACATCTAATTTTGTGCCATGTTTTGTCCAATCATTCATCCTTACTGTGCCATGGAAGATAAATAATGCTGTGGGTTTTCTTTGTAGCCTTTTCTTCACCGATACTATTGTGCAATACCATTTTTTTGATGCTTTGTAAGCTCTGTATAAATTAAGAACGTGGCAAGCTAAAGGATGGAAATGAGCTAATGTCCAGTATTTCGGATCAATTAGATTCATTTCAACTGGTGCACAGTCAATAATTCTAAATGCTAAACTCTAATTTGTGTGCATGACACATTCCTGTAATTGAGGTATTGGACCTTTTTCAACGTTTTTTTATGTTTGTTTGTGTACATTTTCAACTCAAATATTTAGATGGTTTTGTCTGTTTTTCATGATAAATTATGCTACCATATAAAATATTTGAATAAAAATAACTTTTTACCCACCTTTACTAGAGGTGCCAATAAATAAGGGTGGTGCTATATTTGAATGTATATTTACTGTCTAGTATTCGGTTTTAGCTCCATGGCAGAGAACTCAGCTGTGAAAGGTTTTTCTATGTCAAACTTATCTCTATGTCAGGAAATGTATGTTATTTTTGAACACCACAGACTGCAGAATCACAAATTCCCTTCATTGGGTATTAACATAAAAAACGGTTCACACTTAAAAGATTTTGTGAGAGTACTTTATGGTTTTCCTTTACAGCTTATTTTTCCAAATCAAGTAGGCCTTGCAAAGTGTTATCTTGAAATATTTCTGTACCCTTCTACCCAGACTAATATATTGATTTTCCTGTGTGTTTAGTGGTGCTGTGGCCACCAGGGGTGAATAACAAATCTTTTTCTGAAACCTTACTGTGCATTCCATGTTAAACACTAACCTGCTGAAATAATTGTCCTGCATGGTTGAAACAAGAAATCTCTGCAATTACTTTCTCACAGAGCATTGTAGAGCCATGACAGCGAGTCTGTAAAAATGTGTCATTCTGCACCATACCTCATGAGACACAGTAGTGATTAGTGAGAACCCATGGGCTTCAATATGGCTTCTTCCTCCCTCAAGCATCATTGTATGCCTGGAGGTTTTCCAAACAAGGCATCCCCATGGATCTAATTGGAAGCTTCTACACTCACACCGAGTGCCATTCAGCTCACTCATTCTACCATCACATTATATTCTATTTACAGCAGAATCACTTTTTTGTATGTGATTAATTCCCTGAGCTTGTTATTTAAAACCCCTTTGCTGAAACATGGGATGTCAGTCAGTTAGACCACTAATTTTAAATTAACGACTGTCTGAGATATTTGCTAAAGGAACTATCTTTAAATGTCATCTGCTTATTAAATTTACTTTAGGACCTATATTCACTCAGATAAACATGAGAAGGAGATGCCAATTTTAGTCTCTAGAGAAGTTCAGTCACACTTTATCATTATTGCTATTTTCTGAATCTGGCTACAGTAATACATTCATGCAAAATTTCCAGTTGTGATTAATGTGTGAAAGGATCTCTTCCAATCTGAAAGATAATGGGGCTTTTTCCACCTCTAGCAAAATCCGAAAGTTTCTGCAAGTGAGTTACAGTCCAGGGTTGTTTTGTCTTTTAACATTAATACACATCGGGACATAGAAATAGAGCTGAGACCAGATATTTACATACAGTGCACTATCTATTAAATCAGACAAAACATTTCCTGTTTTACCTGAAGTAGGATTAACAAAATTATTTCTGTTCGCTTAGTCCTAGAATAACAAAATATTATATTTTCATAAATGTTGTTAGGTTTCTTCATATTCAGAGGCTTACATACATTTCCTCGGTATCTGGTACAATTGCCTGTAAACTGCATGATTTTGGACTCTTCTGTCTCTAAATTTCTTTGGAAAGTTAAACCCCCACGTATTGGCATAAAAACACTGCAGAAGACCAAAGATAAAGGAGCTCTAGATCTACCGAACTTTCATCATTATTTCTTAGCCAACAGGCTCCAATACATCTCAAGATGGTTAAAACAAAGCTACCTAGATGAGTCCTGGATAGATGTACAACAGACATTATGCAATAGGATAAAAATGTCAGACCCACCATTTATTAGCTCAAATATAAAATGACACTAATGCTTTAAAAGCATAAATATCAGCTCCTCTCTTAGCCCTTTTCCATTGCAAAGAACCGAGAGCGTGTTCGGAGCTGGCGCTGGGGCTGGATCCAGAGCGTTCACAAAACCTCCTTCGTTGTCCATAACAAGGAGCCAACGTGAGCTGTACGGCGTTGCGTCATCGAAGCGTCACTTCAGAAATCACGCGGGAAGCCGCTCGCCGAAAATAAAGCAGACGCAGAAGAAGAAAAACCATAACAACAAAGATGGATGACCTCGTCTGGTTGCAGAAGCTAATCGTTGCTTTAGAAGCATTTGTTGCGATACAGAGGCAAAAGACATCGCTGTTGCAGTTACTGTCGACAAGACAACGTCCTAATAGGCGACGTAGTCTTGATACTATCCATGTTTTCAACAACAAAAAAACATTCCCAGCAGTCTTGATTTAAATATGGCGGTCCTCTATTGTGAAGGCTGTAAATCCCTTCCCGTTCCCCCTTGACGTAGTGAGTGCTTGGATAGCTCCGCTTTGGTTCCACACGAGTGGTGCCAGAGTAGCACCAGTTTCTGGCTCTCGGAGCTGGTGCTCGCGGGAATCGAAAACGAAAACACCGCAGCTTAGTCAGCACGGGAGCCACGGGAGCTCCAGCTCCGCCTCAGTGGAAAAGGGCTATACAACAGCATGGTGGGAGCTTCTAAAAATGAGTCCATACTAATCCCATGCAGAGGTACACCCATCTGGAATAACCCCAAAGTCCTACAAAGAAATGTATGATACATTTTCCAGACTGGAAGAGTAAAGGAATTGAATACCTGGAACATATATTTGAAGGAACAGACTTTATCACATTTAATACATTAATTACACAATATGGGATTGACAAAAATGTTTTTTTAGAATATCAACAGATAAAATATATTATACAATGTAAACGTACGCTCAATACAGTTGAGTTACAAATCCCAGCAAGAGTTTTAGATTTTTTCAAGCTCAACTTCCCCAAATTACTGTCTAAATTATACAGGACATTATCTACATTCGATGAATCAATAGCCCTTCCTATTTTAAAAATGGGAGGTGGATCCATCAGTCAGCGTGGACCAAAACGTCTGGTCTCAGACATGTTTAAGAACCTTCAAAATAACTAAAAATCCCAATTTACAATTAATACAATACAAAATCCATAATAGAGTACACTATACAGGTCAACGGATGTTCAGGATGGGTTTTACGTTGTCTAATACCTGCTTTCAATGCACAGACAATATACCGGATAATTATATCCATGGGCTTTGGTTCTGTCCACCTGTTCAGAGGTCCTGGTGCCAGATATGTGACGATTTATGAAAGTGTCTGAAATCTAATATTCCACCTTCTCCCTCAGTTTGCTTGTTGGGAAACTTAGATGGTGTCTGTATGAACACAAAGTTACTTTAAATGGTTTACATTGCCTTATGCATCGCTAAGAAAACTTTCCTCCTGAACTGGAAAAATAAAAATGCTCTTAATATTAACCAGTATTGAGATCTCTTGTTGGACCACATTGGTCTTGAGACAGCCTCTGCTCCCACATCTGATCAATCTCTTTGGGCTCCTTTGATCGCCCACCCACCCCCACCAGGGGTCTTTGGTTTGGTCGTATGGGATGATGTTGATGATGTGGGGATTTTGAGGTTGGGGCGCCTGGGGGAGATCCTTGGAGGTGGGATTGCTAGGTGGATAGAGTGCTGGGTCCCATGGCCCCCACCTGGTGCAGGGGCTTTGGTGGCCATGGGTGGTGACTCCTGGTGGCTGTATGCGTGCCTTCGGGGGATGGCACTGGTAGACATGGGTTACTGGCCTGGTAACCGTGCTGCTCTTCGGTGGGTCTGGGGTGGGTTTGGGTGCTCAGGGCTCTGGGGCGCCGAGCCCCCTGGCTGTGGTCCTGGCTGGGGGGCGGCCGGTGTGGGTGTCTCTGTTGCTGGTGCCTGTGGGTGGGGGTCGGGGTCTCAACCTGGGTGTCTAATGTCTTTTGTCCTTTGATAGTAGACTGAATGTCAGGGTGGGTATTGGGAGGGGACTGCCTTGGGCTTAGTGGGGCTTGGTGGTGCTGCTGCCATGGGCCTCAGGGTAGACGTGCCAGGACCTCCCTCCCTTGGTGGATCTGGGGTGCCTTTTGGGGTCAGTGGGGGAGCTGGCTCCCTGGGAAGGCATTTTGTCACCCTGTCCTTCCCTCCCCATCTCCGGACCCTTCTGTCCGCCCGCTCCATCAATCTACCACTCATGTAGGTCCTTAGGGTGTAGGCATGTCACTGGGGTGCGGGGAGGGGTTTCCATCTGAGCTACCCTGTGGCTGCCTGGGTCCCAATGTTACTGTACACCTTAGACACTCTCACTTATAACACTCTCATGAGATACACATGTAGGGACTTTGGGGTGGGGAGACTTTACGGCACCCAGAGGAGGAGCGGTTCAATCAGCTTCACCTCTGGTGCTGGTGCCCACCGTTAAACTGCATATAGACACTGAGGGCTCAGGGTGGAGGTTGGGGGATGTTTGACTGCCTTCCCCACACCCCCACCCCTCTGTTTTAAATCCACATTATAGCAACACGCATCAACACCATACTCCAGCGGGAGGGGTGAGGCGAGGGGTCTTTCCACACCCCTGTTCGCTATTGGCCATCAGGGGTTGGGGTCCAAGAGGAGGAACAAGGGGTCTGGTCGGGGCCTGGGCTGGTGGGCTACTCCGCCACTGTGTGGGCTTTGGTGGTCTGCTTGTATCCATCCTAGAGGGTAGGGGGACCACCTCCTGGGTCCGGGGGCTGGTTGCTCTGCTGAGGTATCAGTACCTGGACCTGGGAGTGTGTATGGGGAGTATGAGTGGATGTACACCATCCTTTTTTATGTGTCTTGGTGTGGAGATGAGAATGTATGGCTGTAAAAGGGAGGGAACGCATGACTGTGTCTGTGTGTTCCTGTGTATCTGTCAGGTTGGGTCTCGGGCTGCCTTCTGGCCCGGCGCATCTCAGGCCCCCCATCAAATGAGGGGCCTATTACCCCTCTGTCACTCCCTGCCAGTGACTGATGCCTCTACTCACCGGTGCGTAGATGGCTCTCGATGTCCGGGGCTTGTTGCTCAGGTGGCATGCCTATTCATCCCTGGTGCCTGCCTGGCCGAGCCTGGGTGGACGGGGTGTCGGTCGGCCACCGTGCCAAACTTGTCCCGCTTTGGGAGGGGCCAGTTTGGGTATTGTTTGGTTGTAGATGTCGGGTGGCTCAGTGGGGGTGGGGTCCAGCGTCTCCACTTGGTTTTCCTTTCCTGTGCTTCGTGCTTTGTCAGTTCATTGGTGGGTTTGGTTGACCTTGGTTACATGCTTGGTGCTCTGCGGTGTGCGGGAGAGAGATTCGGGAGCTTCTTGATCTTGGTATCCGGGTGCTGGCTTGTCTTGGCCACTCGTATGGAGAACAGTATCATGAGCTTTTCAGTGACACTGTTATTGTATTCATACATCTATTTGTGGGTTGTGGTTGTGTAGTTCTCAGTTTGCATTGTTTGATTTGTTTTGTCGTTTTTTTTCCCTCTCCCTGCCGTCCTTCCTTGTGTGGAGGAAGACTGTGATGTTTTCTTGTGTTTTCTTTGTTCCCCTTCGTTTCTTGTATCTTCAGCTCACCCTCTCCCTCTTAATAATTTTTTCCCTAGCTCTCTTCATCTACTTTCTTTCTTCCCCTTTATTTTCTGTTTCCGTGTCCCTGGCACATCAAATAAAACCAACAACAAATCCACAGTAATTTCTAATAAAGATTTCTTACATACACACATACACATACATATATATATATATATATATATATATATCTCAATCGGAGTACTGTAGCAAAAGCTGTAGTGCTCCACTTATGATAGTAAATCTGTCAGGCTTCTACTTGGTACTCAGACACCAATTCTGAGCTCCACACTGCCAGACAGGACACATGTCTAAAAAAAAAAACATTTAAAAAAAGCACAGATTCAAAATGTATGGATTAAAAATAGATAAATAAATACATTATTATAAAAACTGCATGATTTGTGTCCAACGTTTTGGGCATTGCACCACAACCTTCTCACAGCAGGTTCCTGCAATTTTGGCCCATTCCTCCTGAATGAAGTGGTGTCAAGGTTTTAGGCTCCCTTGCTCACACACACCTTTTTAGCTCTGCCCACATATTTTCCAAGGGACACAGCTCAGGGCTTTATAATGGCCACTCTAAAACATAGATATTTCCCCCCCTTAAGCCACTTTGTAATTGACTTGGTGGAATACTTGGAATCATTTGGAACACCGAACTGTGCCACAATGCAGCTTATTTTGTTAAGTGCACCAGTGCATTCTGCAGTAAAACACCCCCTCATCATGATGCTGCCACCCCTTTACCCTCATTTTCCAAATGTAACTCTAGCCTTGCCTGATTTCTTCTGATTTCCCCATATGTCACAAAAGGAAGCAGTTTTTATGAGTTGTTGCCTTAAAATCCGCATTGCCATTTTTAACCAAGAAAGAGGATGCGAAGAAGACACTGCTGGAATTTGTCTTGTAACACCACCAGTGAAGTAAGTTAATTATTTGTTTGAAGGCAGCATAAGAGTTGCATTGCTGTTAGCCAATCAGAGGCGAGACTATTGCATATTATGAATAATGATCAATTAGACTGATAATCCTGACGTTTCCCCCCACCCACTCCTCCGACAAACTGCAACCTCCTGAAACAGGACCGAGAGAGAATTTTTGCCACAGAAGATGACTTAAAAGGTATCATTTAAACTAGAGACCACAGCAGATTTATTGAAAAACCAAGTGAATGTGACCTTAAAGAGTATGTCACAAATCCCACCAAACACTTGTCTCCACCCTAAATGCAATCTCTTTACCTTTTTATGTGCTGTGGTAACTCTGGATGATTGAGGTCTATCTCATTTCACAAAGCTAAAAATCAATTTAAAAAAAAAACTAGCTAAAGTGAAGCTAGTATAAAAGAAGAGGCTGAATTCTTGTTAATCTAGGGAGAGGAATGATCAAAGATCTCTCTCTCTCTGTGTGTATGCTCCAAAATTGTGAAATGTAATAGGAGAAGACTAAGTGCTGCCCTACTTGCAAAAATCAGTAGTACAATCCATTAAAAGTAATTTTGGCAACATGTGATCTTTTTAAAAATAAATCTTAACATGGGGATTTTTTTTTTTCCCCGAATATACAGTACTGTATGTACTAAAGTTAAAGGTTGAGCTTTTCTTAAACTGGTAGCGTAAGATTATGCAGCTGCAAAAATCTTTTTTT
The DNA here is from genome assembly GCA_963556495.2 of Valencia hispanica. Taxonomy (NCBI): domain Eukaryota; kingdom Metazoa; phylum Chordata; class Actinopteri; order Cyprinodontiformes; family Valenciidae; genus Valencia; species Valencia hispanica. Next base: position 11,542,223 of record OY747708.1, on the reverse strand, counting down.
TTTTTATTAGCAAATTGCATACATCTTCACCAGGTGTGACAACACATGTCTGTATTTAGTATTGTTGTCAGTTTCTGTCTTTGTGAAAACACAGTCCTAAATAGGTGCTATGTCAACGTGAAATAAGCATGAAATTATTCTCCAAAGCTTTGTAATTGCCATGACCAGCTGTAAACATAAAGTCATAGCTTTGTACTTGATCATATCAGCATTAAAGCAAACAAAAAGCTCTTAGTGACAAAATAAAAAGGAAATATGGATTAAATATGATGTATTTATGTATGCAAATTACAGCCATGAATCTGTTTTTTCCCACTATCTCCCTGGAATAATTTCTCTGCAGGGATCATATTGACAGATGCAATTTCATCCTTCTAACACCACTTTAATGAAATTTTTTATAATATCCAGGCTCCTCGACTCTGCAAAATTGAGTTATACCTGTGCTTTAAATGTTTTTATTTTATTTTATTTGAGATTTTATTTAATTACCTGTTTTTATTTATATACAAAAATGCATTTTACTAGCTTTTTATCACCTTGCACTACTGATATCTTTTAATAATTTAATATAAATATGAAGATACAGTAATTGTGTAAAATCTTTCATAAGATCACAGAGAGATTACATTAAATGATTGTTTTAATGTGCAAAATGTGTAATCATACTAAAATCAATTGTTTCAATGTACTAGATCCATATTCTAGGACATTCCATAGATATATTGGTAGTTAACATATGAGCAGCTCTTTGTCAGTCAGTCCGTCATACTTGCATAATAAGGTAATTTCCTCTTGCTAGGTTTTTCTTGAAGGTCTCCCTCAGTATATTCCTGGAGAAGCCTGACAGCACACCTTTCAGGATGGCACTGAAGTGTGTGACAGCAGCCGTCTGTTCAGTATTTCTCTCCTATTCTCAGTCACAAAGCACCAGCCACAAGACTTGCTCAGGAGAATCTGATCGTACTGCATGGTTTCTTTAAAAAATACTCTGGGATTCATGATAATTAAGATGCACCGCAGTAGAGGAGTGTACAGTTTGTAGAGAGTGTTCTCATTTAGCACAAAATGCTGCATTTGGAAACACACACACACACAGACACACAAAAAATCATCTTATTAAAACGGCATGCTATATTATTGTAATTATGGCCGCAGTTTATAAAGTTGATGTCTTGTTTTGGTTCCAGTATTTAGGAGGTTCATTAGTGAAGCTGGAAATATGAATGAGTGTCGCCCCTCAGTGTTCCCTTAGTCCAAGCGGAGTCTCTTAGCAATATCAGAGCCCCTGCTTATATGCAAGGAGCAGTTGCTAACATATGGAGACTAAAATTGAATACAGAGAGTGTGATTACTGAAGCAATAACTCCGGTGAAAGACTGTGCAATGTCCTTTCTCTTTGATTTTGATCACCCAGGAATGATTCTCGTCATGCTTATTTTTAACAATCTTCTGCCCCAGCCAGATATTCAACAAAATACACACCCAATGCATATTCAGTATGTATCCTGTTTTTTTTTTTTTATAATTCATTACAATATTTTATATTTTCCTGTCATTAAAATTTTAAAAGGTGATTTTAACAAGAGTCTCTGTGTACAAAGCTAGTTAAAACCACAGAAATCTGACTTTCTTTTATAAGCTATGGAAAATCAAATAAGAAAAAAAAACTAATTAAGAGTTTCCCCACTTTCAGCATCAAACAGCCTTCAACAGGCCTGTATAACAGTTAAATTAGTCCTCTCAGTGGTACTATAAAGGTTGCTGATGTTCCATCAATAAAGGGAACATATTTGGGCAACTAACTGGTAAGATCAGGGTAATGGGATCCCAAGTTAGTGTTCTTGCAGAAACAATATGGAAAACTGTAAGACAGGTGCAACCTTAGGAAGTCTCTTACTCATATGTCATGTGTCATTATTTTTCATTTAACATGGAAAGTCCATTGTATGCCCTTGAGGTCCCTGTCAGGCTGAGCTCTGCTGTAGCCACATTAGTTGTCATCTACTGTATTTGCAGTAGAGTCTGTGTGTGAGGCTCACCAGAGATCCCGAAAAACATGTGAAGCATAAGAAAATATGGTGTCCAAAGTCTGGAGTTCAAAATACAAGAAGAATACAAAGGGACACTTTTAATTAATTATGTAAATTTAAGAAGAAAGTGACATTTTCCAATATGGCGCGTGGTGTAGAGGTGGTGCAGGCACCCCATTTACAGAGGCTGTTAGTCCTCCGTGCAGCTGTCTGGGGTTCGGTTCCTCACCCTGGGACCTTTTCTGCATGTCTTCCTCCCTTCTCTCTCTAAAATTATGAATAAAGGCCACTAGAGCCACAAAAAAGAAGAAAAAAATGTTTCAACACTACCGATACTAAAAATGTATTATATGTAAACTTTATAAGCCTAATCTTTAATACTGGCTACATCAGGAATGAGAGCTCTGTAAAAACTGTAAGCTAAATAATATAAATTTATTTAGCCAACAAAATAAGATACCAATGATCTGCTTTATGTTATGTACATCAAAAATGTTGAGTGTTGTTTAATGGTGTTCCCACTTAACAGAAGGGGAAAAAAGATACTAGAGAAATACTACAGACAGGCAAAAACGTTCCCGCTCCAAATATAACCAGCTGAGCTTCAATCTAGAAGTCTGTAGTGGTGAAGAGAGAGCTGAGCCGAAAGGCGAAGCTCTCGATTTACCGGTCGATCTACATTCCTACCCTCATCTATGGTCCCGAACTCTGGGTGGTGACCGAAAGAACGAGATCACGGATACAAGTGGCTGAAATGAGTTTCCTCCGCAGTGTCTGGGCTCTCCCTTAGAGATAGGGTGAGAAGCTCAGTCATCCAGAGAGGGCTCAGAGTAGAGCCGCTGCTTCTCCACATCGAGAGGAGTCAGTTGAGGTGGCTCGGGCATCTGGTCAGGATGCCTTCTGAATGCCTCCCTGGTGAGGTGTTTCAGGCACGTCTCACCGGGAGGAGGCCCAGGGGAAGGCCCAGGACACGCTGGAGGGACTTTGTTTCTCGGCTGGCCTGGGAGCACCTTGGGGTTCCTCCCGAGGAGCTGGAACAAGTGGCTGGGGAGAGGGAAGTCTGGGTCTCTTTGCTTAGGCTGCTGCCCCCGCGACCCGACCGGAAGAAAATGGATGGATGGATGGACTTAATAGCGAGGCAGAAAGAGCATACACACAAAAACACAGAAGTGCTGGTGGACTTCTAGTGGAGTACTTTTAATGTTGAAGAAAAAATAGAATTAACAGCAGCAGTAGCTCCTTTAGTGGTTTCATCTAGGAAAGAAACCCAGTTGAACGTACTATATAAGCTTTGAGCCAGTTTTAAAATCTATGGACTAAAAAACAGAGTACATACAGGTAGTCCCAACAATATCTCCCTTGGTTGCTTTGTCTAAGAGAGAGACGAAGTGAAAATCAGAAAGATGACTCAAGTGTATAAAGTATAGAAAGAGAACATGAAGTTATTAGCAGCAATAGCTCCGCTCACGGCCCCCTCCAGGAAAGTGACAAAGCTCAAGAAATACTGGACCAGATGTAACTTCTATGAATAAATCATAAACTGTTAAATAACACATTATCCATGGTTACCCACATTTTTTGGAAAAGCTGATTTTAACATCCAACGTTAATGGCTACACTCACCTTTTATTACTACCAGACGTGTAGAATAAATGAATTTCTTGAATACAATATGCTTGACAAAGCAACAAATCATATCCAGATCTGAAAAAAGATACAAACACAAAAAAGAAACAAAGTCACTGATATCTGGCTGTCTGTAAAGGGCTAAAGAGTCAGTAGGTTTAGGATTTAAAAGCATAAATATCCAGCAAGTGACTCATTTCACACGTTCACTTTCACACAGTAACTAGGCACGTGTTTGAAGTACTGCCTGTATTGCAAGCAAAAATTCTCAGCAACAAACACTTTTATTGTTACTGTAACCCCTGCTTTCAACCAGACGCGTAATGCCGCGTTCACACCACACGCTTTGTCGCCGTCAAAAAATGCTCACAAAGTGACTAGTTTGACGCCTATACATTTTTAAGCCTGAAGCTTGAAGTCCACCACTTGCTGAGCAAAAAAAAAAGAGCGCGTGGGCGGGGCTTCCTCTGTTGCTGGATGTTTTAGACAATGGCGTATCATATCGAAAGAGTGGCTTTGGCTTTATTTGCTAAATAAAGCTAGTGTTGTATTCTACTTTTTTGGGGCTATTTTTTATTATGCAGTACATATGTTTTAACTATATCTTTAGTAAGCTTTAGAAGTAAATAGGCCTGTTTATATTATTCAGGGTAGTAAAACATGACTCTTTACCAGTATTTTATGGGGTTAAGGTTTTAAGTAAATAAACTCTTGGGTAAAGATATGAACTGAAAGCAGGGAGGATCGGTTATAACTCTAGTTCATGGTACGGCTATGAAACCAGGTCAGGAGACCTGGAGAAAATGTATGACCTGTCAAGATGTAGAAGGAGGAGAGAGGAGTCATGTGATATGTTATTTGTTCTTCTGTAATAAAAATGGTACACCCTTGTAGAGAAGCGAGTCAGATCTTTTCTGGCTCCCATCTGCAGGTGCGTCCACTGTGAAACAGATATCTGTTTGTGTGTGTTGTTTTACTCTCTGTCTCTCAGTTCTGGGTCTTATTTTGAAACAGTTCCCGCCGGGGTTTTGGAGTTCGGCGCCCCCACCTCTCTGAGTAGAAAGTGAGTTGCAGAGCATATTATGGTAGGAAGCCGACACTAGACAACGTCGTCGTCGGGCAGCGCAGAGACTCTTACGGCCCTATAACGGCCTCAACCATAGACTTAACATGTAATCTTGCCGTTCTGGGCGGTGACATTTTGGGCAGTGTGACAGGCCATAACGTCTGCGAAGCGTAATATGCAGCTGATAGCCGCCATTGAAGTCAATAGGACCGTTTCCACCAGGCGCGGAACGCATCAATCTCAGCAGTTTAGATTGGGCCAGACAGGAAATCAGGCACAGAAGCAATGTAAAAAAGCCCAAAATTTCAAAATAAAAGGTATGTGCAGATTTCCTACAAAAAACACACAAAAAACATGAATACCTGCTACCAAGAGTCACCTGGATGGTGAGTTTATGCTGTTTACTAATAAAGAATTACATTTCCCCCCTGCATACTACACTTTAAATTATGCAATTGCAATTCTCCTGTGATTTCATGATCTCCTGGGGCCAGCTGTGGAACGCTTTCACAAGTGATACACGTCTAAAATGCACCCAGTGGGAAGGGACGCTCTGCTGAATTCGCGTGTAAAACATGTCTATTACGTTACGCTCTGCTTACACATCCGGTGGAAAGCAGGGGTTCGAATTTATTTTCTCAAGATCTTCCATGTCTTTCTCAAGAACATGTTGCAGAGGTAATAGTTCAAGAAACAAACCCAGACATGTATTTGCCATGCAACACACTACAGCTCATTCTGGGAGATTCCAAAGTGTTTCCAGGCAAACAGGTGTGTAATAGCTTCACCAAGTTCTGGGTTTGGATCCAGGGTCTTCTTCCATGGAGACCACCCAGAAAAAGCTCCAAAGGGAGGCATCCTTGATCATAAGCCTGAGACATCATAGGTGACTCCTTTGGATTAGGGAGGAGTAGGAGGTCTATTCTGTGCAGATGATGAATCTCCTTCCCTTTCAGGCAAGGTCTGGCCACCTCACTGAGGAAGCTTATTTCAGCTGCTTGTGTTTTAAACGTGATCCATAATTTATGACTATTGACGAGGATTGGTGCTGTTTGTACTGTTCATTGACAAGGCCTCAAGGCATTGTCGTGGAGAGGAGGCAGTCTGTCAAGGTGCAGTGGCTATGATGACAAGGAAAAATGGGGAAGCTGCAAAGTACGAGGCAGCAGCAGGATGATGTGTAAGTGTTTTTATGGTAGAGGGGACAGGTGTACCTCACAAAATAGATGGAACTGTGACAGAAGAACATTTTGTTGGAAAAAATTTATTCTCAAGAAATTAGCCATGGGTAAGCAAATTGCAAGCAAATTGGTCCAATGATCTAGATCAATTAGAAATCATTTTGCTAATCCTAACTGACCAAATATAAAATAAGTTTATTCAGATTAAAGTCAAACAGTGAGAAAAATCTGCAATGTGTTTTTTTCATGCAGTATATGTAAATATCTAGTTTTAAATGTGCATTTGTTATAACATTGCAGTTCTTTAACTTCCTCTGCTTGGGAGTGATTTTAAGGATGCGCTTTGAAAGCTGCCCATCGTCTAATAGTTGAGGCTTGGCAGCTAGAGCGGAATCCATACTTTGGTTTCCTTGGTAACAATCTTTTCATTATCCACCTCACATAATGGTGTCATCTTAAGACTATCCTTTGCTTTCTTAATTCCTCTCGAAATGCACCAGTTTTTCCTTCTTATTGCACCAAGTTGCAAAACTTCAGAGTAGTTTTATCTAGCTGGTCTTTAATTGCTAGATTCCTGAGAATCCCTTTTTGAGCATAACCAGTTTTATTACTGAATGTGAAGTGCGGAGGTGTATAATCATCTTGAATACCACATAAAATATGTTTTAAAGGGTAAATCACGCAATAATTAAATCCTTTAGTTGCCACTGCACATCATATTTCACAAATATTTATAATGTCCAAAAGAGAAGAGCAGAGTATTTTGAATGAAACATTTATTATTTATTATGGGGAACTTACAGTCAAAGTTGAGAATCTGGACTGTTCTCGTTTATTTCAACAGATTTGACCATATACTGAGTGCATTCATGCCTTTGGGTCACAGCTGTCTGATGAGAGCAATGATATTAGTGTCTGTGTTACTGGCAATGCACTGGGAGAGAGGAGCGTATGCCAACTGGCTTGCAGAGACTATTTCAGGAACAAGAAATTCTTCACAATAAACCCACGTCTATTATTTCCTCCCACCAGCAAAGAAAGAAAAAAAAAGCTCATCACAACAGCAACCTTTCAAGTAGTTCTCAAGACCATAAAGATACAGCTTAGTTTTGTCGGCTTACAGGTTTAAGACACTTATTCTTGCTCATAGCAATGTTGATCGGTATGTTAATTCAGCAGTAAAATGAGGTACACTTTTCACACAAGTAGTACATCCTAAATAATAGCTCCAGGCTGTGAATGTAGACTGACCTGTGATATTGTGTGAGAACAACAGCTCTAAGACAGATAGAATTAACTAAAGTGCATCCAGACACAGATAAGCTTGCAGTATAATAACCGTGTGACTCCAAACAACCTTCCAGTCATTACAGTGTTTTCCCTGATGCTGAATGACATTCGGATGCGATAATTAGAGAGCAGCGATGTGCTCTCCGAATGCGGCTACATAATCGTTTCAAGGAGAGCATCACATGATAAACAAAGGCTTTTTGAAGTCAACACCAAAGCAGGATTTCTTCCTCCATCTGTATAACTCTGAGGAGGCAGAAACACAATAAAGACAGACCCTTTCCTCCCCCACCATATCACACTCCAGTGAAGCTAATAAAGCACACTAAACCAAAAATATTAAACTTCAAATACAAGGCAGGACAGATGTTATAACCTCAAATTATTGAGAACTTTTCCAGCAGGCTTCAGAGTGGTATGACAAGGTTTGTCAAATTTTCTTGCAGGATTTGCTCCTTCCACTCTATTGTTTCTCAAAAACTGGGTCTTACTACAGTGCCTTGCAAAGGTGTTTATACAGTGTTGAACTCTTATTAGTTTTCCACATCACAACCACAAGCTTCAATGTATTTTATCAAGATTGTATATAATAGACCAACACAAAGCAGTGCATGAGTGGAAGAAAAATAAAACAAGGTTTTCACATTTGTTTCACAAAAGAAACTCTAAAAAATTGCTTTCTTGTTCAGTCCCCTGGAGTAGATACTTATTCTATGCATGCACAGCTCCTATGTCTTTAACAGCTTTGCAAAACTACAGAGAGAAATTTCTGCCGATTTATCTTTTCAAAACAAAATATTGGATTGACAGTGTGTTTCTAAACATCAATCTTCCCAAAAAAAATCTGCAGGATATTCCTACAATTACCTTCGTCCATCCTCCCGTTACCTCTGACCCACAGGATAATGCTGACACCGTTATGTTTCAGTTAAGGGAGGGTGTATTTAGGGTGACATTCACCATTGCTTTTGCACTACACAGAGCAATTTGCATTTTGACCAAAAAGTACATTTTGGTTTTGTCTGACCAGTTCATCTTCCACATGGTTGCTGTGTTGTCTGAATAGCTTGTGGCATGGAACTCCTTAAGACTTTTTAAAACAATGGCTATCTCATTGACACTTTTGTAATCCAACTGATTAATCATTTTCATGCCAGCATTTTCTCCCACCTAAGCTGTGGATCTCTTCAGCTTCTCCAGAAATGCCATAGATTTTTGACTGCTTCAATTTATACCCTCCTTTCCTGGGCAGTCAGTTTAGGTAGACAGTCAGTGCACTTTTACGCAGTAAGAGAAAACTGAATCAGTGCCTTTGTCACAAATGTAGGGTGTGGGGCAAGGACCCAAACGCAGACGCCGAGGAAATGTGCAGGATATTTATTGAGGTGATGATGATGGTGGTGAAGGTTGGAACAAAGAGACAGGACATCGGGCAGGAAGAAGACGGCAGGACAACACACCATGAAGACAAGACAACAACAATGATCCAGCGCTGAGTGAAGGGAAGTGACGGGTAATAAAGGCAAGAGGTGAGTAGGATCAGGTGTGAATGATTTGAGAGACACAGGTGTTGTGCCACAGATAGGTAGGTTTTGGCTATGAATAATTATGAATAATTGCTTAGGGCAATTATTAATCAGATTAATAATTTTATGTAAAAATTACCACGTTAAGGGCACCACCTGGATTCCAGGAATATCAATAGCCAAATTGTTCAGTCTCAGTTTATGTTCATGATTACCTGCCTGATAAAGCTGAGGTAATTAAACAATATAGGAAGAAATAAGTTCTTGGTGTACCTGAACAGCAAGTTACTACACATGTAGGTGAAATAACAACAGTTTTCCAAAATACAAGAGTTTATTACAAAAAGAATTCACTTTCAGTTAACATACTTTAATCAACAAACTCACCAAACTAGTAACACACAACTAAACTACTAAGAAAAGAATAACGATAATAAAACTCACACTCAGAAGTTAAACAGTAAAAGTGACAAAAATGCACAGAAATAGACAACAATAAATTGATAATGATGTCACAGTTCAGAATGAATATGTTTGCTCAAAAACCAAGGCTTGTATTGAACTGTGTTGGGAATGAAGCTAAGTTAGTTCTAAACTAATTGCGATTAGTTTTAGACTAATCAGCAGATTCTGGTTTGTTTTCAAACCACCAATTCACAATGCAAAGCAGAAGTGAAGAAATCATTGTTTGGAAGAAGCAATGTTTCATTAAACCATTCGCTGAATTAGAAATCAATAACCTTTAGATAACTGATTCCATTTAATGGATCAGTCACCGCATTGATTGATCTAATTTAATATTTAGACTTTATGTTGACGTTAACGGCAGTACCAATTATGTCGATCTAATTTAGTATTTTGACTTACCAAGAGGGCGGTCTCAAAAATGACTTAAAAGATTAGTTTTAGTGTTTAAACTATCCGTTTTAAAGTCGATCTCTATTTTGAATAGCATTAACGGCAGTCTTTATTGTTCATGAATAAAACGCCGTCAATGGCGGGCCCACGTGGTTCGCTATAGCATGTAGCTTACAGCTAACTCACGTGGCGCTGCTTAAAGTCGCGCTGGATCATTTATTAAACATCAAACAAAGGAAAACTGTTGGATTGAGTAACTCAGGTTGCAGGATATAAAACGACTTTCCATCGGAAACCTAAAGTTCTCCAAGTTGCTCCGTGAATGACGGACGAAGCTAACACAACGTTAGCCGGCAGGCTAGCAATAGCTGCAGTCGGTTAGCAGCGGTAGGCCGTATGGCTGTTGTAGCGTAGCAGCCATGGAGCTGGAACGTCGTTGTCCTCTCCCGCTTGCTTACACAGCGATCAGCTCTACCCTCTGTCACTGAAAGTACCTTAGTCCGCAGCTTCCAGCACAGCGTTCATTTCACATAAGCTCCGTCGGCGGTGGATGTAACGGCTGTAGTCTGTTCTCGGCTCTGCGGCAACAGTAGCTGGTTAGCAGTTCGCGTCCTCACGGTAGCATCTGAAATTCAGAGAGTTTCTGTAGGGCTCAGGGCAGAACAGTGGGCTTTGTCTCAAGACACTGGGTTTGCGATTCACCTGATTGATCAACAGTCTTGTTGTCCTGGAAGTGGGTTCCTCCCAGAGCTCGCGTCTTTTCCCTCGCCAGCGAAAGAAACATGGATCTCTCCTGGCGCTGTTTGGCTGAACGCCAGAACTGGAGAGGGCATGAAAATCTGTGGCGGTGCCTTATATAACCTCTGGTCTTCTTCTCCTCCTGTCAGAGCTAGAATGTGGGTTAGCGCCACCCAATGGCTGTGTGTGCCCAACACAGGTGAGGACAATGATGAGGAGAGGGTGATTAGGACAGCGTGGCAGCCTTAGTCCGACTGAATTTCGACTATTGAGATGCATGTATAAACCTTAGTCTGGCTGAAGTTGAACCAAACTAGCCTCTTAATCGAGCTAAGATACCCAGATAATTCGATTAGGAAGTTGAATTTCTTAGAATGTAAATAGCATCCCAGCTAAATCAAACTATTTTCCTGGCTTGGGCAAATCCCTTTCCAGAAGTAATGAGACCATGGAGGCAGGAATAACAACACAGTTTTGACAACAATACAGCGGTAACGAGTGTAACACAATCAAACAGTACAATACTTACAAAATGTACTGTGTTGCTGCATTGTTGTCGTCTATTTCTTCGCTCATTGTGCATATCCTGCTTAACTCCATCTGCTTCACTGCTGCCAGCATTTGTTTACTATTTGTGAAACGCTCTAGGCCAACCAGAAGACTGCCAACAGGAATAGGCGCATGTTACCACCTGGCGTCAGAGAGTCGAATGCCTTTCATTCAATAATTAGATTTTTCCAAGTCACATTTAACTGGAATAAAGCCTCCCATTCTGGTTAAGGTATTAGCTCGATTATTGCCATCGCTCGATTTAGATGTGCATCTAAACGTATTGAGTGATGTCTTGGTAGGTTTGCAGTTGTGCCATATTGCTTTAACTTGTGAATGATGGATTGAACAGGGCTTTGTGGGGTTGTGGAATATTGTTTTTATTATTTACCTTGCTTTAAACCTCTTTATCCTTGATTTGTTTGCTGTGTTCCTTGATCTTTATCATGTTGTTGTTTCACTAATGTTCCCTAACAAAGCCTTCACAAAACAGCTGGATGTATACTGACATTAAAGTAGATATTGGCCTTTGTTGACTATTTACTGGAGGCAGTTGGTTTTACTGGAATTGATTTAATGGCATCAAACTGAGGAGGGTTAAACATTTTTATATCTTTATTTGTAAAAAAAAAAATAAAAAAAAATTATTGTTTCAGAAATATTCACTACTTTGTGTTGGTCTATTGTAAAAAATATTTAAAAAAGACATTTAAGTTGGTGGTTATAAAGTAAAAAAATTTGCGAAGGTTAAATTGGTATTAATATAATTACAAAACACTGTATATAAATTGAAAGATTCTTTATTTCTCAAGTGAATAATGCCACAAAATGTGTCATTTTTCCTTGTCCGCATATCTACACCAGGATGTCATTGAAGTGAGTTTATGTCCAGGATAAACTGACTATATGACTCTGAGCTATTTTGTCCTGATTGTTGTGTGCTTTCTAAGACAAAAGGACCACATGTGGGTTTCAAGGCTCACCTCTCATATTCATTTTGTTAGTCCTGGAAGCCTGTTAGACTGTAGCTGCAAATGATTTTATTGTTCTTCCTTGTATTTTTTTTCTGGTTTAAATTCATAGCTGTAAAGTGTGTGGGCAGCTAAAAAGTCTGAGTCATCACGCTTGGTTTGTTTATATAGCTAACATCCCTGATGGCAATTAAAACTATTTCGAAAAACTTGAACACAGAGAAGAAATAACAAGGATGGCAAATGCGTTAGGATTAGTAAGAGGGCCATGAAAGCTTCCAAAAGAAATTGCCGGGCTAATTATGAGCTGGTCCCTTTGTGCGTAATGAGAAGCAAGCTCGTCTCCCACCATTGCTGCCATGGCTCATCCTTGGCCCTGACACATACAGGTGGACACATCCTGCCAACCAGCAGAGGAGCAACCCCACAGATGGGAAAAGCTTCTCTTCTCAAAGTTCCCAGGATGGCCCCTGGCACTCGTCCTCTTCACTTTTATAATGTCCTTCATCTTCACAAAGTGCTTCACCGGGACAAACAGGGACTGTGTAAACCAGTGACCTCTAAAGAAAAAAACAACAACTATGGACTTCAAGCTGTTCTCTCACAGCTCCATCCATTTTAATGCCAGGAAGGGAAAGCCAAACAAAAAGTCTCTTCACATAGTGACAGAAGAGGTAAGTATTCAGATAAAAGCAAAAAAGAAAACTCACAAAAGCTGAGAGTTTCCTTTGGAGTCTCTGCTTGTTGAAAAGCCATTCACACAGAGATATGCACAAAAAAAAAACATGCCGGTCTTTTGTTAAAACATCGTTTAAAAACATTACAGGAGTGAGAGATCTATAGAGGTGTGAGGGAAAGTCCTGTTTGTAATAATGGAGGCTTTAAATGATCATAATATGCTGGTGGGTATCCGCAATTCAGTCTGTCAGAATCTCATTCAGCTTTAACATCCTGAGATCAAGCTTTTATCTACGCAAACTCTTACAAGAACTTAACCATCAATGAATCACACTCTGGCTGCAGCAAACAAGCCAGACAGGAAGCAGTGTCTTCCTCATTCCTTTCTGGGTGCCAATTGGGCATAGAATGGCATGAGAGTCTCACAGAATAATACCCTTGCATTAAAACTCCATTATATCATGCTGTGGATACAAAACCCTAAAACAAAATGCAGCATTGTCGAAATCTGGTGACACACTATATTACAAGATTTATTTTTTTGCTGGATTTTACCCTCAATTCTCAATTAGACAAAGTTGGCAAAACCAATCAGAAAGTGTGTGAGAGGAATGGACCGTATTCCAATAACAGCCAAACATGCACATATTCAGAGATTGATAAGCAAATGAGCAGGCAATGTGTGGTTAAGTGCCTTTGCCAAGGCCACACTCACATCTGGCAGGAGAGGAAGCTGGTATCAAACACACAACTTTCTGATTGCTAGACAACTAGTCCCAATGAGCCACAGTTGTCCCAATGTGTTGCCAACAGCCAATAAAACTGAGAGGATAGAAGCCAGTCATATCTTTTCACAATTACATTTATGAAACAGACAAGAACAACAATCCATACATCCATCCATCATTCCACTGTCTACTCCTGTTTATTCTTGCAGGTCATAGAGGCACCCAATTACCTATCTCAAGATAGCCTAGTGAGAGGCAGTTCCCAGTCGATCACAGAGCAACAAAAAGACAGGATGGGCGAGGAATAGTAAAAACCCTAAATGGAAATATAAGATAAACAGAACTATAGAGATGTAAACAAAGAGATATAAGGAAAAGTAAAAATTTCAAAATGAATGTTCAAACTTTATATGCAAATTAATCTCACATTAAGAGCAATGTTCCCTCTAATTTTTCATGTGTGTGAGCAAACACACAAATGCCCTGAGCGCTCCCTTTGACCACTGTGAGCAACATCAGATGTGTGCACTGTGGTCATGCCTGCATCGCATCCATCCAGTTTACATAGTTTATTAAAATAATCAAATTACAGCATTTAAAGTTCTGTGACAACACTTTTTAATTAAGTACACTTTCCCACTTACAATGAAAATGACCAAGATCTTATTCATGACCTGCACAGTGTGTTTACACTATTTTAAGTATAAATATCTCATTGTAACTGTGGAGAAACACGAACTGAAGTAAGCAAAGATAACTATGAACTAAATTTTTGAAAACACACTTAACATTTTTATTATAAAAGGTCTGACTTGTATTATAACCATGAGCCATTGTGTGAAGCTCTTGCTGAGCACTGGGTAAGAGAGTCCTCCTGTGGTCTGGGAGAAGGTCCTGTAACTCTTTGTCTGCAAAATACAGTATATAATCACACGATTATTTGTATTTCTGCTACTCATTAACTGGTGACAGTATTTAATGATCAATTTTCATAAATGAACATTGTAAATAAATGACACTAGATAAGCACAAATCTGATTGAGGATTTGAATTTCAATTTATTTTTTTCGTCTGTCCTTCTCACGTATCCAGTGGTTGTACGCTTGTCCAGGTTGATGGTCTCATCTGCTTGCAGCTTTGACTTTATGCGCATCAGCTGATCCAAATGGTCCACTTCAAGACGATTATTCTATGCTGTTTTGATACGATTCATTAAACTAAAGCCTCTTTCACAATCTGCGCTGGATGCTTGAAATGCAGCACAAATATCAATTGATTAGCTGCGTAAATACGTATGTGAATCACATCATTGGCTGGAGTAGCGAGCCACTTGTCACTCAATGACATAAACGTTATTGTCTTGAAGCGAAATCTTTTAAAGCTGCAGTAGGTAACTCTGAGAGGAGAGCAGACTTTGCTTGAAAATTTAAACCCAAACAAGCTTCACATCCCTCCCCCTCCCTCTCCGATCCACTCAAGCCCCGCCTCCAATGCCCTCCTCCCTGTTTCGGCTGCGCAACTGGCGTAACAACTGCCAAATATAATCAGCTGACCCGACTTAGAGAAGAAACCTTCGTGAATATTTCCTAACAATAAACCACATATGACAACATTAGCTGTGAGTGCACGGATGATCGCACGCGCTGCGGAGGTTTACTGTAATACCACCACCAAAAAAAACAAAACAAATATTAATCAAGCAAGGGTAATTACCTGTCAAGCAGAAACATTGCTAACTCGGAATTAGTTTTAAACGCTTTCAGGTCCCTTAGTTTCCTCCACCTTTCAAAGGCTACGCCAATATTTACCCTCGTTTTATCTCGGGCTCGGTCAACTTTTTTCTTCTTAGCTTTTTTGTCCTCCTCAGTCATCATCTTTTTTGTTAGCAGCGGCGGTACGGGCAGTTTCTCTTTAGGTGGCTGTTGCAGCTGGTAGCGTAGTGGAGCGAGGGGCGGGTCGAGGTGTGTGTGAGGAGTGATAGAAAGTCATACACTCCTTCAGACGCTGCTCTGGCTCTGATTGGGTGTTTTCTATCGGGCGCGGTGGATTCTTGCAAATCGCAGTAGGGGCTGTAGGCTTGACCGATTGAGGTGTTTTTTTTTTTACAGATTACAAATCTCCTTTCCTACTTTCAGGACATATGGACAGTTTTAGGAAATATCACAGAAAGTTACTTTTATTCAAGTTACCTACTGCAGCTTTAACCCAAATGCTGAATCAAACAGCGAGAACAAGTGCAATCCAGCCGATTTGTTCTCACACTATGAGCAGGTAAACTCTAGCCCTGCTGACTGACAGAAGCAGGAGCAGCACTGCTATGTTCCCATTGCAGGTTAAATGCTCAATTCGGATTTCTTGTTAAAATCCATTTTCCTATTCAAAGTTTTTTTACTTTTGTGGCGGCTGAAACAATCCAGTGATACAGTTACAAACTAAGACTGACAATAATGAGACAGTTTCTGAGAGGAATAGAACAAAAACTTCAGATGTTTTCAGAACATTCTCTAATCCCCCTTTTCGTTAAAAAACAATCCACCAAAACACTACAGACTTTCTAAATAAATCAAGCACATTTCACAGCGCACGAACTTGGCACTGTCAGCCCCTCTGTGCATAGACGAAAGCGCTCCTATAGCCTATTAACAGGAGGATCTGAGTTTGTGTCTGGATTCATAAATTTTTTTTTAACCTTAGTTTCATTTGGATACCCGTATTAATCTTTAATCTTGACCCTGGAAAAGACTTCACTTGTAGACCACATAACCTATCTATCGAGTTTGAAAAAAAAAATAGAATGGTGCTGTTCAAACTGTCCTAAAAATCAGATATGGGCAAAAATGGTTTGGGTGAGCAGATTTTCTGTGCGCGAAACCTGTCACCAGTGCGCAATTGCGCACACGCGCAGCTTAGAGGGAATATTGATTAAGAGAATACATGAAAAAAGTGAGTTAAATTAGTAAAAAAAAAAAAAAAAAAAGGGGTAATATTTTTACATTTATTTTTGTAATGTTTTCTTAAATTTAACAGATTTTGAAATATATTTTCAAATGTGAGTGTTTTTTAAATGTAATAAAATCTGGTAAAGTCACTGCAATGTTAGTTAAAACGTTTATTTATCGACAGTTTAAATTTGATACATAAACTTAAACAAAATTAAAGAGTAAACAATTGCTACAGTTAATTTTTAAGTGGTTTCTGCACAGGATATTATACAGTTTTACCCTGCATCTCATAATATTGTAAAGCACAGATGAAAATTTATGAGGGTATTTGCTGGTGCTAAATATTTGCAAACGTGAGTTTTCCTGTGTTTTCAAACAAGAAAAATATGCATGTTAGCTTCTAAAACAGCCCAACAGAGCAAATAGTGTCACTTTGCACAGTCAAAAGCAACTCTAAATGATGAATTATTGGCTGTTACACAAAAGTGAGACAAGGCTTTGTTGTGTTGAATTAGTCTCCAGCATTCTGGAACAGGAGCTAAACTCCATTCTTTATTTATTATTTATTAACTTCAGTCAAGGTTTTTTGTATCTACAAATTAATCAGACATACTGTATTTTACAATCTACAAAATACAAAGATTGCACTGCTTTGTCAATTCCCTCCCAAGGATATAACAACCTTATATTAACTAGTTGGGCTTTCTACTCACCCTGCAGTCAACTGTTTGAAAGATAACCCACTTGTACTGTTATCTTAATAAAAGTGATGGGTGGTACTTCTTTAGTTTTCACATTATGAAGCTCTGTGTTTTTTGAGGCAAGAATTTTTTCCAAACTAGCAAATAGATCTTAACCATAAGCGATAGAAAAGTGTAGTAGCCTCCTTTAGGTCTGCTGGCTAGCAGCACGAAACAACATGTCAGGTAGAGACAGCACTGCACAACTCTTTGGTCAGTGCAAAACAGGAAAACTTACATCATTCCAGCACTTTCTCCAGCATCTTATTGAAATTACTTTAAACCCCAGGACGGTATGATAAAACATTTTTTGCAGTTTTGAAACTGCTACTAACTACTAACAGGCCCATGCCAAGTGGCAACAACATAAAAAAAGCAATTAATAGTCTAGATGACATGAGCTAAAAAAAATTTTATCAAGAGCAAATATATTTGTCTCTTCATACTGTGAAGAAGGAGGTGTGTAACAGATCTAAAAATCAAGTATAAAATACACCATCAACAGTCTCAGCCTGTTTTAAGTATTAATGTAACCCGCCTCCATGAACATAAGCAGCTGAATACTCATGACCTCCCTCGTTACATTAATAATAGATGTGCTGGTGTGGAGACCAGGAACGTATTTTAAAAGTTAACTGAAGTGAAGCAGCTCCTTGCGTGCACACACACACAGGCATGAGATGAGGATTGTATGATAGCCACAGAGCTACAGAAGGTTTGCTTCATTAGTTCCACAGAAATCAGAAGAGATGCTGCTGGTAGTCCGTACCAGTCGAGCGAAGCACCGCTGTGAGTGTAGTCTCTATTTAAGAGATGAATGTTTTGCCCAATATTCTGAGGACTGTTCGACATCTTTGTGTTATTTTCAAAACAATTATCTGATGGTCAGTTATTTGAGCTCAAATCTGTAATTTTGTATAACTATTAAATCTATGTGTTCCTAGATATGCATAAAACACAAACAAATAAAACAACTTAAATATAATATTTCCATTCCTGTTTGAGTATAAGCCATAAAAGTTAGTTTATAAGTCATCACACTTTTTTTATCAATTGACTTTACCAGGATGCTCCAAGCTTTTAGATGTAAAGAATAAAAAACAATTTAGTAAAACAGAAACATGATTTAAAATCAAATATCTACAATGAAATGTCAAAAATCTGATTTGGAGCTGGTTTCACTCTGGGTCTCCAGTAAGAACTAATCCACTGTCTAAAAGGAAGACAACTCTGAGTACGGTTTACTGCTGCTAAACTACTGACAGTGTTGTGCTGGTTCTTCTTTTAAAATGGAATGTTTGGAATGTTTGTTGAATTGAATTGAATTGAATTGAATTGAATTGAATTGAATTGAATTGAATTGAATTAAAATCATCAGCTAACCTGACATGCTTGTGTTGGGAATCTGAAGAAACTGGTGAACCCAGACCCTTCTCATTTATCTAGGAACAGCCAACAGCTGAACAAGAAACCTTTCAACTTTGAGGAAATATCTCTACCCACCAAATCCCTGTGCAGTCCGACTGCGTTTTGCATGATAAAGAAATGCTGTGATCTGGAGTTAATGGAAAGTGTAACCATATCATTCCTATACACATTGTCTAACTAACACTGTGTGAACCACAGCAGTTATTGCACCTAAGGGAGGTTAAAAAAATCTTTAATTGTTTTCTGATTCTTACCCTCTGGCTACTTTTTATATATGTGTATGAGAAAGGTCAGTTTTGAATGCAATTCAGAAATGAAATCACAGCCAAAGTAATGAATATTTTTGTGAATGTTGATGCTTCGAGCACTGGTGGTCGTGAGCATCTGACTGATTTTCACAATCCTGGTGAAGCCGGGTGACGGGGCAAGCCGTATTGCGTCATTTCCTGTTGTGCTCCCTGTAAGCGGTTTGGTGTTCAGACTCTCTTGAATTGATCTTATTTCCTCTGTGCTGAGGCCTTTCTAAGTTATTTTAACACACAAGCACACTAAAACACACATTTTGTGGTGGTGTACTTTATGTTTTGGGAACTCCTTGTGTTTCACACAGTTTTCCTTGGGGTGGTAAGGTCTCGCTAGCTCAGTTAGCTTAGCTTCACTGCGGCTATGGCTACTCTTCTCTCTCCTGTCTCTAACTCTTCTCTTCTCTCTTGCTCTCTCTGTCAGATGTTAAGTTCCTTCCCTGCCTCCTTTAGTGATACTGGTAACTGTAATAAATGTAATATTTTTGTAGCTTTGGAGGCGAGGGTATCAGAATTAGAAGCACGGCTCCGCGCTGTTGAAAAACCAGCAGATAGTCGAAGCCCATTAGCCAGCACGGAGCCAACAATGATAGAACCCCCTAGCCGTCCTCTGGTAGAGCCCGCACAGCCGGGACCTCAGGCCGGCTGGGTGACTGTACATAGGAAGCATACTTCTAGGACCCAGCACCCGGGACACAACCAACCGGTCCGCGTTTCTAACAGATTTTCCCCGTTCAGCGACACACCCGCTGAGAAGCCAACCCTGGTAATTGGCAGCTCCATAGTCAGAAACGTGGCATTAGAGACACCATTGACTATAGTCAAATGCTTGCCAGGGGCCAGAACGGGTGACATCAAATCCTACCGGAAACTGCTGGCTAAAGATAAGCGTAAATACAGTAAGATTGTTATTCACGCTGGCGGTAATGACACCCGGTTACGCCAATCGGAGGTCACTAAAATGAGTGTTGCTTCGGTGTGTACGTTTGCCAAAACAATGTCTCTAACTCTGTAAGCCGACTCTGTAATCTTTTCTGGTCCCCTGCCTGATCGGACCAGTGACGACATGTTTAGCCGCATGCTGTCATTCCATCAATGGTTGTCTAGGTGGTGTCCTGCAAACGATGTGGGCTACATTGATAACTGGAGAACTTTTTGGGGAAAACCTGGTCTGATCCAGAGAGACGGCATCCATCCCACTTTGGATGGAGCAGCTCTTCTTTCTAGGAATATGGCCAAATTTATTAGTCCTCCAAAACACTGACAACCCAGGGTCCAGACCAGGAAGCAGAGTCGTAGTTTAACCCACCTCTCTGCTGCTTCTGTACTATTACGCACCCATTACCCTATAGAAACAGTGTCTTGCCCACGGCCAAAATTAAATGGATTAAAAGTTAAGCCAACAAAAGCAAATTATGGAAATCTCATAAAAATAAATATAACTTTGACTGAACAGAAAAATAAATCTATTAAATGTGGTTTATTAAACATAAGATATCTCTCCTCAAAGACTGTTAGTAAATGACTTGATTTGTGATAATCACATTGATTTCTGTTGTCTCACAGAAACCTGGTTGCAGCAGGAGGATTATGTCAGTATAAATGAGTCAACTCCTTCCAGTCATTTCAGTTTTCACATTCCTAGAAATACTGGGCGAGGGGGAGGAGTTGCAACCATTTTCCGTTCTAATTTACTAATTAGTCCCATACCAATTGATAGCTACAGTTCTTTTGAACATCTAACCCATAATTTTCCTCATCCAAGTTGCAAAACATTAAGACCATTGTTGTTTGTGGTTTTGTATCGTCCACCAGGCCCTTACTCTCAATTCTTGGATCAGATCTCACATATTTTATCTGATTTAGTATTAAATTCTGATAGGGTCATTATAGTGGGGGACTTCAATATTCATGTGGATACTGAAAGTGATAGCCTAAATGCAGCCTTTAGTGCTATTTTAGACTCAATTGGCTTTACTCAAAAAGTACAGGGATCGACCCACTCGGGTAAACACACTTTGGACCTTGTACTGACATACAGTATTGAGTGTGAGGAAATGACAGTCCACCCACATAACCCGGTCCTGTCTGACCACTTCTTGATAACTTTCGAATTTACTTTAACTGACCATCTTAAATCTGAAAGAAAATTTCATTATAGTGGAGCTTTATCAGACAATGCTGTAACAATTTTTAAAGAATCTGTTCCATTCTTACTTTCCTCAGTGTCTCAGGGTAACACAGTGGATGGCAGCAATTCTATCTCTAACCCTTCAGAAATTGATGGTCTGGTTCACAGCGTTACGTCCTCATTGCGTTTGGCATTAGATAGTGTAGCCCCCTTAAAAAAGAAAGTGGCTAACCATAGGAGGCTGACTCCTTGATTTAACGCAGAGTTGCGTACTTTAAAGCAGAATATTAGGAAGTTGGAGAGAAAATGGCGCTCTACACACCTAGAGGATTCCTATTTAACCTGGAATAACAGTCTACTACTGTTTAAAAACACCCTTCGACAAGCTAGAACAGCATATTTTTCATCATTAATAGAGGCGAATAAAAACAATCATAGGTTTCTTTTTAGTACAGTTGCCAAACTTACACAGAGTCATAGCTCTGTTGAGCCAACTATTCCCCCAGCTCTTAGCAGTGATGATTTTATGGGATTCTTCATAAATAAAACTTATTCTATTAAAAATAAAATCATTGGCATCCTCCCAAACATGATTACTTCTTCCTCAGTAAATGAGGCAGCATCGGAAAGAACTGTAGAACCTCATTTGTGCTTAGGCTGTTTTGATTCAGTCGAGCTTTCGGAATTATAAAAAATATTAGCCTCATCTAAACCTTCAACTTGTATGTTGGACCCAATCCCAACCAAATTATTTAAAGAAGTGTTCCATTTGGTTCCTGGTCCCATTTTAGATATGATGAATCTATCCTTAGTAAACGGATACGTACCACAGGAATTTAAAATAGCTGTAATTAAACCTTTACTCAAGAAACCTTCCCTTGATCAAGATGACTTAGTGAATTACAGACCTATATCTAACCTTCCTTTCTTATCCAAAGTCCTTGAGAAAATTGTTGCTAATCAAGTCTGTGAGCATCTAAACAGTAACGAGCTGTTTGAAGAGTTTCAGTCAGGTTTTAGAGCTCATCATAGCACTGAAACAGCACTGGTGAAGGTTACTAATGATATTCTCATGGCCTCAGATAATGGACTTGTGTCTGTTCTGGTTTTGTTAGATCTTAGTGCTGCTTTTGACACAGTCGATCATAATATTCTCTTCGAAAGGCTTGAACATGTTGCAGGGATCAAAGGAACAGCACTAGGCTGGTTTAAATCATATTTGTCTGATAGATTCCAGTTTGTTCATCTAAATGATAAATCATCTTCACTCTCAAGGGTTTCTTGTGGAGTTCCACAGGGTTCTGTGCTTGGACCAATTCTTTTCACCATACATATGCTCCCAATTGGTAGAATCATTTGACAGCATGGGATAAATGTCCACAGCTATGCCGATGATACACAACTATATTTATCCATAAATCCTGATGAACCCAGTCAGTTAGGTAGATTACTGGCATGTCTGGAAGACATAAAAACATGGATGACCCTAAACGTTTTGCTTTTAAATTCTGACAAGACAGAAGTTGCTGTCTTTGGACCAGAAGTTCTTTAACAGAAACTGATTAGTCAATCACTTCATCTGGATGGTATTAAATTGGCCCCCAGTAATAACGTAAAGAACCTCGCCGTTATTTTTGACCAAGACTTGACATTTAAATCCCATATTAAACAAGTTTCTAGGATTTCCTTCTTTCACCTCATTGCTAAAATTAGAAACATCCTGTCCAGGAGTGATGCTGAGAAACTAGTCCATGCATTTGTTACCTCAAGGCTGGACTACTGTAATTGTTTACTATCAGGAAGTCCTCAAAATGCCATTAAAAGCCTTCAGTTGATCCAAAATGTGGCAGCAGGAGTTCTGATGAATATTAAAAAGAGAGATCACATTTCTCCTGTTTTAGCTTCCCTTCATTGACTCCCTGTTAAATCCAGAATAGAATTTAAGATCCTCCTTCTTACATACAAAGCCCTTAATAATCAAGCTCCATCATACATCAGCGATGTAATTGTTCCATATGTTCCTAACAGGGCACTTCGCTCTCAGACTGTAGGTTTACTTGTAGTTCCTAAGATTTCTAAAAGTAGAATGGGAGGCAGATCTTTTAGTTATCAGACTCCTCTCCTGTGGAACCAGCTCCCAGCTTTAGTCTGTGAGGCAGACACTCTGTTTACTTTTAAGGCCAGGCTTAAAACTTTCCTTTTTGATAAAGCTTATAGTTAGAGTGGCTAAGGTCATCCTGAGCTATCTCTGTAGTTATGCCGCTATAGGCTTAGACTGCTGGAGGACAGACTTACCAATTTTCTTCACTCTGCTACTTTCTTTTCTCCTACAATTCTCCAGTTGTATTACAGTACATTCTGTTATTTCGACTGTTAACTTTGTTTTCTCTCAGTGTTTTCCCTCCATACAAGATATACCTGGTCTGGTATCCTGCTTGGCTGCAATGCCCTGTTGGACGGGGGGCATCGACTGGGATGATGCTCTCAGTAACTGAACATCCAGTGTGTCCTGTTATCAACTTTTTACCTTCTGTAACATAGAAAGTTCTCTTATATCAGATCTTCTGTTCCTTCTGTGTTTCTGCTCTGTCTTCTCAAACCCCCAGACGGTCATGGCAGATGGCCGCTCCTACTGAGCCTGGTTCTCCTGGAGGTTTCTTCCTGTTAAAGGGGAGTTTTTCCTCTCCACCGTCGCTACATGCTTGCTCAGCATGAGGGATTGCTGAAGGATTGCTGTGGTTGGAAAGTCTGCCCAACCTCGAGCCAATGACTGACGCAATCTGCTGGGATTCCGTTTAAGGTCCGAGGGCCCGCGGGCGGGCCCAGCCCATTTCCTAGTTTAAATCCACCAATTTTCTGACTTCTAACTTTTATGAACCTATACATGTTTTATATCATTAGAAAGCTAAGAGTCTTGTGATTCCAATTATGCCTGGCGTTTAAGGATACAATCATAACTGAAGACACAGTGACTGCTTTTGCCAACAAAAAACGTTCTCCTGATGGAGGTATAAAAATATGGAACTCACCACTTTGTAGTCCAATAAACGTGACAAAACCGATCCATTTTGAACAAAAAATTGTCTTTTTACATCAATAAGGGTCAGATTAAAGTCCTCTGATAAAGTTATTAGACCAGGACAACAGCAAAACCAATAAAAAATGTAAAACAAACAATGAAAATGCGCTCCCGAAATGTCTGGCCATTTTTGTAGTCTTTACGGCTTTGTTTCCGATTCATTCGCTTCCACTTCCGCCTACGAAGGTCACTGAGCATGCCCAGAAGGGAAAAAAAAATTAAAATAAAAAAAATTAATCCGGTGTTTTCCTTACGTAGGGTACATCTCCAACCAATGGCGCATGGATGGAAATACACGTTATGGTAAGTAACTCGAACCAATTGCGGTCCAGAACTCTGATGATTGACGCATCAAATAGCCAATGTAATGCTGTAAACGCAGATATATAACATGACCGGGTGGACTTGTTCACAGCCATTGTATATGACGTGCGTAAAATGTCTTATTCATGAAGAGATTACGCACAGTGCGTACCAGTAACATATTGTTTCAGCACCGTGTCCACACACCCTTTATGATCAAAATACAACATTGAAGGAAGCTGTGGAGCTTTATATGGTAAGATGAAGTTATGATTCTGATTATATTTTTAATTCAGTGAGGACTATGGTATTTACCCAGGAGATGGCGCACATGGCACACTTTTGACCACCTTTGACCTGTAGTTATAAAAATGTGTGCAGAATATTCATTTTTGGGTTTATTGCTGTCAAATTTGGTGTGGATGAAGGTAATACTTCAGATTTTAGACCCACGGTGTGTTTTAGGTCACCACCTCTTTTTAAAGCCATTTTTACAGCATGTATTTATATAAAATAAATATTCGGACACAAATACAATAATTTTTTGGGGTATTAAAATTAATATTGCTTGGTAACAATAGCACTCAGAGATATTAACACAGTTCTGGGATAAATTTTAGAGTGTTTGCTTTCCAAAGAGACCCCAGCCATGTCTACTCAAAATGGCTCAAGAACAGCTTTAAGTTAATTTTGGGTATGTGTTTTAAAAAAATGTAGGGCGGAAATTGCAGGAATTTAAAGGGGTTTAAATAGGAAACTTTTTAACTGATTGGAATGTTTGTATAAATGTATTGAAATTACTTCTTGTTAAGTGCCTTGATATGACATCTGTTGTGAATTGGTGCTATATAAATAAACTGAATTTAATTTAATTGAAAAAACTGGTGGCTGCTTGATGGTGCCAAAAAATGGATACATTCACTGAAAGTTCAGTATTTAAACTCAGGAAAAAGTTAGTCGAAAAAATTTATCTAAATTTAAGGGAATGTGAAAATTTGAGACAAAATATTAATAACAGGAAGGATTTAATGAACAATATGTGCATTTTAAGAGAGACGTAGAAGTTTTTAGGTTGCAGACGTTTTCCCAAATCTTTGCAAGGAGCCTGACATTTCTGCTGAATCTAATTATACACATTTAAAAAATAGATTAAAAAAATTATCAATTTAGGTAAATTACTTTTTTTAATTATCAATGAACACACCTAAACCACCTGAAGCTTAGTAGGAGCAATAACTTATGTACTGCTTCTGTGCATTTCAAGCAACGATCAAGAGACATTTTTGTGTCTTCGTATGATTTTACTGCTGGACTACAGCAACAATTTTCTTTTTTTGTCTGTTTTACATTTACCTGCAAATGTGAAATAAATAAATTTGTCTACTTACCTGGATTGAGACATCGCTGTAGGACCCTCCAATAACTCCAGAAATGGCCAGGGGAACTTCATTTTGAATGGGTCTCGAGCCGTCGGGGCAGATGAAGCCTGGATCGTGCGCCTTGGTGAGGGACGCCCTGACGAAATCCAGGGATTGCTCCAGAGCGTATGTGTCTTTGGAGCAGGTGTCCAGGATGTGGGCACCCAGCTGGAGCCCGGGTAGGATGCGGTCACTGGAGTTTATCTCATCGAGTGCCAAAAGCATGGCCTCCAGTCTCTGGATGCCCCGCTCCTCGTTGATTTTCCCACAGTCCTCTGTCCCTTCACCTTTCTCGTGCACTGGGAACAAGCCTCCAATCACCAAGTCCCCATCCATGATGATCTCACGTTTAGTTGAAGCCGGTAACCGGGAGAGGCTTGGGAGGACCCCGGGGATCAGCACCTCCAGCAGGAACACGTGAAATGGCCAATGAATGGCAAAACTTACCCTCCAGTTGGTGCAGAGCACTGCATGGAGCATGGTAGGATCAGCTTGTAGGGTTGAGTTGGTCAAAGAAGAGATTGGTGGAGGTTCACAAGGACTGAATGCAGATGACTTTTAAGTCTTCTGAGCACAGCATTTCTGATGTTTCCTGAAAATGTGAGGGAGAAGCAATCACAAAAATGTTTTAACATATTAACCTCTTTCAATAAAACGGAAAAACGTCGATTAAGATGTTGTACAGTGTATCATATAAGTATTCACTATCATTGTTCCATTTCAGGACAATGAGTTTGAGTAAAGGCAGGAGGTGGATCACCTGGTCCACTGGTGCGGTCAGAAGCAGCTGAAGTTCAACCTGCTTAAGACTATGGAGGCAAGGCTGGACTGCTAGAGAACTTCATCAAACTCTCTTCCGTTTTACATATATATATATATATATATATATATATATATATATATATATATATATATATATATATATATATATATAATCTTATATTTATATATTTATATCTAAATGTCTGTATATCTGTATATTGAGAGAAAAGTTGAACTGAAGTCAAATCCTATATTTATGTCATCAAACTTGACCAATAAAGCTGAATCTGAAAAAGACGCATAAAATCTGGCAAAAATCTCGTAAATGTGCTATGCATTTGTGTTCAATTCTCTTTATTCTGATGCCCCTGTATAAAAACCAATGCATTCAATTACCTTTAGAAAATCACCCAATTAGTCCCCCCCTGTGTGTGATTTATTATCAGTATAAAACCAACTGTTCTAAAAAGAACTTAGAGGTTTATCTTTTTAGCTTAAAAACCAAGAAACACAGCAGCTAAGTTTGGGATAAAGTTGGGGGGATTATTAAAGTAGCGATAGGCTACAAAACAAAAGTTTAAGTTTTAAATAACTCACTGTACTATACAGTGCAACTGCAAACCAACAAAGAAATTGTTTTTCACCTATCTGAGAGAGATCTCTAATCAGAGAAGCAGCCAAAAGGCCCATAGTAACTCTGGAGGAGTTGCAGAGAACAGCTAAGGGGAGAAAATCTGTTCAAAGACATCTATTAGTTGTGCAATCCAAAAATCTGGTCTTTATGGAAGAGTGGAAATAAGGAAAGGAAATGTTGGCAGAAACCCATAATAAGTCTTGCTTAAGGTTTGCCACAAGCCATAGAGGATTCAACAAAAAGGTGCTGTCCTCAAATTAGACCAAAATGAAACTTTCTGACTTCTATGCAAAATGCTATGTCTGGCAGAAAACTAAGACCGTCTCCTTGAATCCACCATTTCCATGGTGAAACGTGGTGGTGGCAGCATCATGCTGTCTGAAGGCTTTTCTTCAACAAGTATAAGGAACCTAGATCGAGCTAACAATGCAATTATGGGAGAAAACATGGATGGTTAAGACATAGACAAATAAATGCTCTGGTGCTCCATAGGCCAATTCATGTCTTAAAATAACTAAAATCAAGACCTAAACCTCACTAAAAATGGCATGTGGCAAGACTTGAAATATGTTGTTTACAGATACTCTTCATCTAATCTTACCAAGCTTCAGCTATTTTGAAAAGAATAAGCATTTCAGTCTCTAGATGTGCAAAGCTGGTATAGACATATCCGAAGAGACTTTCAGCTGCAATTGCAACAACATGTTTTGAAAAAGCATAGATTGGGGCTTGGAAAAACCGACATGCATAATTTTTCCCTCCTACTTACAATGATGTACTACTTTGTGTTGGTCTACTGCTGTAGCAATTCTGCTGGTATCCCAGTTAAGCCTTTTATCCACACTTTTGTTCATAGCTACAGCACTCTTAATGAGGCAAAGCAAAGCATAAGGGCCCAACCTTTATATGTAAACTTTCTCTTTCAGTGGTTATCTATTTTATTGGTTGTTATTTGAACTATAGTCCCTTACTGGTGTTATTGAGCTCAGTATTTGATGGGAAGACTGAGGCCAGGATTTTCTTCTTTTTATTTGCTGAGAGGCTGAAATTCTATTAATCTTATAAATTTACTTTCTGAAGTGAAATTGAAACTGCTGTTTACTTTTTATCACATGATGAGAAAAACAAAT
This sequence comes from Valencia hispanica, assembly GCA_963556495.2. Lineage (NCBI taxonomy): Eukaryota > Metazoa > Chordata > Actinopteri > Cyprinodontiformes > Valenciidae > Valencia > Valencia hispanica. The sequence goes on along the minus strand of OY747708.1, from coordinate 11,514,110 downwards.
GCTGGTGAGATTCCCTCAGAGTGACCGCATCAAACATTTATAGATAGTTAAGGTACTAGAGAGCATATTTTCTAAGCTTTACAACTGAGATAACACATAGACGGAGGTTCACCTCAACGGCAGTGGTTGCCATAGAAACATGGTGGGTAAAATAGAATAAGGGTGGGACTGCAGGGGGAGGTGGGCAGTGAGACATGTATGCTAATCCAGCTCCCCATCATGTGAGGTTTACAGGTTTGGACCGCAGAAAGGAGTGGATGTGATCTCTGGATCGAGAAGGTGGCAGGATCAATTATGCCAAGCATTTTGAGGCACAGTTTAATTGAAAATTCTTGGATATTTGTGTAGACATATTTATCAAAGCAGATATGAGCTGTAATTCTTTCAAAGTTAAGAAGTAACAAATAGACAGGTAGATAGGAAAATCCAGCAACGCTTTGTCATGCTCTTTAGGACAAATGCTAATGTTTCCCAATTAATAAGGCTGCAACTAAATCAGCACTATCAGCTCTTTTCTCTGACTTTATCCAACCTGAATGTGTCCTGATACCTGTGGTCGCAGAGGCAGAAGACCGTCACAGTTGGTGGTAGGTGAGATGCAGAGGCTGGCTACAAAAACAGCAGCTTCTAGCTACACACGGATAGGGCCATGTGGTTTGTGTGTGAATTTGCATGCTATTACGCCGCCCAGAAGTGGTGTAACCATTAAACAACAGAGAAAATGAGAAGAGGAAGAGGCAAAACGTGTAATGAAATGCTGAATACATTGGCAGATATACATAACATCAGGGTTGTGGGCGGGAAACCTTATGACTCTCTAGTAGGATACACAACCCCTCTGCCAATCAAAGATGATTTCACTAGATAACGTACGGGGTTTATGATGTCAAACTAGTCTTGGATCAGCTACTGCTTTGTGCTCTGAACAGCAAGAACAGGTGGATGGCATTTCTGTGCCCTATTATTAGAACCCGAGGTGAGAAAATTACATTAGTTCAGTGTTAGAAGTCTAATTGCTCCTCCATATTTTCTGCTGGAGCAGATGGCTGGAAAGACTGGGTCACAGTGTGAATCAATGGTCCAATAAGGAGCAGCCAATTAGGCTGACCTGTGCAAACTAGGGCAAGGTTGGACATCTAGGAAAACCTCTTAAACTGCAAATAAATACTTCAGCACTTTATTTAAACCCATCAAAGACATGCTTCTCTCCAATTACCTGAACAACTGACTAAATGAGAAGAGTATCTATAGCTTACACCAGCATGAAGCTGATTCCCTGCCTCCAACACCAGAGCAGCTTCTCGATAACATCATTAAAAACTATCTTGAAACGGCTGTCACACACCCAGCAGCCAATGGAGTCACTGGGCTCTCCAGCTGTCTGCGCTCAATATTCCCTCTGAAAGGAAAGTTCAAAAAGAAAAAGAGAAAAAAGGCAGCATAGCTTTTTCACAGCTTTGAACCATCAGTTAATGCATCTCTGTTGCAGCCCCTGCACAGAAAGGAGTTCCTTCATGATGCCATTGTGCTCTCTCTTTGAGCAAAAACAGCTAATGTGCAAGATTTGACTAAGAGAAGGGAGTCGGATATATGATGTGTGACTGTGATATACAGCATATTATTAGCATAAAATACAATCAGTTGGAAAAGTAGATGATAGCGGCTGATGAATGTAAGAACACAATTTGTTTTTGTCAGTATATCTCTACTTAATGCAAAAACATCATACTGGTATCTTAATTTATTTGCACTAAATGTCAAATTTAGGAGGCTGGTTTAAACCTGTTTCCGCTTTTATTAAACACTTCAGTGTAAATGACATGACATTTAATTCAGAGATTACTTCACTGCACATGAATCCTTCAGACTGTATCGTGTTTGAAGCTATAATAGATCAAATCCATACATAGATTAAAGTGGATAGAGGGGAAAAAGCTTATCCTTTCTCCACATCTTAAAAAAGCAAAATATGCTTATTTAAGAATAATAAACGTCTCAAAAAGAAAAAAAAACCCTGCATCTTCCATAATTTCCCCATCATTTTATAATCTCCAGCAGGGACTTAGTTTATCCCTCCACCTGGATGTGTCAGCTGCAGGAATTAGGATGCAACTGTGGTTGACCAGGAGCCAGATGATTGCATTTGAACATGGATCTGATGCATAATTTGATCCAAACCCACACAGGGGGGAAATCTGGGCTTTCAGCCCGTTTAACTCCCAGAAACCACATTTTAATGAGTTAAAGATAGAAAACCCACCTGGATGTTTACTGGGGGAAATCAGATTAACACGCAGAGTCTGCGAGACAACAGGTTCGCTCAGTTTTTGAAATAATGTTAACATCTTAATGTGCAGACATTTGCAAAGATTTTAATAAATTCCAGTATATATATTTCACTATTTTTGAATGTTTGAACTATAATCAAAACTATTCTAATAAGGAGGGAGGAAAATCCTATTTGCAATCTGCACAGCCAAACAGGGTGACGTATAACATCTGCTGTGTATAACTGTTACTTTGTTGCATCTGCAATGACAGATTTGTGTAATTTAAATATTTGTAAAGTTTTGATAACTAATAAGTAATTAGAACGGATTTGGCTTGAAACCTCTATAACAAGTAAATAAAAGATACCAAATGACCCCCCGTCTAAAACGCGAATCGCTGGTTTAGTCTACAGTGGCGTTTTTTTAAATAGTTTCTTACCCTTTTTGAAGATATATCTCTTTTGATGTCTTCTCGGCACCAGCCGGGCATCGGTGGACTACACACAACGCGCTTGGAGCTTCAGGAGAAGGAGCTGAGTCCAGATGTTGCTCACTTTGAGCATGTTTGTCACTCAGCTGTGAAGGATCTGTCCTTGGTGCTGAAGTGTTGTTCTCACTGGTGAACTCCTCCTGATGATTCGAGAACTTCTGCCTCCTCAGCCGATCAATCAATCCCCACTCAGAGTAGAAAAGAAGAAGAAGAAAAACACCACTCACGACGCGTCCAAAACAACCACAGAAGGGATCCCACCTGTCCGAACGCAGAGGGACTCTAAACGAAACAGCAACGACGTTTGATTTGTGGGTTACGTTTGTGACGCGAAGTTACAAAGAGAAGGGGCTGCTGAGAAATGCTGCTGAAGACCAGTTGGATCATGCAACCTTCCTCTGTGCCTCCACAGAAATAATGACGCGCCGATCTCTCCTGGCCACCCCGATTGTCTCTACGCTCGAGAGTAATGAGCCTGCTGTACAGTAGGGACGATGAGAAGATAACAATAACATATATACATTAAATCATGCGCCTTACATCTCATGTGTCTTTTCTAAAGTGACTTTATCAATCGCTTTACCCACAAGAAAAAAATGTCAAGTTATGAGGAAAACGTGAGAAAAAATATCCACAAATGGATTACAGGAGATCTTTTCTCGATTCACCTAATTTTAGACTGATGAGAAAAGGAAATCCACTTTTCTTATTCTTATTGTTCTGAACCACTCCGCTAAGGCTGGCTCATTGACCTCCATCTCATTAAAACTGAAACGCACGTGTGGTGAGTGGCGCAGCACTTCATAAACTTGAGAGGCACTATCTATATGTTTTTCACTAAGAAAGGAAGAAAAAACTACGATCCCCGTGGCACGCATACTTACAGGCGGGACGTGTTCAGTTGTCCTTGCTCTGCCTTTTCCTTTTAATTCAGTTCATTTCAGTTTATTTATATAGCGACAATTCCCATCAAATGTAGCTCCGAGGCACTTTACAAAAATCGCCTCTTTTTGCTACAAAATAATCTGTTGGCTAAAACTGCTCACTTTACTGACTTACTTGAAATTGTCGCCAGAACCCGAGGAATATGCAAACTGTGCACCCCCCCCCCCCCCCTATTCTAAGTGAATATGGTTTAAAAAAATGTTTTGCCTCAGTACATATCCATTCATGTCAATTTAGATGTATGAGTTATTTAGTATACAGTTTAACTATAATGAAAATTGAAAGAGATAAAAAAAAGATCTAAAACTTTTTTTTTAATTTATTTTTAAAGGGAAATTTTAGATTAGGAATAATTTAAGATGCACTCACATTTATTCTCATTTAAAATGGCTGAAACCAGACATAGATTTACCACATATAGAAAGCACATCATTAGAACACCATATTGGTATTTTGAAGGGGGTTTGTCCAGTTTAACCTTCAGACGTCTAGTTTGCTGTGCATCCTGGCAGTTGAAGTGAGAGTGAACACCATAAGGAGAACAATAGAACTTTCAAAGGCATTTAGAATTGAGATTGTTGTAGTTTATGGGCCTGTTGAACAGTTTTTAAGATGTTACAAAAAAAAGATTTGAACCGAGCCATTCCATCGTGGGGGGGGGGGGGGGGGGGATTGTCTACAAGTGGAGGACAATCAAACCAAATGGCGATATTCCCAGGTCTGGCAGTGCAAGTTTACCGTCAGAGCCAATCGTAAGATACTAAATAAAGTCCCCAAAAGCTAAAAAATGTTTTCCAAGTGATTTACAGTAATATCTTGCTACAGTTGATATTAAAGTGTGTGCCTGTGCAGTTATAAAGATACTATACAACTTTTAACTTCCGCGGGAGGTGTACAAGGAGGTAACCATTGCTCTTTAGAAATACATCAAGGCCAGACTGACGTTTACCAAAGAAAACATAGACCAAAAAAAACAGGATTTCTGGAAAAATGTACTTTGGACAGATGAGGCAAAAATTTGATTATTTTAAAACAAAAACAAAGGACATGTTTGGTATAAACCAAATACAGTATTCTAGGATAAATACCCAGGCATAGAGGGTAGAAGTGTCAAGGTTTGGGGGTGCTTTGTTGCAGCATGACTTGGAATTCGGCTATGTATCAGAGGGTGCTTGATATACATAATACACGTTTTATGTTTATTGATTGGCCAATATTTAATGGAATTGAAACACTCAATGTATTGTGCCAAATATTGCTACTTGATAAAACTGTGATTAATCGTGATTAATTAATTACAAGCCATAAAATTAAAATTAGATATTTTTTATCATGCTTCACCACAATATGTAGTGTTTTTTTGTCTTCTTTGTTAATGTGTTTCTTTTACTTAATTATTCATATAAGTTGATGTGAAAACTGTTACAATTAACTCTTGAGTTCACTGCTCACAAGCACTAACTGTTTTTTCATATCACTTTAACTAAAGTGTTGATTATTCCTTGATTTTAAGTAAATCCTAATCCTGGGAAATATACAGAAAGCCCTCAGAAAGTCACATGTTCTGCATACTATATCTGATAACAACACGTTCTTAATAAATAATTGCTGTTTCCCTATGGTTGCTTGTAAAGCACCATAGTTCTGATCCATTCCTTTTAAGTCTACTATGTCTGTATTGAAACACTGCATCAGAGATATCTGCCTGCCCATATGAGTATTTTTTTTCATAAGTGCTATTGATTAAAAAAATTCAAAAAAAGTGACTGATACATGATTGTCAAGCAAAACACACAGTTTCATTTTTTGTTCACTAGTTTGACTCAAAACAACTTGCGTCAAATACGCATTTCACAAACTTCCATAATCATGATCGATATGAAAAAGAGGTTAGTGGTGGGCGGGTTTGACTGAAAGTGCCACCCACATCAAATTCTGACAGAGCCAAAACATTTTGGATAAACCATCCATCTTTGCCTGAACCATAACTACATCACATCAGCTGCATTCCTGCAGCATAATTAGTGTAGAGTGGAGAAAGACAGGATCCGCTGTACCATTCGGTGTCTAAGTTACCATGGTACACACCTAAATTATTTACCCTGTAGTTTAAACTGGAAACACTCTGCAAGTAACAAAAACTCAATTTTGTGTGAATTTTCCCTTATTGCAGTTTCATTGCGTCCCTTCTCTCCCGTACACAGGCTAAAAAACACATCCCAGTGTTTCTGAGGGCTTCATTGGAAAAAGGAATAACCTTTTTCCTGTGTACAGTGGCAATTAAAACTGACGAGCGGGTGCTGCTTCTGCTGCTTGTTGCATAATTTCCCCCAGCCAACACAAAAGGGCCAATTTTCTCCTGGAGAGAAAAAAGGGAAGAGGAATTGTGGTTTACATTGCAATGGTTGAGGGCATGTGGGTGGCATGCAGAGTTTAGATAGGAACATGCCAATTAATGTCAAGCAAAATTACTGGGCAGAGGAGGAAAGTGCTTCAAGCCAGTGGTCAGAGCGCATCAGCCTCGATGCTGCTTTTTTCAGCACTGACAGCAACTGAACAATTAGGCCACAATCTACAATTAATTCCCTCTCTGTCGTGAATTGGTCATGCAAACTTTATAGACCTGGAAAACAACCTGTTTTTATAGTTTGTACACTGGAGAAGTGGGCTAATTTTTTCTAATGTCCTAATTTCAACTCATACAAGTAAAACTCAGGTATTCAGGAGGTAACAACACCACATTTGATAAAACATAGTGTCATGATTTAACTGATAAATTTGGTATAATAATTTTGTGTAATTCTGAGTAGATATTATTTTAATTAGAAAACACATAAAAGAAACAACCAATGTCTGATCATTTACTTTCTCAAGTAGATTAGTTAAATTCAAATTAATTATTAAAGTAATACCAGCTGAATGAGGAGGTGATGAGATGTTTATACCTTCCTTCTGGCCTACATTTTCCATTTTTGTTGTTAAGAAAAGCAGCAAACATCCAAAGACAACCTTCTGCTGAAAGCCTAAAGAAATACTGATCAAGACTGCCTTAAGAGAAAAATGAGCCAGGCTGCATGGACTCAAAATGTAAAGAAATTAGGGACGACATACATTTTTAACATAGTTGTGTTTTTATAAGTTTTATTAGCATTGAACCAGTGTTGCTACTTTGAGTTTCATCAGATTAAGAAAATAAAAGCCAAACGTTTGCTGCAGCGCTGATACCTTTTTATCTGAAAATCACAGGAACATTTAAAAAGATAGTCCCCTCTGCAAGAAAAGACTGAATCTTATCTGCATTGGTTGCAGTTCATATTTTGGATGTCAATTAACTTCCTTCTCCTTTTCCACCACAGGAGATTAGCAATATTTCCCTCGTCTTATGTCATACATTTACTTATCAATTTGGTGTCAGCTTTTAGGAGCTACTTTGCTGTAAAGTTATTCTCGATATTAGTATTCATCAACCTTAATTAGAAGAAATAAGACACTGGGATAACCTCAAATCATTAATGACAGTGAAAAGGAGTACCTGCAGTTTCACAACTACAGAAATATTGTGCAGATATTGTGCACAAAAGGTACAGTAAGAACCTCAAGTACATGTGATGAAAAGTGAAGTGTACTCACTTTTGGAGATGATTTTATAATCACACAGATAAAACGTATCAGGGTTTACTCCTAAACTCATCCATCTCATTTAAGTTTCTCCTGTGGGATCTTGAGTCCATCGTTGGAGTAATCAGCATTTAGATTAAAAATGTAAACACATCCTATAGATCTTCTTATTTGTGGATTATCTGATGGGTAAAAGCTCAGCACCCTGGCAATTAACAATCAAACCCCAGTTTACAGTGAATTGATGGACCTCCAAGGCTCTGTGAGCCTGGCTCAGTTTGTTTGTGCTTTTGTGTTCTTTTCTTTTTCCTTGTTCTATAAAAAAAAGCAAAGGCACAATGAAATGACAGTTTGTCAGGTAAATAAAATCAATTTAAAGAATTGCTAGACAATTCAACATTTCTGTGAAGGCAACTTTTTTCCTAGGATATCACACTGACAGATGAGGTATGCAAATTTTGATTTCCAGAAGATCCCACCTGGTATTTGTGTTTTACTTGATATTCCACATTTTTTTCAACCAAGCTGGTTATCAGTTAGATTGTGGAAAACAGATTATCTAATGCAGCAGTTCATCACCTCATAGGCTAATTGGACTTTTTGTCTTCTTGCTTTTTCTTCACTGTGCTTCTGTCTGTGAAACACCTGCAGACAGACTAAATCCTTAATCAGCTTAAGAGAAAGTAGTCCACTCCCACACAAGATAGGATATTGAAAGCAATCAATGTGTTTAGACTTGAACTGAATTGTCCATGTATTTGATCAAATTCAAATTTAAGATTTTCCTCTGACCCCTTCAGATATCCCAACATAATACCTTAAAAACTTTGCCTCTAATTCTTATTTAAGTTCCAACAAAAAAACTTTGAATTTCTAGGATTAAATCCTTCCACTGAATGGTCAATTTCTTGCATTTAAACTCCTATAATGATAAGATAAGAGCAAATAAAAATACTTGAGACTCAATTTTAAATACCATACATATACCGGTACTTTTAAAAATGTGTTTGGGGAGTCGCGTGGCGCAGTGGTTTAAGACGGGCGCCCCATGTTCAGAGGCCTTAGTTCTCGATGCGGTTGTCTGGGGTCTGACTCCGGCCCAGGGACATTTGCTGAATGTCTCTCCTCCCGCTTCTCTTCCCTTTCTGTAAGTCTATCCACTGTCAATAAAGGCCACTGTGGCCACAGAAGCTTTAAAAAAATTTGTTATTTTATCTAGAGTTGTAATACTATACTAATAATATTTGGAGGACAGAAAGTAAAAATACAGTACGTCCAAAAGTATCCAAGATACTTTAACATACAAATATTTTTGTCAAATTACAACCACAAATTTCAAAGTCTTTAGTTGGGGCTATAAGATAGTCTAACACATATAGTATATCATAATTGTGACTTAAAATGGATAACATAGATGGTTTTCAAAAGTGTTTATAAGGGGAAAAAAATCTGGAAATGAGATGTGCGTTGGTATCTAAGCTTATAACAGGTTTTCGCTATGATTTCTATGATGAGCCACTGAAGAAAAGCATCCCCACGCTCACTATCAGGATTGTATTTTCAGGGACTCTATAATGTTAGCCTAAAAGTTCAATTTTGGTTCATCTGAGCAGAGCACCTTCTACCCCATGCTTGCTGTATCCCTGTGTCAATTGAGGTCCACAGTTTTTGTTTCCGAAAATATTCTCTGCAGTGCTCCATTAAGGCCATAGTTGTGAAATGCACAACAGTTGTTCTGTCAACCAAATACTCCATCTGAGTTGTTAATATCAGCAGTTCCTGCACAGTTACCGTGTTTATTGGTTGCTTTCCTGACCTCACCTTGCCCACCTTGCCATGTCTTTGTAGCTTTGTAGTTATGACATACTCTTTCCATTTCAGATAATGGACTAAGAAGGGCTTTGTGAGATGTCCAAATTTCATGATATTGCTCTAGAACCCAACCTCGATTTAAACTGCTGAGGTCTTCACAGAACAGCTGGATTTATACTAAGATTAGACACAAGAGAACTCCATTTTATAATTAGTTTACTTCTGAAAGTAATTGGTTGGACTGGATTTTATTTGGTGATATCTGACAAAAAGAGACTGAATTCAAATGCATGCCACACTATTTTCAGATGCTTATTTGTAAACTAAGTATCATTTTGCTTCCACTTTACTGGTATTCAAGACGTTCCGTTGGTCCATCACATAAAATATATGCTGGAGATCTGTGGCATTTCTGCATTTTGGCCAGGTGGGGCCAGGACCCACCAGATGTCGCTGTGAAGCTCTATACTTAAATTAATCAGTAGAACAGGGTCGTTCTTTACAGAGTAATATTACATAAAGACTGATTCTGTTACCAAGACGATTCAGTTATAAACATTTGTGTATGACTATCTAAGTCTTTGCAAGAATACTGACAAGCTCAGTAGGCTAAATCCTCTTGAAGCAGCGACTGGGGCCGGCCCCTTAACGTTTGTTTAAATGATGAAACTCTGATTTTACAGCGCGCATGCGCACCGTGCGCTCAGTAGACAGCAGAGGGGCACAAATGCCACGGCCCCAAACTGAGATTTCGCTACGATCTGCTGTGCAGTCTGCCGCAAATTTATTAGAAGAGATCCCGCTATCAAACAACAGCAGGAAGTGATGTGCCCCGTTTTGCCAAATACGAAAGTTGGTTGTGCAGCATAACTCATTAAAACATTGGAATAGCACATGTCGCGTTTACGTTGTGTTGGATAGAAGTGTGCAGCCATCTCATATCCTTGCTAGCTACCAAGACAAAAAAGAGAAAGAAAGAATGAAGTAGATTTTTGGATGAAGTCTAAATTTAGCACTTTGCCTCTTGAACGAAAATCAGAGATTAAACATTTGGGACATCACCAGCCAGTGGATTTTAACATTGTTCAAGGAGTTTAAGAGATTATTATAGATTTAAAGGGGATTATTTGAAAGATTATACATTTATTGAAAAGTTTGCCCAGATAAAAGATCTGCATGTTTTTTTAAGAACACAGGTGGATTATTATACCCTTTATTTGTAATGTCATGTAGGCTATAACAAAGGTTTCATTCTTTCATAACATTTACATAAAATGGCGTTTGTAGTGTGTAGATGTGTGGTATTTTATGTGGTTCATTTAATATTGAATCAATATTAAATTATTCACATAAAATAGCAATCAATATGATGATTTGATCAAAGTCAGATTGTATGCATCACAGAAGAATTAGTTGCTGCTATTAGGTGTTGAGTTGCTGTGCCCCACCAAACTTATCATGCCAGAGACGTCACTGCTGGAAATTAACAATGAGGAATAAAAATAAAAATATTACACCACAGTATCATACCTTTAATAGCCCTAAAAATAACCAAATATTGCAGGATGACTATTGAATAACAAAGAAGCTACCAGCCTGTTTTGGAATGATTTTATGGATTTGTTTCAGAACTTTGCTTTCACTCACGGTGACATGAATATTAACGATAAGCCCACTTGTCTCGGTGGCACACTGATTGTGATCACATTCTCAGTTTCACAGGCGGAGGAGGATGTTTGCAGGAAGAATGTAGCTGAATGTTGATTCAGATTAAATGAAACAGGTGCAACACAAAGCACAGAATATAAGAAAATCGACATCAGTAAAAGAAAAAGGTGTACAAATATTCAGCAATAACTGCAGATATATTTAAAAAAAATCTAATTAAGATTAATGATCAATTAATCCAGGTAAATAACTGCAATTTGAAATGAAAGTCTTTTCTGCATCTCTAATTCATAATGAAAAGACATGCCATCCGTCCATCCATTATCCTGCAGGGTTGCAGGGGGGCTGGTGCCTATCTCCAGCAGTCAGAAGAGATATGTTTTAGCTAAAATCTATTACAAATGGGTGTTTTGGTGTTAGTAAAAACTGTTGCTTTGATTTCTTTTATAGTCGTTTTTGCATTTCAAAACTACGTCATTTTTTAGATTCCAATATATTCCGTTTTTAAACTATAACTAATAAATGGAAATATCCTTCTCAAGATGGACTAATAAATAAATGAACTTATTTGCAGGCATAAGAAAAGTCACCTGATTCAAAACAAGTAGCAAACAAGTGTAATAACAGGATTGCACATAGTCTGAAACTTCAATTATAAGGCACAAGTAAAGTGAACGTTCAGTGAAAAGGTTGCCAGAACAGAAAGTAATAAGCAGTTGTTTTCCAGATCGTCTTTCCATTTTTTTATTCAAGTCATAGTCTGTCTGGGAAAACTGAACCTCATGACAGGAGTATGGAAGCCAAAAATGACTGAAAAGAAAGATCTGGGGTCTCATTTATAAAGCTTGCTTACGCACAAAACGGAGTTTGATAACTGCGTACGTCACTTTCTACGCCAAGTTTGGGATTCATAGAAAAAAACGTGGCGGAAAGATGTACTTTGCATTGACCGTTTAAGGCAGAAAGTGGGTGTGTAAGGGGCGTGATATTATCCAAAAATCCATGTGCGCATTTCTGTGATTTATAAAGGGAAAATTGCATGCAGCTGTGTCTACTCCAAGTATGATAGATCTAAAATTTACTTGGCCTAAGTACATTTTTTTTGATGAGCTTCAGTACAGTTTTAGTAAGGATTCTATGCAAAGTTTTATAAATGAGACCCCTGGGGAACATCAGCACAGGGATCTGTAGACAACAGTGACGCATGGAGGAGGTCCTGTAGTGTGTTGGTATAATGTATTACTAGGTTATTATCCAGTTTTTTTCTTTTTTGTTAATTTTGTATTAAGATGCCAAGAATTATTTTGAGAATTTGTAATTACTTTGTCATGGATTTGTAAACATCTAATACGTTAACTGACAACATTTGAGGAAAATGGAGGCTCAGCTGTGTATGTATTTTAAGGCAGCACCTCTTCCTTATGCATCACAAGAAATCACAAGATGGTAGAAGGAGCTACGTTAATTCATTTGAACAGCTATATCCAAGTATAAACACCATGAGATTGTTAAGTCATCACAACGTTTATCAAGAAAGAAGCAATTTAGCAACATTTAGAGCCATAGTACAATACACTCAGGGACAAAGTTCAAAGTAAAATGGGTCCTGTCACATTTCATTTCTATACAGCAAAATGAAGAAAAGTTGTCAAAAAGATGCCACCATTCTCTTTGGCAAGACAAAACACTAAAAGTGAATGTTCAAGTAAAATGTTTTAATATTTATTATTTAAAGAGTAAAAATCTTTCACGGACCTCAGATACCTTCTTTTGTCAAGTAAAATATTTTAACAACAAAGAATGTGAAATGAACACAACCAAAAAAGAGGCTTTCAAAACAAGAGCACCCTGTTCAAAGTGATACAGCATAACAGCTATTATCATAGCTATGAAAGTAAAAAAAGAAATTAAATCCCAAAAGCTTTTGATTCTTGTTACTTTGTGAAACCTCATTTCTTACTTTCCTGCTATACAGCTGCACTGTCTAGCACCAGTTGTCTTTTGATTTGATGCATGACTAAAAACAATCTTCAGTGATTAAATGAATAAGGCCAGTGGATATTTAACCATATTTTGTAAATGTAAAACTGTTCAATTAAACTCTTCAAACACTGTTGATGGTTTTGTTTTTTTCTATAAGATTTGTAATTTATAACAACATACGGCCCAGCAGCCGTTTTTGGTTCTTCCTCAGCTCATATGTCTCCCTGAATCTTTATTCCTCCTCCAAAACAACACCCCACAACTCCTGCGTGGAGACTTCCAGGCTCTCCTTTTTGGACTCTCCGTGATCTCCTCTCCTTTTACAAACTCCAGCCGTCCACTCCCAGTTTGGTTCTTTAAAGTGGACATCCCCGGAGCTTCTCTCTTTGTTGTCTCGACTCCCTTGATCTCGGACAGCCACAGAGCGGACGGAGGACGCCACCGTTGACGTCTCTCTGCTGTCTGACAGCAGAATGCCGCTCCCTGAACTGTATTCGCTGTTGGAGTCTGCACCTAAAGCAGCAATGAAACAAAGGGAGGTGATGGACAGATGGTGAGAGGACATCCATAAACAAACACCACATGAAGAATGAAAGACTGCCCAAAAACTCCACGCTGGGATGCAAGCAAAAGCACTGTGGGAACCATTTGAGCTGCACTTTGATTTCAGTCCAGAAGGGCTTTTGCTTACAAGTTCGCCTTTATCTTCCAGAAAACTTGTCAATCATTCATGCTACACACATTCATGCTATTCACTTTGTTGTTATTGTGCTGCATGAATCTCATCTTTCAAAAAAAAAAACACTCTCACCTTTCCTCCTCCATTTGTGTGCATGTTTTTTAATGACAGGGCAGCTATAGCATGTCTGCCTCTCACATTTCTCCGGTTGTTAGCGAACTCGCAGCTTCAACACCCTGTGATGTTACTTGAAGCTGGAAACCAAAAATAGGCAGTGAGGTGTTGTTAATTTGAAACTTCAACAAGCTGAAGTTTTTAATTGGAAGGCATCATATAAGCACCACAAACACTTCACTACTCTGAGTTGTTCAGTTAATATCTTGAAGGCTAATAAGGCCAATGTCATGTCTAAGTGATTAAGTTTGTTTACTTTTCGTTTCTGTATTTCCAACACTATGGGAGTTTTTTTCACGAACAACATGTCTTTACAGAAAGCCAGCCAGTTTGGAGCAGCGAATTTGATGACGATGGCATGCCTACAAAGCTAGGAAATAAAACGCACAATGCAACTAACTCTACCTTGACAGGTTTTGAACAAGCCTGAGGAGAAAATCACTGAGGTCGCTACAGTGAAACATCTAATACAGTAAGAAGATAATCGTACTTTGTTAAAAAATGGAAAACAAGACCTGACAAAGGAAGACAAAGAAAAAAGGCATGCTGAAAATCTCTCTTATACGCTCCAGTTGAAGATTGATGAAAATAACATTCAGATAAATGGAACTTTTTTTTACTCGTATTTTTATTAGGTTTGTTATTTGTGGTCTTTATGTACAGTTAATAGAAATATTAAGATGTGCTTCTTGTATGCTACCCTGAGCCCCAGGAATTGTATGTTTTAACATGCATGGAGGTGTCTCTTCCGACACAGAAAAAACAAACATTTAATCTAGATTTTGCAAGTTAGTTTCACTTCTACAACCTTAGATTTGCCAAAATTGTTTTTAGAGCTAGGCTGCACAGTGGTGCATTTTGTAGCACTGTGGGCTTGCAGCAAGACGGTATTGGGTTCGAAATTCCGGCCTGGTGTCTTTCTGCATGGAGTTTGGATGTTCTCCCTGTGCATGCAAGGGTTCTCTCTTGATAATCCAGCTTCCTCCCACTGTCCAAAAAACATGACTCTTAGGTTAATTGGTCTCTCTAAATTGTCCTTAGATGTGAGTGTGTGCGAGCATGGCTGTATGTCTCTGTGTTGCCCTGTGATGGACTGGCAACCTATCCAGGGTGTATCCTGCCTCTCGCACCATGACTGCTGGAGATAGGCACCAGTGCCCAGCAAGGATAAGCGGTTACAGATAATGGATGGATATTTTTAGAGATCGGGAAAATGGTAAGTGGTCCAAATAAACATGTACAATTGAACTATTCTTTGCATTAGCAGCTCTTCTTTTTCTAATACAAACTTGTGAACCTGGTGCTTGTTTTTTTAAATATTTTCAGTCTGGAAGAAAATAGTTTTAATGCATCAATAAATAACCCAAATTACTATTAGATTCCTACAGGTAAAGAGTATATATGTACACTTCTGACCAGAAGTGTTCACAAATGTTTTTATTCTGGCTGTTTTCTGACTTCAATAATGCACAAATTGTAAAAGACAGACTTACACTGCTGGTTCTTTACATTCCTGAGACGACTTTAGAAGAGGAAAATGGGTTATCCTGACAGAGAATAAAGATCTGGGTTAAATAAATACCTACTAAATGACATTGAAAGCAGTCAGTGCAGTTGATGGTTTCCAGTTACTTCAGTGAAAGAAAAGTTGTACTCATGGGAAAAAAATATAGCATGTCCTGACAGTAATCACAAGAGTGAAGTGCTTTTTTTATTGGAGAAATTCCACACAAAAAGGCAAAGAAAAGTAAATTACAATTTAGCCAGAAGCTCAGTATGATTAATTTACAGCCACCTCATATGCATGGGGTAGATGAGACGAAAGAGACAATTAAATAAAAAATAAAAAACAAATGGACAATGGGGACCAAAAAAGCAGCGGTTTGGCTGTAAGCGCCCGAAGCAAATCACAAAACTTAATCAGACAGTAGGGAGAAAGAAAAATCCTATCTGAAGTGGGAAACACACATTAGGTGTTAAAGTCAGGACACACATGCATGGCGAGGCGTCTTTCCAGTTTTATTGCCCTCACCTCTGGAACAGGCTGCCAGAGGACCTCAGGGCTGCAGAGAACGTTCATGTTTTTAAGAGCAGGCTCAAGACTCACCTTTTTAGCTTAGCTTTTAACTGATTATTATTTATTACTGTTTGTTTAATTGCTCTGCATGTTTTATATGATTATATATCTGCCGGGGCAGATGGCTCCTCTGATGGCGTTTCCTTGCATGGTTCATCTACACTCGGCCCAATGTCCTTTTTTTACTTTTTCTTTTAACTGTGTTTGTGCATGGGAGATGGGTTGGGGGGAGGGGGTATAACTGTGACCATGCTTTTAAATCTGTGGGGGAGGGAAGGGAAGGTGGTTTTATGTGGGGTCATTTTAATCTGTAAAGCACTTTGTGATGCAACTTCTTGTATGAAAAGCGCTTTATAAATAAAGTTTGATTTGATTTGATATCTTTATTTGGAGGCAGAATTAGCCTTTTATGGGTTATAGGTTTGATTGACAGATGTGTCATAACTTAAATAAGAAGAGGGAGTTAAGATCTTTAATGTGTCTTATTGGATAATCAAGAGAGTTCGGCTTAAAATGCTTAGAGCAGTAATCGATGCAGAACAACCTTGCTATGTAAAGGGGGGGTAGAGCTTTAAAACTGCTTTGACACATGAAAGCAAAAACATACAGATGATCCGTGAGCTAAAACAAATCTGGGCAACAGTGAGGTGGAAATCCTCAGAAATAAAAGACCAGAATAAAGATAACTGCATGAACTGTGATTGCTTGTTGTGGTTTTTCTTTGCAACTCTGATGCTACTGATACTGAGGAGGGAAGAAATACATAGTGTTTTCTACAGCCACTCTTATAGCAAACCCTGTTAATGGTAATTATTATCTAAATATTAATTCAAACTTAATATTTAAGTGACAACATGAATATTCACACAGCTCATTTTACAGAACACAAGATAATTTCCAAATCAAATGTAGCAAAAAGCTGACAGGAACAGTACTAACACCCTAACACCCCTACCAACACCCCACCTACTATCTTTATACAACTATCCATTCTACAAAGATGGCATTTTCATGTCTTCTGATCAAATCAGATACAACTTTTCTTAATTATCGCATTTTTCTAGATACTTACAAAATAGACCTGTTATACAGACTTATTTTAAGCCATTTTGTTGGCCCCACTTGATTCAATCCTAGAAACTAACCCTGTGGTTAGGGGAGCTATACCTAACATGTACGCAAACATATTTGACATGGAAGGTTATTCACTGATAATGATAATGAAAAATTGGGAGAATGAGATTGATATAAATATAACAGATGTTTTGTGGTTTAATGTGCCTTGAAAAATCTACTTCACTTTAATTTGTCCAAGGCATAACGTTATTCAGTTAAAGATTGTACGTTGGCTTCATATAATGGTGAGTGATATAAAAGGTATAAGGTAGAAATTGTATATAAATTTAGCCAAAGGTAGGGTTTTGACTATACCGGCCTACCGCAATTGTGCATTTTGATGATGTCATCAAGTTGTCATCAAGAAGGATAAACACTGATGTTCAGTGTTTGTCTTTACACTACATATTGTAAGTTTTAAAATGTGTCGCTTTCCATTTTAAAAACCTGTTGAATTTAAAGCATTTTTTATTAAAATATGTGCAGGTATGTGCAGGTTTATTTTTGTGCGATATTGAATTTCTAAATAAGTAACCAGGAAAACGCAAACAACATTTAGCTCTTAATTTATTTAAAATATCTTCATCTTTAAGTTCATTTTAAGAATTTTTGTGTTGCATTTTTTGGAAAAGAAATGGACATTTTTTAAAATGCACTTTACACACTACATGTTATTTAAATGACATTCTGAACTTTTTTGAAGTTCTTCTGCTGCAATGTATCTGGTAAGTGAGAATGTTCATAAACTGTCATTTTGATATATATAAAGTAAAAAATATATCGCAATAGATATCGTTATCGCACCGGCTTTAGATTTGATCGCAATATAGATTTGAGGCCATATCGCCCTGTCATGGTCTTTGGATTTTTGTGCAGCAAGTTTAAGTTTTTTCTTCCACTTGGTTTTCTTCCCCTTTTTACCCCAAGGTGCCCTCTTGTGTTGCTCCTCCTGTTTGTGTCTTAAGTTAGTAGTTTTCCTTCAGTGTAATTATATTTTTGTATTCTGGCACTCCCTGGGTTCTGTAGATGTTTTTTCACCTTTGTCTATGTCCACCTTCCCATTTGTGTTTCCTTTATCTCTTTATTTATTTCTTCCTTCTGTTCTCCACTGTTTCCTGTAGATTTCTCCTTAGACTTATTATCCTTTCTAGTTTCTTTACAGTCTTCTGTCTCCTAGCCATTCTACCTTCCATCCCAGCTGCTAATCACTTCCACCTGCTCACTCCCCGTCAGCTGCAACCGCTTCCCTTAATTAGTCCTGCTCCTTCTCTGCTCCACTCTTCACTCTCCTCCTCAGTATAAATTCGGTTCTCATTCAGTTACAACTTGCTGGTTCGTCCGTCATTCTTCCCTCTCTGGTTCCTGCCTTCCCTGTTGCCCGTCTGGTTCCTGTTTCCCCGTTTGCTGCCTTTTGAACCTCCTGAGTTTTGTAAGTTCCCCTTCCTTGTGTTTTTGTTATTAAATCATCTTTTGGATTTTGCTGCATTTGGGTCCTCCCTTAACCTTAAAACATGACAGAACGAACCAGCCCAGTGGACCCAGCAGCTATTGGTCTTCCAGCCCTTTACCAGGCTGTTAGACACCACTTGGACATTGTGGCTACTCTCAACCCACCATGGGTTAGAGTTTCTGCTGCAGAGGAGGTAATGGGCTTACTCAGGCCATGGAAGCTTCTGTTTTCAGAGCTGGGCTTGACCGGTTTCTGGGCCGAGGCAGAATGGAACCGCCAAGCAGCTTTTGCCCAGACGTTGGGAAGACCACCTCCACCTCGACCCCAGTCTCAACTGGGCAGCTCAGGACTAGTCCAAGAGGACCTCCAGCCAGCAGCTTCCGCCTCCCCCAAGTCACGCCGTAAAAGGCGACAGAAGCAGGCCTTGGCGGCCTCCCAGCGGCCTCCTGATTCCACAGGGGGTGTCCGGGTTGACACGCCCCTGGTTCCTGTCCCCGCCGGGGGTGTCCAGGGGGACACGCCCCTGGTTCCTGTCCCCGCCGGGGGTGTCCAGGGGGACATGCCTCGGGCTCCTGTCTCCGCCGGGGGTGTCCAGGGGGACACGCCTCGGGCTCCTGTCTCCGCCGGGGGTGTCCAGAGGGACGCGCCTCGGGCTCCTGTCTCCGCCGAGGGTGTCCAGAGGGACGCGCCTCGGGCTCCTGTCTCCGCCGGGGGTGTCCAGAGGGACGCGCCTCGGGCTCCTGTCTCCGCCGGGGGTGTCCAGAGGGACGCGCCTCGGGCTCCTGTCTCCGCCGGGGGTGTCCAGAGGGACGCGCCTCGGGCTCCTGTCTCCGCCGGGGGTGTCCAGAGGGACGCGCCTCGGGCTCCTGTCTCCGCCGAGGGTGTCCAGAGGGACGCGCCTCGGGCTCCAGACTCCGCCGAGGGTGTCCAGAGGGACGCGCCTCGGGCTCCTGACTCCGCCGAGGGTGTCCAGAGGGACGCGCCTCGGGATCCAGACTCCGCCGAGGGTGTCCAGGGAGACGCGCCTCGAGCTCCAGACTCCGCCGAGGGTGTCCAGAGGGACGCGCCTCGGGATCCAGACTCCGCCGAGGGTGTCCAGGGAGACACGCCTCGGGCCCCAGACTCCGCCGAGGGTGTTCCGGGAGACACGCCTCGGGCCCCAGACTCCGCCGAGGGTGTCCCGGGAGACACGCCTCGGGCTCCAGACTCCGCCGAGGGTGTCCCGGGAGACACGCCTCGGGCCCCAGACTCCGCCGAGGGTGTCCCGGGAGACACGCCTCGGGCCCCAGACTCCGCCGAGGGTGTCCCGGGAGACACGCCTCGGGCCCCAGACTCCGCCGAGGGTGTCCCGGGAGACACGCCTCGGGCTCCAGACTCCGCCGAGGGTGTCCCGGGAGACACGCCGAGGGTGTCCCGGGAGACACGCCTCGGGCTCCAGACTCCGCCGAGGGTGTCCCGGGAGACACGCCTCGGGCTCCAGACTCCGCCGAGGGTGTCCCGGGAGACACGCCTCGGGCTCCAGACTCCGCCGAGGGTGTCCCGGGAGACACGCCTCGGGCTCCAGACTCCGCCGAGGGTGTCCCGGGAGACACGCCTCGGGCTCCAGACACAGCCTCGGGGTCAGCACGTCGCCGCCGGCCTCCACGCCGTCTCCTGGTTCCTCGTCGCCGGCCACCTCGCCTTCTGGTTCCTCGTCGCCGGCCACCTCGCCTCTTGGTTCCTCGTCGCCGGCCACCTCGCCTCTTGGTTCCTCGTCGCCGGCCACCTCGCCTCTTGGTTCCTCGTCGCCGGCCACCTCGCCTCTTGGTTCCTCGACGCCGGCCACCTCGCCTCTTGGTTCCTCGACGCCGGCCACCTCGCCTCTTGGTTCCTCGACGCCGGCCTCCTCGCCTCTTGGTTCCTCGACGCCGGCCTCCTCGTCTCTTGGTTCCTCGACGCCGGCCTCCCGGGTTCCTCCTCCTTCGTCGCAGGCCTCAGGACTTTTGCCTTCAACTGTTTTGTTTTGTTTTCGACTCTTACCCTCCTTCCGAGGCCCCCCTCCACCCACCCTGGTTGGGTGTGTTTTTTGTTATTTGGTTTTGGACTCTCGCCCTCCTTCCGAGGCCCCCTCCACCCACCCTGGTTGGGTGTGTTTTTTGTTTTGGACTCTTAAGGGCGTCTGGTATCCGCCCTTAAGGGGGGGGTCCTGTCATGGTCTTTGGATTTTTGTGCAGCAAGTTTAAGTTTTTTCTTCCACTTGGTTTTCTTCCCCTTTTTTACCCCAAGGTGCCCTCTTGTGTTGCTCCTCCTGTTTGTGTCTTAAGTTAGTAGTTTTCCTTCAGTGTAATTATATTTTTGTATTCTGGCACTCCCTGGGTTCTGTAGATGTTTTTTCACCTTTGTCTATGTCCACTTTCCCATTTGTGTTTCCTTTATCTCTTTATTTATTTCTTCCTTCTGTTCTCCACTGTTTCCTGTAGATTTCTCCTTAGACTTATTATCCTTTCTAGTTTCTTTACAGTCTTCTGTCTCCTAGCCATTCTACCTTCCATCCCAGCTGCTAATCACTTCCACCTGCTCACTCCCCGTCAGCTGCAACCGCTTCCCTTAATTAGTCCTGCTCCTTCTCTGCTCCACTCTTCACTCTCCTCCTCAGTATAAATTCGGTTCTCATTCAGTTACAACTTGCTGGTTCGTCCGTCATTCTTCCCTCTCTGGTTCCTGCCTTCCCTGTTGCCCGTCTGGTTCCTGTTTCCCCGTTTGCTGCCTTTTGATCCTCCTGAGTTTTGTAAGTTCCCCTTCCTTGTGTTTTTGTTATTAAATCATCTTTTGGGTTTTGCTGCATTTGGGTCCTCCCTTAACCTTAAAACATGACACGCCCAGCCTTATCTTCACATGTCAAAGATTCAATTATCCAAGTTTCTGCTGTTTCTGCTCCCATTTTTCATGTGATGGACTTAAAGATCTAAAATTCATTCCAGATACACAATATTACCATTTCTCTCAAACATTGTTCACAAATCAGTCTAAATGTGTGATAGTGAGCATTTCTGCTTTGCTGAGATAATCCATCCCACCTCACAGGTGTGCCACATCAAGATGCTGATCTGACATCATGATTAGTGCACAGGTGTACCTTATACTGCCCACAATAAAAGGCCACCCTGGAATGTGCAGTTTTGTCTCACAGCAAAATGCCACAGATGCCACAAGCATTGAGGGAGCGTGCAATTGGTATGATGACAGCAGGAATGTCAACCAGATCTGTTGCTCGTGCATTGAATGTTCATTTCTCCACCATAAGCCGTCTCCAAAGGCGTTTCAGAGAATATGGCAGTACATCCAACCGGCCTCACAACCGCAGACCACGTGTAACCACACCAGCCCAGGACCTCCACATCCAGCAGGTTCACCTTCAAGATTGTCTGAGACCAGCCACTCAGACAGCTGCTGAAATAATTGGTTTGCCTAACCAAACAATTTCTGCAAAAACTGTCAGAAACCGTCTCAGGGAAGCTCAACTGCATGCTCGTCGTCCTCATCGGGGTCTTGACCTGACTCCAGCTCGTCGCCGTAACAGACTTGAGTGGGCAAATGCTCACATTCGATGGCGTCTGGCACGTTGGAGAGGTGTTCTCTTCACGGATGAATCTCGGTTTACATTGTTCAGGGCAGATGGCAGACAGCGTGTGTGGCGTCGTGTGGGTGAGCGCTTTATTGATGATTAATGATTTATTGATGGCATTTTGAATGCAAAGAGATACCGTGATGAGGCCCATTGTTGTGCCATACATCCATGAACATCACCTCATGTTTCAGCAAGATAATGCACGGCCCCATGTTGCAAGGATCTGTACACAATTCTTGGAAGCTGAAAATGTCCCAGTTCATGCATGGCCAGCATACTCACCGGACATGTCACCCATTGAGCATGTTTGGGATGTGCTTGACCGGCGTATACGACAGCGTGTACCAGTTCCCACTAATATCAAACAGCTTCGCACAGCCATTGAAGAGGAGTGGACCAACATTCCACAGGCCACAATTGATAATCTGATAAACTCTATGCGAAGAAGATGTGTTGCACTGCATGAGGCAAATGGTGGTCACACCAGATACTGACCGGTTCTGAGTACCCAGACCCCCAATAAGGCAAAAAACTGCACATTCCAGGGTGGCCTTTTATTGTGGGCAGTATAAGGTACACCTGTGCACTAATTATGATGTCAGATCAGCATCTTGATGTGGCACACCTGTGAGGTGGGATGGATTATCTCAGCAAAAGCAGAAGTGCTCACTATCACACATTTAGACTGATTTGTGAACAATGTTTGAGAGAAATGGTAATATTGTGTATCTGGAATAAATTTTAGATCTTTAAGTCCATCTCATGAAAAATGGGAGCAGAAAACAAAGGTGTTGCATTTATATTTTTGTTGAGTGTATTTCAAGTCTTTTCTTTGTCAGATCTACCAACTTCTTTCTTGATCTCTTGACCTTTCGATGGTGAACTATCAATGAAGAAGATGACTAGAAAACAGGACTCTTTCCCCCTCCTTAATTATTACTACTGATTTTATATTCTTTTTTGTGGTGTCAATTATATTCTGTATTAAACAGTCTGTATTCAGAGGTCATAGTTGAGTGGCTGACAATAGTTAATGAAGTTATTGGACTGACAATGGTAAAAAATAAACTTTTAATGGATTCTATAAAATCTGTAGGGGACACAGCATACAAAGAAATATCAAAACGTAACTTCCTGGCCTGCATGCAAATCCCTGTCTGGGTGAAAACTAACATTGCATGCAACCCCCGAAGGACCATCCATAATGGTGGCAGTACATTGCTGTGAGGATTGTATTGTTAAGTAAGAACAGGTAGGCTGATCAGACTGGATGCAAACATGATGGAGATAAATAAAGGACAAACATTTTTTAAAAAACTGTTAGAGGCTTCAAAAGACTTCAGATTGGGGCAGATGTTCACCTTCAATCAGTACATAACCCTAAACTAGCACCCAGAGCCATTATGGTATTATTTAGTTTGAAGAATATTTGTGTGCCACATCGGCCCAGTCAGACTGAAGGCCTAAATGGCCACAAAGAAGTTTGTGGCTCTAATGTGAGAAAGAATTTCAAGTAAGTAATATGAATACTTTGCCGAGCATCAAAGCCTAGTATAGACTATTCTTTGCATCTGTTTGTATTTATTTCATAGATAACTGAAAGACCCATAATGCTGCTTCAAATACAATTGCATCCATGTTATAAGACAGTAAACAGGTTATGTAGAAGCTGAGCACAAATAATTGTTCACCAACAGTCACAGATCTTTCAAATAAGCTTGTTTAAAAGCAGTGTCATAGTAAACAATGTCTGTGCTTTGATTTTGGTTGTACTGATGCAAAAAATTATTTGTCAGAAAGAATATAGTTCACATTAGCCTGAGGGATGGATCTATCAAGTTCCTTTTGCAGAAAGTGTCTAAAGTTTACTGAGATAGCCGCGGGATTTGATAGAGAGTTATAAAAAAGTACAACACAAAAGTTGCTAAGCTGGCAACAGGGAGGGGTTATTGCAGGCAAGTTAGATTTCCTCACTAACACTTAAGGAAAGTCAATGAAAAGGCCACATGGAGAGTAACAGAGGAAATATAAATTATTTAAATTATTAATATTATTATAAGCTTCAATTTATAATAGTTGATTCTAAAGCAAAAGCAGTTTCAAATATGACTTTTTCCCTATTCATCCAACTGTCATATTGTCATTCTTAATCATAATCTTATTGACTTCTCAAAACTATTTTTTTTTTAAAGTCTATAATCTCATTTTCAATAGTACCCCAAATTTCCTAATCCCAGACATGAAAGGGGTAGAGGGGGCTCTGATCATTTCATTTTTTCAGCATTTCTTGTCCTACTTTTTGGGGTACGAAAAAAAAACTATCATCATTGGGATATTTCATACAGACAATGCTTCAATTTCTATCCATCATGAGGACATATATTACGTGCTTTGACAATGGATGACTTAAATTAATTTTGTACAACCAAACAATACCCTGTGATAAGAAAATTTAGTTATGTGACCAACATTTAATCATCTACCAGCAAGGGGTCCCTCATACTTATTATTATACATCAGGATCCAAAATCTTTAATATTTCATAGAAGCTGTCTGGGCAAACAGGAATAAAAATCAATTTATTAGAAATGGGTTGTAATATAAAGTATTTAGGAACAACATAAAGGTCAATTAAACACCAGGTTCGAAAGTGTTCCTATACTTTCTTTATCTCTCCATTTGTTCTAGACTTCAAAGTACATAGAAAATTTACCAAGGTGGTTATATCTTGAGCTCAGAATTTGTATCGAGTATCAGGTAGAAGCCTGACAGATGTACTATCACAAGTGGAGCATTACGGCTTTTGCTATAGTACTCAGCTTGATATATATTTGTAAGAAATATATGTGTAGAATTTACAGGGGGGTTGGGGGGGTTCCGATGCGCCAGGGACACGGAGATGGAAAATAAAGGGGAAGAAAGATAGAAGATGAAAAGAGGTAGGAAAAAAAGAGGTTAAGAGGGACAGGGTAAGCTGAAGATAAAAGAAAGGAAGCGGAACAAAGAAAACATCCCAGCCCCCCTCCAAACCTGCAGGACAGCAGGGAGAGGGAAAAACAATGACAAAACAAATAAAGAAATGCAAACTGAGAACTACACAACCACAACCCTCAAATAGATATATGAATACAATAACAGCGTCACTGAAAAGCCCATGGTACAGATGTATACAGATGTATTACAAGATGTAGTAATGATAACCTCAGCCCAAGAATGTAACTGTAAACACCTGAATCCACACACCTCTGTGTGTGTGTGTGCGTGTGTGTGCGTGTGTGTGTGTGTCTGTGTATGTGTATGAGCATGCTGTTGCATATAAAGTTTCTCCATACAAGAGTTCAACAGCTGGTGTGAGGAGCTATCGATCCGCCTCCCAGGAATCGATGCAGACACGACGGAGATCGGAGCCATAGAATCCAAAGGACCCCCAGAGCACAGGAGCCCCATGTAGACCAACGTAGACCAACCGTACCCCCAAGAGAGAAGCAGAGGACAGCCCCGGGGGAACATCCAGCAGCTAAAATGCAGGTGCCCAGGGGGCCGCAGCGAGCCCAGAGATGCGCAACTGCCAATCCAGGCCAATCCTCACAGCCAGCATCCCAATACCCGCCCCCCCGCCAAATACTGGGGCACCACACCAATAGCCCCAGTGGATGGTCGGCATCCGAGCAGGATCTCACTCCCGCACACCGCAGAGCACCAAGACCAAGCATCCAACCAAGGTTAACCAAACCCACCAATGAACTGACCAAGCACAAAACATACAGAACAGTAGACCAAGTGGAGAGGCCAAGTGGAGAGGCCAAGTGGAGAGGCCAAGAGGAGACGCCGGACCCAACCCTCACAGAGTCACTTGACAGCTACCACCAAACAATGCCCAAACTAAACAAACTGTCCCAAAGAGGCGCACCCGGGCCCGGCCAGGCAAGCACCAGGGATGAACTGGCATGCCAAGCCCCAGACACAGAGGGCCACCAACACACCGGCGGGCAGAGGCATCAGTAACCGGCAGGGAGTGACGGAGGGGAAATCATTTGGTGGGGGGCTTGAAATGCCCCAGGCCAGAAGGCAGCCCAAGACCCAACCTGACAGATACACAGGAACACACAGACACAGTCATACGTTCTCTCCCTGTTAACACACATACATCCTCCTGGTCTGGGCAGGTACGTCGCCGTGGTTCGGGCTACGGGGGCCTCCGGTGTGCGGGTGGCGCTGGGGGCCTCCTTTGCTGGTGGGGAGGCTGTTGCTGTGTAGCGACAGGTGCTCTCCCCCTACGACGGCACTTGGAAGGGGGCGAGGGGTGTGCGGGGGGGGCGAACTCAACCTGGGGGTCTAGTGTCTTTTGTGTTTTGAGAATAGAGTGAATGTCAGGGTGGGTTTAGTTCCCCTTCTGGGATGGGGCTGGGGGGACTGCCTTGGGGTCCGTGGGGCTTTGTGGTGCTGTGGCCGTGGGCCCCGGGTCGAACGTGCCATGGCCTCCCTCCCCTGGTGGATCCCGGTGAACAGCGGTGCCTATTGGGGTCAGCTGGCTCCCTGGGAAGACATTTTGTCTCCCAGTCCTTCCCTCCCCATCCCTGGACACCTCTGTCCACCCGCTCCATCACTTTACCACTCATATAGGGTCTTGGGGCATGGGCACATCACTGGGGTGCGAGGAGGGGCTTCCCTCCTCGCTATCCCGTGGCGTCCTGGGTCCCAATTTTAATATACAACTTAGACACTCCCACTTATAACATTCTCACGCAACACACATATAGGGACTTTGGGGTGGGCACACTTTTCGGCATCCAGAGGGGGAGCGGTTCAATAAGCTTCACCTCTGGTGCCGGTGCCCACTGTTAAACCACATACAGACGCTGAGGGCTCGGGGTGGGGGTTGGGGGATGTGTGGCTGCCTTCCCCACATCCCACCCCTCTGTTTTAAATGCACATTATTACAACACTCATCAACACCATACTCGAGCGGGAGGATAGAGGCTAGGGGTCTTCTTACACCCCTGTTCGCTACGGGCCATCAGGGGTTGGGGTCCGGAGGAGGAACAGGCGGTCTGGTCGGGGTCCTGGGCTGTCGGGCTGCTTTGCCACTGTGGGGCCCTTGGCGGTCTGCTTGTCTCTGTCCTAGAAGGTAGGGGGTCCATCTCCCGGGTCCGGGGGCTGGTGGCTCTACTGGGGCATCAGTACCTGGACCTGGGAGCATAAGGTGTGTATGGGGTGTATGAGTGATGGTACAGCGTCATTTTTTTGGGTGTCTTGGTGAGTCAGTGAGAATGTATGGGTTTAAGCGGAAGGGAATGTATGACTGTGTCTGTATGTCTTTGTCTACCTGTCAGGTTGGATCTTGGTCTGCCCCCTCGCCTGGCGCACCTCAGGCCTTACACTTAATGGGGGGCCTATTTCCCCTCCGTCACTCCCCGCCGGTGACTGGGGCCCCTGCCTGCCGGTGCATCGGTGGTCAATCCGGTTCGCACCTGGTGCGTGCCTGGCCGGGCCTGGGGGGGCCGGTGTGTCGGTCGGCCGATGTGCTGGGCCGATATCTTCCTTTGGTTGGTTGGGGCAACTCTTTTAGGGGTGCCAGGTTTGGGATTGTTGGGTGGTGCCTGCTCGGTGGCTCGGCGGGATGCGGATCCGGCATCTCTGCTCGTTTGATCACCTGTTCTGTGCGCACCATGCGGGGTCAGTTCATTGGCGGGTTGGACCGGCCCTGGCCCTCGTTGGATGCCTGGTCTCGGCGCTCTGCGTTGCGCGGGATCAGGACCCGGGAGCTGGTACAACTTGGTGTCCAGATGCTGGCTGAGCCCGGCCTGGGGATGCTGTCCGTCCCCTGCGGCTATCGGTGGAGCGCCCCGACGTAGGGCAGGGGTGGGGCGCTTGGATGTTGGCGGTGGGGATAGGCCTAGGGTGGTGGCGGCGCGTGGCGGCCGGCCGTGGCCCCTGCAGTGCCGGGGGCCCCTCGTCGGCCGGTCCCTTGTCGGGTCCCTGCTGGGGGGTGGGGTGCCCCTCGGCCCCGGCTCTCCCTGGGCGCGGCCGGTTGCCGGCGGGGCCCGTGGGCTCGTCACTGCTGCCCCCCGGGCCCCTGCATAGTAGCCGCTGGATGTTCCCTTGGGGTTCTCCTTTGCTCCACTCTTGGGGGATGCGGTCGGCCCCGCCCGGGTCCGCCTGGGGCTCTAGGGGTCCTTTGGATGTCTTTGCTCCGATCTCCTTCATGTCTGCATCGATTCCTGGGAGACGGATTGATGCCTGCTCACACCAACTATCGAACACTCTTATGGAGAAACCTTATATGCACCAGCATGCTAACACACACACATAGCTATGGGGTCTCTGGTGTTTAAGGATATATTCTTGGGCTGAGGTTATCATTACTAGAGCTTGATTAATCGGTACCATGAGTTTTTCTGTGACATTGTTGTTGTATTTTTATATCTATTTTTGTGTGATGTGGTTGTGTAATTCTTAGTTCACAATGTTTGGTTTGTTTTGTCGATGTTCCTTCTTCGTGTTTTGTTTTGTTTTTCCCCCCTCTCTCTGCCGTCCTGTGGGTATGGATGCAGACTTCAATGTTTTCCTGTGTTTTCTTTGTTCCCCTTCCTCTCTTGTATTTTCAACTCACCCTCTCTCTTGACTTTTTGTTTCCTACTTCTCTTCTTCATCTTCCTTCTTTCTTCTCCTTATTTTTCCGTCTCCATGTCCATAACATCAGGAAATAAAAACCCCAACAATTCATAATAAAGATTTTTTCACACATATATCAAGTGGAGGACTATAGCAGAAGCTGTACTGCTCCGCTTGTGAAAGTAAATCTGTTGGGCTTCTACTTGGTACTCAGACACCAATTCTGAGCTCCACAGTGCCAAACAGGACACGTGTAAAAATAAAAAATAAAAAAAAATAAAAGAAAATTTAAAAAAAAGAATGTGTATTTAAAACAGAGGGGTGGGATGTGGGGAAGGCAGCCACACAGCCCACAACCCCCACCCCGAGCTCTTAGTGTCTATATGCAGTTTAACAGTGGGCACCAGGTGAAGCTGATTGAACAGCTCCTCCTCTGGATGCCAAAAAGTCTGCCCACCCTAAAGTCCCTAAGTGTGTGTCTCATCAGAATGTTATAAGTGAGAGTGTCTAAGCTGTACAGTAAAATTGGGACCCAGGCAGCCATGGGGTAGCAGAAATGGAAACCCCTCCCCGCACCCCAGTGAAGTGCCTGCATTCCTGGGAGCTACATGAGGAGATGTGGAGGGAAGGACTGGGGGACAAAATGTCTTCCCAGGGAGCCAGCTCTCCCACTGACTCCAATAGACACCCCCGTTCACCAACATCCACCAAGGGAGGGAGGCCCGACATTCTACTATCAAACCACAAAAGACATTAGACACCCAGGTTGAGTCATCATGCACTTTGAAATGTAAAATTGCTTTAAAGGTAGCTGACACAGTCAGCTACCTGTATAGACAGAAGTGAAGTTGAGATGTGCTGAAAGAAAATAAGCTAATAAATGGAGAGAGAGAAAATGACTGAACACTAAATTATATTCATATTCTGCTAGAGTTGAGCTGTGAGTTATGCCCTTAATATTGCTTAATGCTTTATGTGAAACTGTTCCCAAAAGCCTTAAAACAGCAAACAAAGGCAGGAATTACAACATGTTTATAAAGAATTACCACTGATGCAAAATGGTAAACCAGTTTTGCAGCTGGGTGAAGTATGCCAAGGATTGACAAGATAATTGTTAGAATGCTGCCTGGCAGTATGAGGAGCCATGTGTGCAGAGGCTGGGGGTTGATAAGGTCACCAAGACAGGATTGATATCGAGTGTTTGGGGTGTTGAGGCGTTGGCGGGTGGTCGAGTGCAAGTGCGTGTGGGGCGGGGTGTCAATAGACCGAAGAAGCTTCCAGTGGCCTCAATGCTCCGCTGGCTCACTCTGGCTGAAAAGATCCCAGTGTGACAGGGCCACAACTATCTGTCACATTATCATTCAGAGGCATGGACCTGAATGTCACTTCCACTCTGCACTGTGGCCGTGAAACATGAGGAGCAGGATTTGTCAGCAGCACTCTTGTTTTCTCTGCTTCAGAAAGAAGTAGAGAAGATTCACAGGGGAACTTTTAAGGGATGGCTTTCTTTTCAGGCGCAGTGTGAAATTGAAGGAGAAATTGACACAAATGTGGGTAGATAGAAAGAGAAAGAAAATATTACAAGGGATGTTTTAAAATTCAGCAACATTTTCTTTGACTTAATTTACTAATTTAGACATTTTAGATTTTAACAAGACTTTAATGTTATCATATAATTACAACATATAATTCTCTTAGAATTCTCATGCTCTCTCGCTTTTTTTGATCTTTCTCTTGCTGTATTGTGTATCATGTGTAATGTGTGTTTCTTTTATGTGTTTTTTTTAAATCAACAAATCATGTAAAGCACCTTGAATTATGCGTAAAACAATAAAGGGATTCAGATTAGAATTTGACTGTGTTCACAACAATAAAGACTTGTAGATGTAAAACCGTGACCAGAAAAAATAAAAGCACGCTCTGAAGAACATTGTATGGCTCCAGTTTAAACGCACGCAGCCATGTTTTTTACAACGGAAGTCTGCTACTTCTCCTTCTACGCATGTTTCCGGTATGTTAGCTAGTTCTGCGCATGTCATAATGATTTATTCCGATCGAACGTGTCATAGATGTAAACTCTGGTCATAATCGTATACATTTTTTCAGGGCCCATGTACTCAGTTAAATTCTAATCTGAAATATGATCAGATTAAAGACATTTTGCACATGTAAACATACCTAGAGAGAGAGCCTCTCGTTGCTGCCGCCCTGCTGCACTAGCCGAGCTGCTCACCCAATACAGCTGAGCTATAGGCTGCCAGTGAAAAGGGGACCAGTCCATGGGAGAAGATTGCTGAGCCAAGCAGAACAGAACCAAGTAGAGAGGATGACGACATTCTGAGCTAACGGCGGTTCGCTAGCCACGCACCTAGGAGGACTGTCTGCCAGCGGCACCCCACACAACTGCTGCTAACTGATCAGGTAACAGCTGGTCTCCCTCTTTTTTGTCGGTCTTTCCAAGCAACAGAGCCACCCTTCAATGGAGATCTGAGAATCGTTCAAGTAAGGTTGTGTCTGAGCAGAGATAAATTGGCTTAGGATAAACAATTTAAGGATTGTTTTGATTGTCTATTTCACTGTGTTTTTGCTGCATTTGTAAGACTTTATTCTTCAATTGTTTGGGTATAAACAGAGTTTTCGAAGGTTTCTGACTGATAGAAAGAGTTGTTTTAAATGCATTCCAGTTTTTCCTTTTTCCTTTAGTGCTAAGCTAAACAGAGTGGCTCTTACCTCCCCTACATACATAGCTCCGCACACTAGTTCTGATTAGTGTGGCCTGCTTTTGTAGACCACTAGCCTTCAAAATCAATAAGGTTAAACTAATCACAATTAGTTTAAAACTAACTTAGTTTCACTCCCAAAACTCTTCAATACAAGCTTTGGGTCTTTAAGAATACATAGTCATACTGAACAGTGACATCACTATCAATTTATTGGTTATTGTTTCTACTTCTTTGCATATTTGTCCATTTCTGTCCATTTCGTAGTTAGTTTTATTATTCATTCTTCTTTTACTTAG
The DNA here is from genome assembly GCA_963556495.2 of Valencia hispanica. Lineage (NCBI taxonomy): Eukaryota > Metazoa > Chordata > Actinopteri > Cyprinodontiformes > Valenciidae > Valencia > Valencia hispanica. Next base: position 11,482,587 of record OY747708.1, on the reverse strand, counting down.
TAGTTTAGTTGTGTGTAACTAGCTTAGTGAGTTTGTTGATTATAGTATTTTGACTGGAAAGTTAAATTCTTTTTGTTAATGAACTCTTGTATTCTGGAAAGTCCTTGTTTGTTATTATTCCATATACATATACATATGTATACGTACACTAACTTGCTGATCAAAGAACGCCAAAAACGTATTCCTTCATCTATCGTTTAATTACCTCAGGCTTATCAGGCAGGTAATCATAAACAATAACTGAGGCTGAACTATTTGGCTATTATTATTTTCCTGGATCCCAGGATGGCGCCCCAAACTTTGATTTAAATTTTACATATAATTATTAATCTTATTAAGAACGGCCCTAAGCAATTATTCATAATTATTCATAGCCAAAACATACCTATTGTGTCACAACACTATATTCTAAAGTTTGGAATCCTTTCAACTTGTAGAGGTGAAACTACCCATTATTGTAATAGAGATTGTATAAAGCTTACACATTTATTTACAAAATTAGAGAAAAATAAACTGAGAGAGTTGCAACAGCTCTTTCACAAGAATCATTGATGACTGAATGATTGACTGGAGCATCGGCTTTTCAATTATGCAAGAAGATTCATATTTAATTTTTATCTACCAGTTTGTTTATGAAAAGAAAGCAATTTCATTCCAGTAATAACTTTGGAAATGAGTTCTTTTAAAACAAATTTCAAACATGAGATATGATCAGGGGGCACAATAGCGGAATAAATGAATTATATCAGCATCATGCTGTTTGGCTTTAGGATTCTCAGTTTCAAGAATAATTCAAATTAGAGTTGTATATGTGTGGTAATTTTTGTGTTATATATATACTTTATAAATGAGACCCTTGCTATCTATCTAATGCAAAGCTGAACAGTGTATTGTGGTATCAAAGCAGCATTAATCTTGTGTTAGCATAAGCTTCAGTAACTTAACGAAAACTCCATCTACTTCTTTAAGATCCTTTATATCTTATTACTATCATTTATGTTCAAGTGAGTGCACTGAATTTTCTCTCAGAGCAAGGTTTCCATGTGCTGCCCTTAAAGCTGCCGTTGCCCTCTTGGTGAGTGGCAGCACAGCTCCAGCACAAGGTATTGTGTTTGGGCTTTTCATTAACACCTACAAAGGTGTCAGTAGCGGTTTACTTCGGCAGAGCTGCCTATAAACAAAACAGCAATCGAGACTAGATGCAATTCCTCTATACTCAGGCCAAAACATCAAGAAGCCTGACTGAACAGACGGCAGAGCCAGACGGCTTTCTTAGATAAAACTCCTCTCCTCATTTTTGTGGAGCGTTTTAAAGTCCATCAGTTCAACTGATTTGCTTCTACAGTCTTGTCTATTTTGTTTAATTTTCCCTGCTGGAACGCTGGGAGTGTGAAAACATATTGAAGCATACTAAAGCTTAAAAAAGCAAGATATTTTCCTCATGAGTTGGAAGAGACATAAACAGACTGGATATTGTAAAAAAAAGAAAAAACTATGGCAGCAGTGTGCTATAGAGACTGCAGTGCTGCGCTGCATCTTGGTGCATTAAGATCAGGTTGAATCTTACGGTGTGCAGAAATCCTGTTGTTGAGGTTAGCTGCTTAACTGATTCTTAATTAAACAAACATGCATGAATAAGGTTAATTATCAGTAACAGAAATGACATAATGCAGGTACCATTCTTTGCAAAAGGATTTGTACTTGATCTATTTCATATTCCGTCTTGTTACAGCAACAAACTTTACATTTTTATAGAGATTTTATGTGATATACCGACACAACATTGTGGCTAATTGTGAGGAGAACAAAGAAACATAGTTCTGAGTTACAGTGGCTTGCCAAAGTATTCGGCCCCCTTGAACTTTTCCACATTTTGTCACATTACAGCCACAAATATGAATCAATTTTATTGGAATTCCATGTGAAAGACCAATACAAAGTGGTGTACACGTGAGAAGTGGAACGAAAATCATACATGATTCCAAATTTTTTTTACAAATAAATAACTGAAAAGTGGGGTGTGCGTAATTATTCAGCCCCTTTGGTCTGAGTGCAGTCAGTTGCCCATAGATATTGCCTGATGAGTGGTAATAACTAAATAGAGTGCACCTGTGTGTAATCTAATGTCAGTACAAATGCAGCTGCCCTGTGACGGCCTCAGAGGTTGTCTAAGAGAATGTTGGGAGCAACAACGCCATGAAGTCCAAAGAACACACCAGACAGGTCAGGGATAAAGTTATTGAGAAATTTAAAGCAGGCTTAGGCTACAAAAAGATTTCCCAAGCCTGTTCAAGCGATCATTCAGAAATGGAAGGAGTATGGCACAACTGTAAACCTACCAAGACAAGGCCGTCCACCTAAACTCACAGGCCGAACAAGGAGAGCGCTGATCAGAAATGCAGACAAGAGGCCCATGGTGACTCTGGATGAGCTGCAGAGATCTACAGCTCAGGTGGGGGAATCTGTCCATAGGACAACTATTAGTCGTGCACTGCACAAAGTTGGCCTTTTATGGAAGAGTGGCAAGAAGAAAGCCATTGTTAAAAGAAAACCATAAGAAGTCCCGTTTGCAGTTTGCCACAAGCCATGTGGGGGACACAGCAAACATGTGGAAGAAGGTGCTCTGGTCAGATGAGACCAAAATGGAACTTTTTGGCCAAAATACAAAACGCTATGTGTGGCGGAAAACTAACACTGCACATCACTCTGAACACACCATCCCCACTGTCAAATATGGTGGTAGCAGCACCATGCTCTGGGGGTGCTTCTCTTCAGTAGGGACAGGGAAGCTGGTCAGAGTTGATGGGAAGATGGATGGAGCCAAATACAGGGCAATCTTGGAAGAAAACCTCTTGGAGTCTGCAAAAGACTTGAGACTGGGCCGGAGGTTCACCTTCCAGCAGGACAACGACCCTAAACATAAAGCCAGGGCAACAATGGAAAGGTTTAAAACAAAACATATCCATGTGTTAGAATGGCCCAGTCAAAGTCCAGATCTAAATCCAATCGAGAATCTGTGGCAAGATCTGAAAACTGCTGTTCACAAACGCTGTCCATCTAATCTGACTGAGCTGGAGCTGTTTTGCAAAGAAGAATGGGCAAGAATTTCAGTCTCTAGATGTGCAAAGCTGGTAGAGACATACCCTAAAAGACTGGCAGCTGGAATTGCAGCAAAAGGTGGTTCTACAAAGTATTGACTCAGGGGGCTGAATAATTACGCACACCCCACTTTTCAGTTATTTATTCGTAAAAAATGTTCGGAATCATGTATGATTTTCTTTCCACTTCTCACGTGTACACCACTTTGAATTGGTCTTTCACGTGGAATTCCGATAAAATTGATTAATGTTTGTGGCTGTAATGTGACAAAATGTGGAAAAGTTCAAGGGGGCCGAATACTTTTGCAAGCCACTGTATGCTTTACAAAAAACTAAAATCTAATTTGTGTACTGAGCATTTGTTTTAACCACCTCAATACTATGGAAAACCATCAAGTCTTTTGGATTATAATGGATTATAATTAATATAATATATTATATTATTTGCACTTCTACAAACTGATCATTTGTCAATTATTTTTCGCAGCATAGCTTTAAGATCCGTCTCTATTAGACAGAGTGAACATCAATTTTCAGTTACATTTAGGTTTGGACTTTTGACTAATGGCAGCATCACCACAGCATGATGCTGCTGCTATCTTGTTTAACAGTTGGGATGGTGTGTACCAGGTGATGCGTTATAAGTTTTCCTTCACTCATAGCATTTTGCATGTAAACAAAAAAGCTCAGTTTTCATCTAATCTGAAAAGGGGACCTTCTTCTGTCCCCTACAGGGTGTGTGCAAAATGCAACTGGGACTGCTTGTGAGTTTCTTTTAACAAAAGCTCTCTTTTTGTCCCTCTTCAATAAAGGCATGACTCTTTTTACTAACTGGGTCATTTTTGAAGGCGAACGGCTGCCCTAGATTTTTTTAGGAGCATCAGAGTTAAGGCAGCTAAATAGAAGTGCAAATGACACTTTTCATTACAGAAAAAATTGCAAACCATGTACCCTTTCCTTTCCATCACAATTATAAGCATCTTTTTGTTAGTTTATCGTTAAAATCCCAATAAAATACATGGAGATTGTGGTACTAATTAGACAAAGTAAAAAACAAAGGGAAAATGTGCTGATTCAAACTTTCACTCACGTAAAAAAGCATCAAGCTATGACTTTTCTGACACTTCCAACAATAATCCAAAAAATTGCAGGCATCTGTTTGTGCTAGTGCAGCATAGCATAAAAAGGGTTGATGTACCTGAGATGTCTGTATCACTGTGAAATTCCTCTTGTTCTGACAGCCTCTTCTCTGCCTGTCGTACCTCAGGCACATAAAAATCCCCCTGCCGAGCCAGGGGGACGATGAACTGGATCTGACCATCTTTGTAGAGCTCAAGGAAAGGGTGGGCACACAGCCTCCGTTCCTGGGGGAGAAATAGAGCACAAAATGTGGTTACTAATACAAAAGAAATACTTTAAGTAGGTGGTCAAGTTAACTTTAAAAAATAATTGTGCTTTAAATGTCAAACCATTTATTTGAAAGGTAAAATGAATTGCAATTGCTTATAAAAGAAGACTGTCTCGCTGCTTCATATTGCAGCTGCAAATGTGGGCATCTTAGTAAAACTGTTTGTATGTGGATATATTTCACAGGCTTTATTCCCCCACTTTTGCTTCAAAGAAGTGTTGTTGTGGGATTTGTTGATCAATCCATAAATACTTCAGAGTTAATATACATTTTGGTTAATCAACATTGATACATTTTAACATAGCTTGATGTGACACAGTAATGTTCACTGATGCCAGCTTAAATTGGATCGGACACATAATATGCACTGCATCAACATAATACATCCCCTCCAGTCAGCACTGTCAGTTTCTCCAGAATGTACAGGTGTGAGCCAAGGTCACCCCCTCCAGCATGCTCAAAAGATAAAGAGCTGGTTCAGAGTTCCACAACCACAACAAAAACAACACTGCATCTCTTAATGCTGATGTCTGACAATCTGCTGGACACTTTCCCTGTAACTCCACAACTTTTAACGGACTCGGGGTGAACCTCATTCACCCCTAGGGAAAGTGTTTCTGGCAACTGGCCTTCCTTGGTCCCATTAAAAGGCAAGTTCCTCCCTTCCAGGTTGCAGCACTCCATAGCCAGAGTAGGGTTAGGGTTCTGCCTGAGGCTGTTTGCCACTTTATTGAAACAGACCTGAAGTTTTTGTTCCAGTTTCTACAGAAAGCAAGTATCTTTTTAAGTAGCTTAATAAATCTCAGATTCAGTGTTTACATTGATATGGGTGCATTTTACCAAATTAATGAGTGAAAATTGTGTTCATACAGATTCAGGTAAAAGGTAATCTTGATGATGATGGTTTATAGCTAATGGAATCACCAAATTCATTTTCTCAGAAAATTATAATATTGCAAAAATACAATGAAAAAAATGATACCGATATATCAGACTACTTAAAAGTATGTATATGTACAAGTGCACTGTGTAGCACTGCTGAGGTGTTAAGGAAGCCCAGGTTACCTTAATAGTGGATTTAATCTTGTCTGCATTGTTGGGTCTAGTGTTTCTGTTCTTCTACATAATACCCCCATAGATTATTTATGAGGTTTAGGTCAGGCAAGTTTTATTGTCTGACTGAGTTGTCTGTCCTAGATACTTTATTGACCATAGCTTACTGATCATTAAAGCAGATAATGGTACTTTTGGTAGTGTGAGCAGATACCTAGTCCTGCTGGAAAACCAAATCAGCACCTCCATAAAGTTTGTCAGCAGGGGAAAACACGAAGTGATCTAAAATTTCACATTAGATGCCCGCTCTAACTTTGCAGTTGAGAAAACACAGTGAACCAATACAAGCAGATGACATGGCTTCTCTTATCAGGTGTCTTCCCACAGGCGTTAGAAACAGCAGTTATCATCCCGGGGATGCCGTCTGTCCACTGGGGCTATTGGTGTGTCGCCCTGACATGGGGGGAGGGGAGCATTGGGATGTTGGCTGTGGCGATTGACCCAATGCAGGGCCACAGGGGGGCCTGCGTTGGAGATGCACGTGGAGATGCACGTGGAGATTGTCAAGTGAAACTAAACAATATCAAATCAGAAAGCGAATTGATGGAAGACGGAAGCAGTCATGGCGCAGTACAAAGTGAAACTGATGTGGACAGCAGAGATTTTTTTTTACGTGAATTGTCTGTGAAAATAATTTAAAACACTATCATTGCAATTTCTTCCTGCATATCATCCGCCATGCTTATTCTGAAGTCTCGTGAGATTTTGCGAAATTTCCTGTGTTCACAGTCAAGACTCTGGTTGAAAATCTGTTGGTGTGCTGTCCATCGGCGGAGCAGGGGGTGGCTTATTGGGCTTAAGCCTGGTTTGTTATTTCAGAAGCCCCGGGTCTTTTGGAGTGTCATTTTTGTTTCATTGTAAGATGTCTGAGTGACAACTATATAAAACAAAAACTACAAAAAACTACACACTCTATTAGAAAAACATAGCACACAGTCGTAAATTCCCCCTAAATTTGGTATGATCCGAGTTCAGGCACAAGCGCCACTGCAGGTGTTTGTGCGCAGCACAGGTGAGGGAGGGGGGAGACACGCTGCACGCGAATTTGCTGTAGGAGACGTGCAGGCAGACAAAGGAGAGCTCAAGTTTGACCAGGAACCAAAGCTAATCACTCATATTGTATGGTAATGCAAGTTTGAAGATGTATCACAAAGACGGATGTCACGCTCCTTATCTAGCGCATATTACGTTACTTGCTCTTCGTATTTTTGCCAGCTCTGTCAGGGCTAATCAACCAATAGCGAAATGAAAAGCCGAAGGTCAACAGAGTCCATTTGGGTTAATTGGTGGCACACCTGTGGATGCATTTTAAGGCACCCTCATAACACAGAGCATCTTTCTTTGACATTGGAAAATAAAGAGCAATCAACCTAGACATCAGGAAAAGAATTGTGGACCTTCACAAGTGTGACTTAATTTTAAATACAATGCCATTAAAAAATACATTAAAATGATCTCCTTATACTTAAATTTAACAAATACAAATTTTTAATATTTATTCATTTAAAAAAATGTTTAGTCTGATTTGATGTTTGACAGTAAAAAAGTGTCTTTTTTATCTGAAGTGTATGTAAATATCTGGTTTCAACTGTATATTTGATATTTTTGATGTTTGGCTTGATTGCTTGCACAAAGAGGGAGAGGAGAATGAGGACAGAACAGAGATGGAACAAGATCCAGGTGAGAAAGACATGTTAGTCAAAGACAGTTGTTTGCCAAAACTCGCTAGAACATGTCCGCAAGTGTTGTGTCTTGTTGGGTTTGTAATTTTTCTAATTCTATATTTAATAAGTCATGCAGGCTTTCTTCCACAGCTAGGCTAAATAGTTATATTAATAGTGTAGTTCTTTTGCAGAATTAAAAAAATATATAGTACAAACTAGTAACTCAGAGAGACGAATATAGAGGTATTATTATTAGTAATAGGGATGTGTATTGGCAAAAATCTGGCGATACGATATGTATCGCGATACAGGGGAGACGATACAATATATTGCGATATATCGCAATACTATGAGTAATACGATATATTGTGATTTTTAAAACTCAATTTAACTGTCACAGCATTCTAAACGCTCCAACCTGTTTCATACTTTAACACATCCAGTTTTATAACTGGATCTAGTCGATCTACTGGAACGAAGAAGGTGACAAAAGCCAAAAACTACCAGTCCTGCTTTTAATTTTACTACAAAAATTACTGTCATCATTAATGGTTCCATTCAAATAATAAAAGAAAAAAAATATATTTTTTAAATCAATATTTTTTTTTATATTGGTACTATATTGGGAAATAAAATATCACGATATATCGGTGTATCAATATTTTCTTACATCCCTAATTAGTAATGACTCTTTCTGATCATTCAGATAGATCAGGAGAAATCAGGAAAGAGAGAGAACACCAAAACACACCTGAAAAGGAATACATGAATAATATTGACCCTAAAAATGTCATTGATAGGTTCGCAAAACTCAAGCCTCGAAGATACAGTCTCATGTTGCCACAAAAGAGGTTTTGATTTTCAGTGCTACTATCATCTAGTTTTGATTCTGGTTCTCTCTTGGTTCAGTCCTGAAGTAGTCCTGATTTAGAACTGTTACAGTCTTGTTTTAATCCTGGATCAGTTTTGGGTTTGGTTGTTGTGATTTAGTCCTGGTGTCTAGATACAGCACTGGTTCTGTTTTGCCTTGTTGCTTAAAAAAATGATCTAATGTGATCTTAATGTATCACATGTATGTGATATCATTTGTTTTCTTATATAAAGTTATGATTGGCGAACACAACTTAAAACACGCCCCCCCCCTACATGCATAACAACCCTTTAGGGCTAAGCCCCTAGTGTATAAAATGTCTGGCTCCGCCTCTGGTGCTGTCTTTGTCACATCATGGCACACCACACACTATAGGAGCAAAACTGTTACATCTGGGATTTTTTTATCCGCATGTTTGTGGTCTATCACATTTTGAAAATCTTATTAGATGTAAAAAATATTTTGGTGTGTACCCAGCATTATCCTCTCCCTCTCAACATTTTTTCTACCTCTCTTCCTCTTCTTTCTGTCTTCCCCTTTATTTTCCATCTCAGTGTCCATAATATCCACACAAAAAAAACACAGCAATTTCTAATAAAGATTTCTTACACCTATATATCAAGCACTATAAGTACTATAGCAAAAGCTGTAATGCTCCATCTGTGAAAGTAAATCTGTTGCGCTTCTAATTGGTACTCAAACACCAATTCTGAGCACCACACAGCCAGATAGGACACGTTAAAAATTTAAATAAAAACTGCAGTTATCAAACCACTACTAAAGAAAAACAACATGGACAACACATTAATGCAGAAATACATGCCAACCTCTAATCTTCCATTCATCAGTAAGATTATTAAAAACGCTGTGTTTCAACAGTTAAATAGCTTCCTAACAATGACCAACCGTTTTGATATTTTTCAGTCTGGTTTCCACCACAGCGCCGAGACTGCCCTCGTCAAAGTGTTCAATGACATCCACTTAAATACAGACTGTGGTAGAACCACAGTGTCTTCACAGATGTCTTCACAGGTCTGCCTAAAAAGTCAACCAGACAGCTGCAGCTGATCCATAAAACAGCTGCTTGGGTCACTAGAACCAGGAAAGTAGAGCACATCACTACAGTCCTTACACTTACTCCCTGTAGCTCAGAGAATAGACTTCAAAAATTGTTTTACTAGTTTATAAATCATTGAATGGCTTAGCACCAAATTATGTTTAAGACCTAATGTTACTATACTACCCCCCCAGAACACTCAGGTCCTCTAATTCCAGTCTACTCAGCATCCCTAGAATTAGAACCAAACATGGAGAAGCAGGTTTCAGTTTCGATGCTCCCCTTATCTGGAACAAACTTCCAAATGACTACAAAGCTGCTGAAACACTGAGCTGTTTTAAATCAAGGCTAAAAACCCTTCTGTTTAGAGCTGCCTTTGAGTAATGGTTTAATGTGTCATATGTTTTGTGTGTGTTTTATGCTTTATTGCTGTTTTTACTATATCCCCTAATCACCCAAAGCACCTTGAACTGCCTTGTTGTTGAAAGTGTGCTATAAAAATAAAATTTTGCCTTTCCTCATATCAACACAGACTGTGGAAACTTCACTGTGGACCTTAAGCAAAGTATATTCTGTGGCTCACCAATCTCCATCCAGACTTTGGGAACTTGATTTTTTAAATAAAATGCTAAATTGTATTCAGTCTAAATGTAGGACTTTAGACCATTGAACAACAGTCCAGTCAATTTCCTCCGTAGTCCAGATAAAACACTGTAATGACTGTCTACAACTGTCATAATCATCAAAAAAAGGTACTTGAAATGTATCACTCTATGTATTATGAATCCACATTTTCACTCACCATACCTCACCCTGATGAGGGAAGTCTCACATTCACTTTTCTAGACATGTTAGCATTTCATACACATATTGTATTATTTTTTTGTACGCACAGCCATTGCCTGTTACTTTCACCTTCCTGGCATAAAGGGCTGCAAAACTAAAAAAACACATTGTACCTCCCAAACATTATCTCAGTATGATTCATTATGCTACTTAATTATTAGTATTGGAACTATTTTAGCACAAGCATGTAAGACTTTATCATTTATCACCCTCTGCTCTCCCAGAGTTTATTATTTTGATAATTCCATTTTGACAGTTCCTACGAGTACAGTGTCAGTGCCTCCAGCTGCTGTCCCAGATTCAAGCGAGGTGAGAGAAATGACAGCCAGTAACACTTAAATATGGAAAAACGTAGCAAGCAGACATCTTAAAATCAGGTTTGTAGATTCGACAGACCTGCGAAGAGAGAGAAGAGAGACGGCTTCTGTCCAACCAACTCTCTTACCATCTGTCTCAACCCAATTATGGCAGCAGAGGCAATCTCTCTCACTGCTGTCAGCAAGAACAATGTTGTCTGTTTCAGAAATTTCAACAATATGAATTATTGGTGTCTTTTTCCCTCTGAAACATTTGGATATTCATGTAGACTCGTTTCATCAGCCTGAGACAAAAATCCAGACTTATAAATACATAGATGTTCATGGATACATACAGATGTGTGCGCAAAGTTTGAGACAATCAATTAATGATCAGAAATTAAAATGACATTTAGCAGAAAATTAAAAGTAGTGCATTGCTTTCTGTGAGGAAATGTATCTTATCTTGGTGAATAAATCACACTCAGAAACTAGAAACATTTGCTGACTTGTAATACTGTAAGCAACACAAGCCAATACCAAGGTATTCCTCAGAATATGTAGATTCAAAGAATGGAGTAGTATGTTAAGGGGGTTGCACTGATTTATTAAAACAAATCATCAGAAGTGCAAATTAACGGGTTCCTGCTTTATACAAAAAACTTTTGTAAATGTTGAGGCAGTATTACATTTTGAGTTTGGCAATGAACCTCTACTTTTCCCAGTCAAAATCCAAATTTCAGAGAGCAATTCAGATGATTCTACCAACATGGAATTTCCAACTTCCAACTATAAGTCAAGTCAATTTAAATTTAGTTATAAAGCACTTTTAACAAACAGCATAACACTAAAGTGCTGCACAGAAAAACTGAAACAACTAAAATACAGCAACAAACAAATAGACAACATGGAATACATCTGGGAAAAAGTACAATATAAAATACTAAGAAAGTGTCACCACAGCCTATAGGAAAGTATAGACGTCAGTCATCAAAACCTAAATTAAAAGGGGCTTTCAGTCGTGACTTAAACATTATTAGAGATGTGGACTGTCTCACCACAAGTGGAAGTTCATTCCATAATTTGGGAGCTGCAAACATGAATCACGTTCCGCACGGGATTTGTAGTTTGCTTTATAACTGGAACTCCTACCCTGAATAATAAACTCTAATTGTTTGAATGCTGAGTAAAATGAAAATGGGCTAAAAAGGCACAGTCGAGCTGTTTATTATCTGGGCAAAAAGTTAAACTAACTTGGAAAATATCTGGGTAATGCTGAATGACTCATAAGCACATCTATTTTTATAACCAAATAGAAAAGTTTTGTTTGTTTGTTGTTTTTCATTTGCAAATAGTTTTGCTAGCAAATCAAAGATTTACAAGAAATCAATTGATTAACTGGTTAGAAAAATAAGACAGAAGCTGCACTTGGACAAATGTGATTTTCATTATTGTCAAAAACCAAAAAGCTTTGTGGTAGCAAGTAGGCCAATTAATGCTTCTGGGATTTTCATGTGGTAGAGGTGATCAGCATGTGACTCTTCTGAGGTGTCTTTCAACCTGTCTGTATTGCTGGTTGTGGTGTTTTTCATCTTCCTTTGGACCCTTAACATGTGGAGTTTAGTTCAGGCCAGATTGCTGATCAGTCAAGCACAGTGAAACCATGGTCATTCAAGCACATATTGGACCTTTTGGCAGTTTGGGCAGACACCAATCCTTGCTGGAAAATGAAATCACATTCTCCTAAAAATGTTGTAAGCAGAGGTAAACATAAAATGCACTAAAATGTCTTCATATGGACTTGATAAAACCCGCTGGGCCAACACCAGTAAACGACTTGGCTACTCAATGACGGACGTCCTTAGAACGTATTGTGAAAATCATACAGTTTTTAAGTTTACATTCACATAGTTAGTGTTGTATTTCCATTTTACATTTCCTTGTTGAGAAAATAAATAAACTGAATTATCAAAGTGTAAATGACCACAATTAAGCCTATGTAAAAATACTGTGGACCTTTAAAGTTGGTATTATTCTGAACACTTTGCCTTTGGTTGTGCATCCATGGTTGTGCATCCATGTGTCCCACAGCTTTTCCTTCACTGGCAGGGGAGTAAAACAAAAGACTGACCCACTAGCTCTAACTATACAATGAGCTCAGTTTCTCTGTGTCTTATAAATAGAATACATGGAAGTAAAAGACAAGCAGTTCATATTAGAGCTTGTAATTACGTAGAGGATTGTGGATGGCGCTCCTCTTATTATTTTTTTGTTTGATGTTCTTCCTACAACTTCCCAGCAGCATGATGACCTCAGGGCCCAAGAGAGCACTTATGGCAGTCCACAGTAACAAGGTCAATTAAAGGTGGGTTTTTTTCCCTCTTGGTAGCACAGGAATGACTATTTGGACAAAGAAAAGTTGCTCAATTTCTCTGGCATGAAAACATGATTGCATTTTAGCCTCATTACAAGCTCAGCCACTGGAAATTACATATCAACCCATTTCTTTAAATATGAAGTCTTTTGAAAGTGTGACAGACTATTTAAAATATAAATCACACACAGACTGAGCACAGTGCATGATTATTAATAATAAGGAGGTTATGTAACCAAAAGTTATTCAAACTGTTATGAACTCAAAAGCTTGTTCCAGACTTGCCTAGTCTTATAAATTCTTTGGATAACATTTTAGGCTAAATAAACTATTAAAATAAATTACACACGGAGAGATATTGTATGTATCATGTGAAAAGACCTTACCAGATGCTTCAATGGTAAAAACTGATATTAACCATATTGAATTGGTGCTGCTTACTGCAGAAGATATTTGCTGAGTAAAACTGTACATTTAATGAAATGAAAGTCAGATCCAAAAAGAAAAGTTTAAAACAAACTATTAAAATCTTAATTATCTGGTCTTCATCAGCTTCTAAAGTCTAATCTTAAGTAAATAATACCAAGAATCACAGATTTTATCATTTTATTAATGTATAAATAAGGTCAAGTCAAGATGAAAAACTTAGTGATCACCGTAAAAAAAATCTGGATATGAAATATACAATTCCTAGAATTTTAAAAGAACACGTACCTCTAAACATAATGCATATCTTTTAATAAAGTGTTTGGCCAGTATGAAGTTCGATAAGTGAATCTACCATTCACTTTCTTTCTATCCATCCATCCATGCATCCATCCATCCATCCATGCATCCATCCATCCATCGTCTTCAAATTCCCAGCAACCCACACACCCACATCATCAATCACAAAAGGCCTCTGGGAACATAGTCTTCTCAAGATCCACAAAACACATGTAGACTGCCTCAGTAACTTAGTTTAGGTAAAGATACGGTCTACTGTTCCATTGGCAGAACAAAATGAACATGTCATCTCCTGAATCCGAGATTTGACACTTTGTCTCCTTTCCCAAACCCTAAAGTAGGCTTTCCCACTTAGGTTAAGTAGTGTGATTTCTTATTACCAGTACTTAGAACACACTCTACAGTCCCATTTAGTAAATTTGACATTGAAAACCTTCTGGAAGTTGTCTTTCAACATACATTCCTAGTTTATCCTCATTACACATTTGAGTTTCCCAGATCTATCTGCCAGCCTTCCCTGTCACTAGATCCAACTCAACGCCAGAAGGTGACCAGCTGACAAACTCTACCACTCACTTTACCTGACATTCCAAGGCATGACACTTCAGATCAGATGATATCATGACAAAATCGATTCTCAACCTTTGGCCCAAGGTGGCCTGGTACCTAGTACACTGATGGATTTGTGGTCAAACTTGGTATTTGTTATAGGCATTCTGTGACTAGCACAGAAATGCAATGACAACAGCTTGGATTTGGCCAAACTATGGCAAAATAAAGTTATATCCACATGCAGTGCTGCCATGGGATGACATTATGTGTTTTTGTTTTTCTGGAGAAATATCAGCATCACTTACAAGTGATAAGATAAATGTTTCAAAGGCTCACTGTCCATATCCCCGAAGGAGTGTTCTATGTGAGTCATAGGGGATTAAAGAATTCGAACACTGTTCAGATTTCTTGTGCTTGCAAGACATGTACTGAGACTCAATAAAGGGAATATATTTGTCTCAATTTTGAGAGCAGTTGTCATTTTAGGGTCATTCTGGTCATATCTCCAGAGGCACGTTTGAGTTCAAATAACAAGTAATATGGATTGGTGAAGATGAAGACATACATCAGATTTATCTTAAACAATGCTTACAGCATAGAAAGAACAACAGCAACTTTATCTGAGCAAATATAAGATAACTTGCTTCTAAAGTCTAAAGTTAAGAAGATCATAAATGCTGTTAAAAATTGCTTCATTGGTTAGTTTTACCAGCCGCCCTCAGTTGCTGCAGGGTATTGAAAATGTCTTTATAGATAACAACTATGTGTTGCACCTCGAAACACAGGGACACTGCAATTTTTGTGAGCAAAGAAAAGCAGAAATTGGAAAATAAAACTGACCGGTTTACACAGGCACATGAGAACAGGATCCAATATCTCCAACAGATTACTGTGAGATTCTGGGGGATGGTTTTAATAAAAGTCTTTACAGGCATTTCGACAATATGATATTGGATTAATTTGAAATTTTCACAGTTCTCTGTTATCATTTGGGGGAAAAAAAATCTGTGTCTTTCTGTAAGGTCCAAAGCATCCTTTTATTTGATTGGACTAAAAAATAATAACAAGAGAGGACGATTGCATGTTACATGTGACTTTACAGGCTTCTCAGCTTGAATCTAGGAGTCAAAAATTGCCAAACTCAAGCTGAGAACAGGAGCAGGGGGCAAAGATCTAGTACACACAATATACAATTTATTTTAAAAGCATTTCAAATATGGACAATTTACTGTTATTGTTTTTGGATTAATGAAATTGTTATTTTGTCTACAAATCTTTATACACCCTATAAAATGTAATTTTCTGAATTTTTCACTATTCATTTTTATTGTGTGATGTGAGTCATGCACACTGACTCAGGACTAGAGTACGGGGAACCATATACAAGTAGTTAATTGTACATTTATCAGGTTTCAGTAGTCTTGCTTCATCAACCAGCAAACTGTCAAACAGTCTGTGCAACCTCATTTAGCAAGTTGCCAACTCACATTTAGTTATGAAAAGGACAACTCAAGAATCAGCTCCTGTCTCAGCTCTATGGCTTCATATAATATTTTATTGTCATGGTAGAAGGTCAGCAAATCATTGTAGGCCTGTTCTTGGAAAGTGAAGTCTGCCAAGCCACTGCACCTACCAGCCCTCATTGATGAAGTGCTATAAGATATTCAACCCTCTGAGGGGTATTTAAAAGGTCTTAGCATAACTTATCTTGCATTGTTGGCTATTCGAAAAAAAGTGTGCAAGGCAGACTTTAAGCTGAGGAAATAATTTGCTACGATTGCTCTGGTTTAAGGTGAAGCTGGACAATCTGTAAAAAATATAGGGTGCTGTTAAAAAAACTATTTGCCAGAGTAAATACAAAAAGCTGTTTTCAAATAAATATTTCATTGATTAATGAGCTTGTTAAATCATAAAGTAACTATGGTTAACCACATTTTTGAGAAAGCCAAGTTTCACATGTCCAAATGAGTTCTGATTAGGGCTGCATGGAGGACAATTCAATAACAATATCTATCGATCGATAGACGTGTGGTGCGATAGGAAAAAAAGGGTAGATAAAAAAATTGATTTAAAAAAGTGTATCTTCTTTTTCCATTATAAACTATCAGGTAGCTTAATACTACACTCATTACTTACTCCAAACCAATCACAAACGCAGACCCAGGCAGCTCCGTCACCGAGCCCTCAGAGGCTGACAGAGCTGATTCTGGCAAACCTACATCTTCTTGTTTCCTAAACAACAAACATTTCATTTGGCACACCAAGATCCCAACCATGTGTTTTCTCAGTAGTCTTCTTTAAACACGATCCAATTTAAAGCTGCAGTCATTTTTGGATTACAGCGAACAAATTTTTCATTCAGTTTGCAAGAGGATGACACGAAATATGTTAAACTTTTACAGCTGTGTCTTAGGCTATTACATTTGGAACTTACAAGACAGTGTGCAAATATAAAATGGGATGGAGTTATAATTAGTTTTAATTGAAAAACAATTCAGTCATTATAAGGCACTAAGCAAGAGTGCTGTTTTAACAGATTGTCATGTTATCCAAAAACTGATCAAGACATCTCCCAAAAAGGTCAAATAAAAGAAATATGGTTGATGTACATTGTGAGGAAAAATAACATTAAACAATGACACAAAACAAGGCAAGGCAAGGCAATTTTATTTGTACAGCACACTTTCAACAAAAAGGTAATTCAAGGTGCTTTACATGATTAGGGGATAAAATAAAAATAGCAGTAAAACACAGACAAAGCATATAAAGTAAAAACAGCAATAAAGCAAAAAGCACACACAAAACATATGATACATGAAAACAAAACTCAAATGCAGCTCTAAACTCTAATGAATTTTTTGTTGTGATTTTAAAAAAACTCAGTGTTTCAGCAGCTTTGCAGTTGTGTGGAAGTTTGTTCCAGATTAGAGCAGCATAGAAACTGAAAGCTGCTTCTCCATATTTAGTTCTAATTCTATGTTGAGTACACTGAAATTAGAGGACCTGAGTGGTCTGGGGGATTGGTATAGTAACAGCAGATCTTCAACATACTTTGGTGCTAAGCCATTCAATGATTTATAAACTAGTAAAAGTATTTTGAAGTATATTCTCTGAGCTACAGGGAGCCAGTGTAAGGAGATTAGAACTGGAATGATGTGCTCTACTTTCCTGGTTCTAGTGAGGACACGAGCAGCAGCGTTTTGGATCAGCTGCAGCTGTCTAATTGACTTTTTAGGCAGACCTGTGAGGACACTGTTGCAGTAATCAATCCGACTAAAGATAAACGCATGGATGAGTTTTTTTAGTGGTCCTGTTGCGACATCAGTCTTTTTATCCTACAAATGTTCTTCAGGTGATAGAAGGCTGACCTTGTTATTGCCTTATGTGACCCTGGAGGTTCAGGTCTGAGTCCATAACTACACCTAGATTTCGGGTCTGATGAGTAGTTTCTAGCTGTATTAACTGAAGCTGTCTGCTGACTCTTGATCGTTCCACTTTAGGTCCAAAAGTAATTACTTCAGTTTTGTTTCTCTTCAGCTGGAGAAAGTTATGGCACATCCATCCATTGATTTGCTCGATGCATTTATACAGGGTTTGGATGGGTTCAAAGTCACCTGGTGAAATCGTAATGCAGAGTTGAGTATCATCTGCATAGTGATGGTAGTTAATCATGTTGGTTGTTAAATTCTGGGCTAGTGGGAGCATGTAGATACGATGTGGACATCATCTTCGGCCAGCCCAGCGATGCTGTGGAGGGGGGATTCATTGCTGGGCCTCCAAGCGGACTGGGGGTGCCAAATGCCCGCGTTACATCTGTTGCAGAGGAGGACAGCTGGTTCCAGCAGGGGGCTAAACCAAAAGCCACCATCAGCTTCTCTCCAGTGCACCAGGGAGCCCGGTTAACGATTGGACCCGGCCGTTGTGGGGGCGCTTGGAGCAGCCGCCACCTCTCTCCTCCAACTGCCTGCCATTATCCAACTGTTTCAGCGCCAGGGATGCAGATTTTCCTCCTCTGATAGACCCTGGCCCCCATAGCTCCGTAGGATCGCTGCCCAATCCCTCCCAGCAGCCGGCGCAACAGTCGGACTCCGCCAGCCTTTCCCATCACGCTAAACCCCGGATTGCAGCGAGAACTCGCAGAGGACTGCTCCACTTCACCCCAAACCACGTAATGAGCCCTCTGTGCCGATTAAACATCGCTGCAGTCCTGGGGATGCTTCTCCACCTGGCATACAGCAAATCCTGGATGGGGAAAGATCCTCTGCCCAGCTCAAAAATCTACCTGCAGATCCGCCGCCCTCCACACTCATCATCGGGGACTCCATAGTCAGAAATGTGAGGATGAGGGGACCCCTCACTCTGTGTCACGGACCATTACTGAACAGATCCCGCAGCTCATTGAACTACACAAATATGTGAGTAAAGTTGTGATTCACGTTGACACCAATGACATTCATAAACAGCAGTCTGAGCTCCTGAAGCGTGATTTTATTCACCTTTTTAATATTTTGAAAAACACACGTCTCTGTTTTTATCTCTGGCCCCACCCCCACTGTCGGCAGAGGAATTGGCCATTTTAGCAGACTCTTATCCCTGAACACAAGGCTCTCCTCTGTCACCATTATTCACAATATTGGTTTTATAGACAATTTAAAGAAATTTTTGGGCAGGAAGCAGATGTTTGGACCAGATGGGCTCCATCTTGATAGACAGGGTACCCGCATGCTGGCATTGAGCTAATCCATGACATTAAGGTCAAGGGAAAGATTCTTCTTCCTTATCTGCAAAGACTGCAAATATAGATGAACGTAGATTCAATAACACAGCAAAACTAAAATGGTGAGAAAAAAAGATGGCTGATAATTGAAAAAGAGATCCAAAGGTGTGAAATTGTTACACAAGAAAACAGAGAAGGAATTCAATGCGTATTGCGCGAATCAGAGCCTTCCTTTCAGGGCATCATTCAAAACACAAGCACCTACAAGTACATTATAACAAGCTGAGTGAGTGCATTGTGCTGGCACCACGTATGCAATAATGAATCCGTGTAAAAAGCAGTTTTACTGTATGACTTTATCCTAGTTTTCATTCTTAATTGTTCCACTGCAGGGGCTGACGTACGTCTCACAGCAGTAAATCTTAAAGACATGAAGTCCATTGTGTTAATGTGAACAGATCAAATGCAAATGGTCCACTTTGGCCTCATTGGCAAAACAAATCTAGCTTGTTCCTGCATGTTTTACTTCCACTGAGCATGCCTTTGTCAGTAGCTGGGGACATTGCAACAAAGACAAAATCCAGGTTCACCACTAAGACATTGTAACAAAGACCAAATCCAGGTTCACCACTAAGAGCGTCAGCCTACTCATTATCCTGCACTGTAATATGAAATTTAGAAACCTTTTTTGTGTGAAAACTATTCAAACATTTTTTTTTCTCTTAAAAGGTGCCTTTTTTTATTCCGTTTGGAAGAAGTAACTTTTAGTGTTAATTCAATTGTTGAGGGTTAGCAATTAACACATAGCAGTTAGATCAAGTACTGGTGAAAACGAAAAAATGTAACACTAAAAAGCTGATAGGTCAGGTCTTGATCATTTCTACAATTTAAACATACATGAACTAATTTATCTGCATGTGTCATGTTAGCAGTTATGACCCTAGAACAGAGATCATTTTCCTGCTTGGTCAAGAAGAACAAAAATATAGTGTCAAATATGGTCTACCAAGAAACAGACGTATGTTAATGTCTTAAAATGTATTTAGACTAGAGTTATACAATGGGATGCCTACAATGGAATTTTGTACTTTTGAAAATATATTTTTAGCAGAGAAATACTGCACACTTTTTTATTGCTAAGGTTAGGTGGGTTGTGAAAAATGTGACTTTTAACATTGTTAACAATTAACATTGATACCAAAAGGTATACTTAACAACACTTCAAATTATGCATTACACTGCTTGTTGTGCCATAAAAATAATCATTTTCGTATTTTAAAAGCAGATTTTCCAGCATAGCCATACTCCTGCATTTATTTTATTTTTTATTTTTTGAAGACAACAAAGCAATTCCTTTTACCTCTTCCCCGACTCATCAAAAACAATTGGGACACCCGACACCAAAGAAACCCAGTATATTGTTAAAGCCTTTAACAAAGAAGAAAAAGGGTCAAGGGGCAAAATGCGATTCAGTCTGAGTAACATATTTGTATACTAACTAGATTGAAATTTGTATCAAAAGCAACAACAACAAAAAAATCTGAAAAAGACAAATCCATTTTTATTACAAAAAACATGACAAACTGGAACAACTAAAATAATGTTGTATGGCAGTCCTTCATTCAGTAAAAAAGCCATGACCAGCAAACATTTGACACTCTCACACTTCTTTAACCACAAAACCTTCAATAAACTCTGAAATAGGCAGAAACCTAAAACACAAGTATTTCCTGGAGTCCTAAAAAGCAATCTCAGAATACCAAGATGATTAAAAAAAGGCCACTCATGCTGATGCAGCAAAGTTTTTGGGGTATATTTTGTGTTTCTACCTTTGAAAGCTTTTAGTAACTTTGTCCAGAAAGTTAGGTGAAAGAAAAAAATGTGA
Source organism: Valencia hispanica (assembly GCA_963556495.2). NCBI lineage: Eukaryota > Metazoa > Chordata > Actinopteri > Cyprinodontiformes > Valenciidae > Valencia > Valencia hispanica. The sequence goes on along the minus strand of OY747708.1, from coordinate 11,461,980 downwards.
TAGAAAACATTGTACAAACAACAGGAATATCTGCAGCCTTGAGACAATGGGAAGCAAAGCCTATTCAAGAGTTTGAATGAGATTTGCAAGGAGTGGGCTGCAACTGGAGTCTGAGCTTCAAGGGATATTACACACAACGTTTCAGGAACATAGGCATCAACTTTAACACATAGAGATGTCAGAATTGTCTTACCTGGTCTAAGTAGAAAAAGGACGGCACTGTTGAACAATGGCCCTAAGCCCCCTTTTCAGATTCATTTTTTATTTATCTTTTTTTGTGTACATTTCACAATGCATCAAATATATTTAAAACCCAGCCTAGCATAACTTGTACATCCTATTATTATTTTATCAATAAATCACACATAATGCCATTATCATTTAAACATTCAACTGTTTCTGGCCTGAGCTAAATCCACAATGCTCCAGGATCATTATCCACAGCCTCTGGCTGTAATCATTAAAGTTTAAAGAAATAAACACTTGAAATCTACCACTCTGTGTGAAATAAATCTAAATAATATAGCATAAAGAAATATTTAAACTGAACTATTGAAATAAATTAGCTTTGAGGGATTCTAAAAATGGATCTGTCTAGGGTGTACCCTGCCTCCTGCCTGGTGACCTGCTGGAGATGGGCATCAGCTTCCCCGTGACCCTGAAAGGATACGCAGTATAAATAATGGATGGGTTCCGAAAAGTGTCTAAAGAATTATTCTTCAAAAGCTTAGAAAACGTTAGTAGCACCACACAGTTTTTTCCAGCTTAAATACTTAAAGTGCAGCTAAAGAGGCACTGCTGTGAAAATGCATGCATTCAGCTGGAAGACAGAATGAGTAATTATAGTGACATTTGACAGTTTCATTAGTGTTGCATTTTATTAAGAGAGCACTGGAAGCATAAAGAGTCACTACTCCATCAGAGGCACATGTCCCTGCTTCCTTTCACTGCTCACTTTGTCTTTATTTATTTTTGAACTTTATGCAGAACTCTAAATCCCTGATGTTAGTGCTATTAGCTCACCATTGTGCTTTGTTCCGTACTTATTTAAAATGTCAGAGCAGCCGAATGACAATAGTGATTCTTGAACAGTACAATATTCTGTTCAGTCTGATAGCTCCGCATAAAGAACAGAATTATGGAACACGGTATCTCTACAACCCAATTACAGTCTTCGTTTCATTTCATAACAGTGAAGGAAAATAATGGTTGAAAGAATCTGAAGCAGGATAAGAGGCAGCTGCTGCCAGGAGGAACAATCCAGGTGTCAGTCAAGCAGTGACGGTCTTTGCAAAAATGTATTCAACCTTGACAAATGACCAAGGACTGTCTGAAGTCACTGAACAGAACAGAGCTGTTAAGTCTTAAGCCCTCTTTTTTATCTTTTTCATTTTCTTTATTTCATTCACTAATAAAACCCCACACCTTGGTTAGATGCCCTCACCCTGTTGTAGGACTCATACTTGAACGGTTTAAAATTGCTTCTTGAATTACTTTTTAGAAAATCCCTCAAGAGGACACTAAGCAAATTCATTTCATTTGCATATCTACTCCTATAAAAGCCACTGACAAAGAGTAGAACATTGTTTGTTTGTGTGTGTTTTATGTCTGTTTCTATAGCAGAGCCATAATCACAGATGGTGTTTAAAGTGTTTTATTTTAAAAACAATGTTACCCAAACAGAGCATCAAATCTGGCAATCTGTGAAAGATGTTTGGACTTTTTGTTCTTAAATTCAAAGTACAGTTCCAGTTGAAAGTTTCCATTCAGTCATCACCAGCATGAATGTCATATGTCAGGAGCTTCTGGATGGGCGGCCGTCAGAGCTGGAGTTTTGCCGTGTTCCACACGCAGATGGGGAGGACGCAGATAGACCGGCGGTGTTCGGGACGAGGCTGGGATCCTGGTCTGGACTGGAGAGGTGACTTCGTGCGTAGAAACGCGGGTCTAGAGCTTTTAATCATGAAAGAGAAAACGATGACTGAGCGAGGATGAAATGGGAGCGGTGGCTTTTAAATCCCTGAGGGAACCTATCTAGCCAATGGTTGGAGAGGAGACCATCAGGCACGGCTGTTATGAGCTGAGCCTGATGGCTTCTTGACAGAGCCCCCCCCACTAGGCCCGGCCCCTGAAGGGCCTGGGTGATGCGGATGGAGGCGGTGGAAGTCTGAGATAAGGGTGGGGTCCAGGATGTGTCGGGAAGGAACCCAGGAACGCTCCTCTGGACCGTACCCCTGCCAGTCCACAAGGTACTGGAATCCCCTGCCCCGGGGACGGGAATCCAGGATGCGTCGCACCGTGTAGACTGGGCCACCGTCGATGAACCGGGGAGGTGGAGGGCCATCCTCCGGAGGGGAGAGGGGTGAGGTGAGCCGGCGCTTGAGAAGGGAACAGTGGAACACTGGGTGAATCCTCAGGGTCGCCGGCAGGCGAAGGTGGTAAGTCACCGGATTGATGTGGCGGACAACCGGCGAATGACCGATGAAGCGTGGGGCCAGTTTTTGAGATCCGGAGGGCAGCCGGAGGTGTCGAGTGGAGAGCCACACCAGGTCCCCAGGTTGAAACGATGGTCCGGGTCGGTTGAGCCACATAGCCAGCATTGGCCCGTCTGATGGATGCCTGGGCTCGGATCCATCCTGCTCTGGCCTGGCGGATCAGTGTGTGGGCTGCCGGGACCTCCACCTCTGGTTCCTGATTAGCAAACAGTGGTGGTTGGTAGCCATAGCAGAACTCAAAGGGAGACGACCCTGTGGCGGAGGAGACCTGCATGTTGAGGGACAGCTCGGCCCAGATCAAGGTACGAGGCAAGGAGGAGGGCTGGGAAGAAGCGAAGCAGCCGAGATACCTGCCCACCATTTGGATAGCCCTCTCCGTCTGGCCTTTGGTCTCAGGATGGTAGCTGGAGGAGAGACTAGCGATTGCACTGATGAGACGGCAGAAGGCCCTCCAAAATTTGGCAGTAAACTGGGGCCCTCGGTCACAGACAATATCCAGGGGGAAGCCATGGAGGCGCACCACATGACCAAGGAGGAGCTCGGCGGTCCATTTGGCCATGGGTAGTCCGGGAAGAGCAACCAGGTGGACTGCCTTGGAAAAGCGGTCCACAAAGGTTGCAATCGTGGTCATGCCATCGGCGGCGGGCAGGCCAGTGATGAAGTCCACCCCAATGTGCGACCATGGCCGTGCTGGAACCGGAAGGGGGCGGAGCAGCCCGGACCTAGGTTGAGTCGAGGGTTTGGCTCTGGCGCAGACGGAACAGGCGCAGACGAAGCTGCCAACATCCCTTGCCATGGTCGGCCACCATACAGCGCGGCGAAGAAACTGGAGCGTTCTGGTGACCCCACAGTAGAGCCTCTTGGCGGCAGCTGGTTGGGACATAGAGACGGTTAGGCGGGGTTTCGGGTGGGGCCGGTTCCAGAACCTGGGCCGCATGGATGGAGTCCTCTAAAGGCCAGTGGAGCGCTGCCAGAATGTTGTCTAGAGGGATGATAGGGGAGGGCGGGCGGGGTGTCGGATCCTGGGAATGGCGGGAGAAACGGGTCAACCTTTCCGTTCTTGTAGCCAGGTTGGTATGAGATGTGGAAGTTGTAGTGCTCGAAGAGGTGGGCCCACCGAGCCTGACGAGAGTTCAGCTGCTTCGCGTTCTGGACGTGTATGAGGTTCTGGTGGTCTGTCCAGATTAGAAAACGTTCCGGCGTCCCCATGAGCCAGTGGCACCATTCCTCCAGAGCCCATTTGACTGCCAGTAACTCATGGTTGCCCACCCCGTAACGTTGCTCCGTGGGGGAGAACGTCCAGGAGAAGAAAGAGTATGGGTGCAGCTTTCCATCTGGGCCCTGTTGTGAAAGCACGGCTCTGGCGCCAATGGTGGAGGCATCCACCTCCACCGTGCAGATAGCTGGAAGGGGCGTGGTTGAGAGGCTGGTCTGGTGAGGTCAGTCAGGGTAGCCACTACCGAACTGTAGTTCCGGATGAACCGCCGGTAGAAATTGGCGAACCCGAGGAAGGACTGGAGTTTCTTGAGGGTGGTGTGAAGTGGCCAGGTCTTTACTGCAGACACCTTCTGGGGGTCCATGGCCACACCCTCCGCTGAGATGATGTACCCCAGGAAGGTGGTAGAGTGTTGGTGGAAGGCACACTTCTCCAATTTGCAAAAAAGGTGGTTCTGAAGAAGACGTTCCAGGACCGCTCGGACGTGGCGGACGTGATCCACCTCGGAGGTGGAGTATATTAGGATGTCGTCTAGGTAGACGTAGACCCAACGTCCGAGCATGTCCCGGAGGACGTCATTGAGAAGGTGCTGGAAGACTGCAGGGCTGTTACACAGGCCGAAAGGCATGACCTGGTATTCCCAGTGACCAGTGGCGTGCGCTGAACGCCGTCTTCCATTCGTCGCCCTCACGGATTCGGACCAAGTTGTAGATATTGCGCAGGTCAAGGCGGGTGAATATGGAGGCACAAGAGAGAGAGTCAAGAGCAGTGCTGGTCAAAGGGAGCGGATGACGATCTTTAATAGTGATTTTATTCAACCCACGGTAATCAATACATGGACGTAAAGTCCCCTCTTTTTTCTTCACAAAGAAAAATCCAGCCGAAGCTGGGGAGGTGGAAGGCAGGATGAACCCTTGGTCCAGTGCTTCAGAGACGCAAGCCTCCACCTGTGCTGTCTCTTCTGTTGATAGAGAAAACAGCCGGCCACGCGGGGGCACTGCTCCGGGCAGGAGGTTGATTGCCATGTCATATGGTCGGTGAGGAGGAAGTGTGGCTGCTCGGCTCTTGCTGAATACCTCTGCCAGGTCTCGATAGGGAGGCGGGATCTTCTCATCGTCCAGAGCAGGCACGACCCTCGGCGACTTGGCGGAAGGGGGGCGGAGACAGCGAGTTGTGCAACAGGGGCCCCAGCTGAGGCGCTGTTGCGTCGACCAGGAGATGTGTGGGTCGTGTGCGCGGAACCAGGGATACCCCAAGATGAGCGGGGTGGAGCTGGGAGCGATAACCAGGAAGCTAATTAGCTCGGCGTGATTGCCGACCCACATCCGGATCTTAGCTGTGCGCTGTTGGACAGGACTGGGGTGTAGTGGATGACCGTCGATAAAGGGCACCGGTATAGGGCGGTGCAATACTTCCAACGGGAGTTGGAGTTCCTTGGCCAGCTGGATGGAAATAAAGTTGTCCGCAGCTCCGGTGTCGAGCAGCACAGATAACGCCCCCTGCGGGTTACGGTGGAAGAGTTGGACAGGAAGGAGGAAACGGTTCGGGACGGAGACACCAGGCGAACCTCCTCCAACTTTCATCTGGTTTGCTCTTTTCCCAGTCGGTGTTGGGTACTGCCGCCGACGATGAGAAGGTGCACTGCGGTAAGGGCACAAGCCCTCTCGGCGCCTCCGCTCTCATTCCTCAGGGGGCAGGTGGCCGAGCTGCATCGGCTCCGCTTGATCCTCCGGGTAGGAGTAGGAAGGAGCAGTGCTGGGTTCCGCGTGGCGGGGCAGGAAGGGTCGACGCGTCGGGGAACGAGCAGATGTCTTGGAGCGGCGCATCACTCTGCAGTCGATCTCCAGAGCCAGGGTCACCGCTGCGTCGAGGGTCTTTGGAGCCTCCCTGCCGACCATTTCGTCTCGGAGGTAGTCAGCCAGCCCCTCCAAGAAGATGGACCGCAGTGCGTCGTCACCCCATGTTAGCTGGGCGGCCAGGGTGCGGAACTCCGCAGCGAAGAGATGAACCGGTTGGTTACACTGGCGGAGATGAAGGAGCTGTCCCTCTGCGCCGACCTCGCTACTGGTTGGGACGAAGGTCTTGCGGAGAGCAGCCACGAACTGTGCGTAATCTTTGCACAGGTCCGACTTCTGGTTGTACAGTGCGGCGGCCCATTCCAGCACCCTCCCGGACAGTAGGGAAGTGAGGGAAGTGAGGAGTACATCGAAGGCTGGCATTCAAATATCATATCCAGCGTCGCCAGCAATCCATCCGGCTTGCAGTCGGTTCCATTCCACTTGTCAGGAAGGCAGATGCGTTTTTTTATTTTTGACTCGCCAAATTGACATTTGAATAGTCACTTTAATTGGTAGGAATTTGATGATGTAGGCAACTTAATAAATTCAGAAAAAAAAGTTTGCGCTGCAGAAAGCAGGACAGCATTCAAATCACTGACTAATCAATGACTCATTTAACATTTTGATTGATTTATTGACTTCTATATAATCAGCTGCAGTTAGGATGTAATATATAGTGTACAGTACATCTGCATTTAAAAAGAATTATTTGGACTAAAGTTGGTAATAATTCAAGCAGCAAAAATCTGAGGACCTAAATGTTCAGTAACAAACTCAATATACATGTAAAAAAATAAATACTTGCATATACCCACTTTTAAATAGATTAAATAGATTAAATAGATTAAATAGATATGGATCTGCAGCATCCGAGTACATTGTCTTACATGCTTCAAAAAGTTAGTGTCTGAGACACTCCCACGTCTGATGTAGCTCAAACATTTTTGTGCTGGGGGGAGGGGCACCACAACACACTTGAGCTTACGGCACTCAAATGGCTAGAAACAGCCCTGCAGCCAGTAAAATGCTATTGTTGATGGGTACGAAAGCTTGTGTTTTTTCTGAAGCTTGAAAGTTTATGGATTTATGATCATGTATGTATAAGAGAAAATCCACACTAAATTCAAACTTGTGCATGCAATTCTTGCTTCTAAAATCAACTGAGGAACAGTGCTTCCCACCTATTCACAGTTCAGTATTCACAGATTCTTTAGTGGAACGTGACTGCAAATTATTTGCGAAAAATTCGCCTGTTTGTGGGGGGGTTTATAGAGCATATCTAAAATATTTGAAAGAAAATGCAGCTTGGGAAGCTGAAATACCTTGGCACAATGCTACTTGACATTCTATTGGCTGGCCTTTGTAAAGCAGCCAATCCAGGAGTGTAATTTATTTTCCTGGGAGTTACTTAGCTGTACCCCAAGAGCGGAAATAATGAATACAGTAGAGGTTAGCTTCTGCGGGAGACCTAAGGCAGTTTCCACTGTGCATATTAATCCATGTTAAGGTATATTTGGTATGTAAACTATTAAAATAGGGAGTTATAAGTGTTTTTAGAGGGGGTCACAAGTATTATCAGGCTTCAGGTATTCGAGAGCGGCTATGGTCCCTTACCCCCGCAAATACTGGGGATCCACCACATTATAGAAAAAACATTAAACATTAAAAACCCAAACATTTTCTGATGATAATTAGTAAACTTCTAATGAAGCTGTATATCCACATATATGCCTGTAATTTTTTATCTAAAGTATTCTTGAGCATCCTTACTTCTTTTTAAAGTCTTTAAAACAGATTGTGACGTTCTATTCCTACCACAGCCAGAAGCTCCACAGACACCACATGTGCTATGAGCTCAGTTTTTCTCATTTGCATTAGGCCAATGCACCCTGATCATATTGTTTATTTATAAACAACTCCAGTCATTTTCTGTGACACATGCGTCCGCATTTCAAGCAGGTCAAACCCTTTCTCATAGCATCAAAATAGACGGCATATGTCCTTTAAGTATTGCTCTATTTGCCTCTTCATAATGAAATGATCGGCCACAGACACAAGACTGTTTGTCACAAATCTAAAAATAACAAACCCTCCAAAACTGCAGTCACACCCCGCTGCATGATCTTAATTCAAACCGACAGAGCAACAGTGAAGAAAGTTTAAATCAGATCAATCATATGTAGATGTGACATTTAACACCAACAGTAGATTCCCAGCTGCTGCTGGATGAAAGTCATGTTTGAACATTTAACAGGCAAACTCCACAGAAGCTCCTGGGGGAAGAGTTGGCTTGCAGGGTCGTGATGCAACACACTTGATCACAAGCACCCCATTGACTTGAAGTTAATGTGAATAATTGCTTAAGAATGGAGCCATATACAGGAAGGAAGCCTGATTTAATGAAACTGTGTCAAAACAACAAGTGAAAATAGATCTAATTTTCTTTGACTGAATAAATCTTTAAAAGAAATGTATAGGTGCAAACGGATTGATATAAAAACAAGAGCAATCAAGAAATAGCTAGACTGTTGAACCAATTTAAGCATTGGTATTTTATATACTACATTTTACAACATTTTAAATACCCCAATTTGTGTCCCTATTTCATTTTTAATTCATTTCATTTTTCAATAACAGCGATGTAGTCTTCTTCAGTAATGGCGGCGGGTCCCGGCTGAATGTGAGGGTGAGAGGGGCGGGGCGAGCTCCAGCAGCATTGGTCTGCTATGTTCATAAATGGTCAAATCCTGCCGTTTTGACATAAAACCGGCACAGAAATCAAAACCAAGTTTTTGAGCGCGCATGCACGTGAAGTGCACGTGGGGTGGTTATAGAAGTCAATGGTAAACAAATGCTGCACTTTTGAATATTGGCTTACTGCCCAGTGTAAAATCCTTAGGAAATATTACACATGCTTTCACATGGAAAAAATTTTAATTTCAGGTGATGACCCCTTTAAAAGCAAGCAAGAAGGTGCAACAGGTAAAAGACAGAAAGACACAGTTTCCTATTTTGCCAGCTATACAGGTGTAAAACAAATACATGTTACATTGGTCTAAATGTGAGGAAATTAAGAGGATTTTGTAGAGCATCAAGCCCTGTCATGTGTGACACATTGAAGTTTGTGTGTCACTTTTGATGCCGTTTGCAATGAATAGTGCATGTATCTTGAGATTAAGAATGTAAAATACAGAGCACTGCTGTTGTCAGGATAAGGTTTGTTATTTTTGCAGTTACATCATTGTCTTGTCTTGTTCTTTCATATTTAGGTATCAATTCAATGTCAAGGAATTAAACTTTTACTATTCTATGAGTGCATTCAAACATTGAGATAGCTACTTGTCGTATTTATCACAAAGTTGTTAAGCAACAATTTTTCTTTCAGCTTCAAGCGTAAATATGCTTGGGTGAGGGAATCTTCATCAGTGGAGACAGCAAGAAAGGCAGATAAACAATAGTGTGAAAGGAGATACACTTCCTTTTTACATAATCTATTTTTACACTTTTACAAATTTTTACATTTACTTTTACGTTAGCTGAGATTTAGGACTACCACAATGCAGCAGAAATAGCATACTTAGAATAAAAGTAAAATATGATAAATAAAGAATACCAATAGTTTTCTGGTAGGAAGAAAGGATTAAGCACTCTTAACAGTTCCCAATAGAGTAAAACTCATGAAATTTAAAATACCAAAGATTTTTTAAATTCTTAACAAGACTTCATATGTGTGAATATGCAACTATCTCGTCTTGTAAGCAAACTTTCTACACTATTTAACTACCTTTCTACATTTTCCAGCAGGAAACTGCCTTCGTGACATTTTCCAGTATGTAAACTCAACAACCTTTTCTGACCTTTCTGAATGGACGTCACAGTTAGCTAAAAGTCGGCATGTTTAACAAACCCTGTGGACCTGCATCTATGCTCTTCTTCACAACCATCTCACGCATTTAAATAACAAGACAAAATCTGACAGCAAGCAGAGTGAGTCCAAAGACTAACCCTTGAATCCCTCTCTTAGGCAACAGAAAGATTCATGCAGAGTTTAATCAGAGCCCGTTTCTAAAAACAATTCTACTGAGCAAAGAAAACCTTGCTTCACATTCAGCACAGAACCTCTGTGCTGGCTAGCAACTTGAGTGGCCCCAAGCAAACAAATGTTCCATCATCTGCCTTTCACAAACTTTAGATCTCTGTGAATGTCAACAATATTATCCTCCCTCTTTGCTATCCATCTCCATCTGCAGGCCTGGCCACTATGCTAAAAAACTAAATCTCAAGATGCCAACGCTTCTGTGATCTAACCCAAGACTAAAGAGCCAAGGCACAGAAGTAAAAACACTGGGGCCAATTGATGGTCTGACAAGGCAAATATCAGGCCTAGCCATGGGGCAGCCATCCAAAGTGTAACAGACAGAAATCATTCCGTCATGACAAGCTAGGCATGCTAAATGCTAATGAGATTGTTTGAAAAGGTCTCCTCATTTGGGATATGTAGAGCCATCAACAGAATACTTATTCACAGAAAGAAAGCTACTGAAAACTTTTCCCATTAATCTGCTTCTGTTCAAAATCTTTAATTTCAATATTTCTTCTAAATGTTTAAAGTACCTATTATTTCAATAACTGAATTCATTATAGGCATGCACCCAACAGATTTAAATATGCAGATTTTTTCCCCTATTTGATCTCATAAACCCCTAGAATTATTTATTAATAAGACAAATTTTTCAAACCAATAAGGTTGTTGTAATTTCAGTTTCTTCCAAATACAATAAATTTGGAAATCCTTAAAAAGATAGGCACATTTCCACTATCAGAACTTCAGGGTAATTTACAGTCAATGGGGTAATTTTACTGGACCTTCATCTGAAGGGGTAAACGAGTTGGCCCGATTCTCTCAGCAATCATATCTCCATACAAAATTGGCCATTTAAGTAATTTGCTAAGACGTCAACATATTGCAACCTTTTTTCACAGTAAGTGGTGTCACTGATCAGCACCAAAAGGTGCCCACAGTAGCAGAAATGAACAAGAGATTGACAATGAGAGAAGCGGAGATGGTTGCCATGTTTCTAATTGCTATTTTACAAAGCCAGTTTTTTGGCAACCTCTGCTGATATAAGTTACAACCAATCAGCATGACTTAACCACAAATCCTGCCCAACTGAACCATTTTTGAGTGGAAACGCACCAATATATAAGTTGTTGAGTGTTCTATGAAGTGTTCACCATCAGTACAGAGGCCAACATAAAAACATCTGAAATGTCCCTTTGATTTATTTGAACATGCTTGCATTTGATTTTACCTTTGAAGTCGGAGCTGTGATAATGACATCACACAAAATTCCAGAAGCAATATTCCAGATGTAAATCAATAAACTAGGGGGATTTGCTAATTGTTGTGGTGCTAACTAATATTAGCAATATAAGAAGATAAAGTGTTTCCTCATTTTGTGGTAAAACACTAAAGGAACATCCTAATGTAGTTGCAAAACAGATACTGTAAATAGCTTATACCTGCAGCTTTCACTACTTTTAAAATATGCGGCAGTCATATTGGATACTGATATTGTGGGTGCTCATCAACCCCTGACTTTCTGAAATTATAACTTCATAGGGTGATCTGGTTGCTTTACAAACTGAAAGCTTGTGAAAGCCCATTTCTGAGTACAAATAGAGCACATCCTTAGACAGAGAAAGAAATAGATTAATTCAATACAATTATATTTTAACAGACACCATATAGTTTAATATAGTTCCAATACATAGAATGCAACTGATTTGCTTTAGTGATCATTTATATTGTTGTTTGGCTTCTAGTTGGGCTTTTACACTAGCAACACAGTTATATTTAACTTGTCCAGTAGCTAAAACTACATTAAGTTAAACATGAATACGCATTGTCAATACAATACATTTAGATAAATAAACATACTTTAACAATATGTGTAAAAAAAAAAAACTGTCAAAAATACCTTCAAATTATTACAATACCTTCCACGACAAACGGGAACTGGACAAGGAATAGTGTGTTAATGTGTACAGCTTTGTTGTTCTTTCAGTCAACACATAACCTTTTCCATTTCGGAAATTGATTTGATTTCAGTTGGCAGTGTCTTCAAATGTTGATAGCCCTTAATTGAGAAAGCAGACTGTCCAAATATAGTTCTTCGATGGGGTATTTTACAATAACCATCCCCCATGTTTCAGGTTACTCTATTATTAATGAATCACAGAATATACCTAGACAAAGGTTCTGGGGTTAGACAGTATAAATACCTTCCACGACAAACGGGAACTGGACAAGGAATAGTGTGTTTATGTGTACAGCTTTGTTGTTCTTTCAGTCAACACATAACCTTTTCCATTTCGGAAATTGATTTGATTTTAGTTGGCAGTGTCTTCAAATGTTGATAGCCCTTAATTGAGAAAGCAGACTGTCCAAATATAGTTCTTCGATGGGGTATTTTACAATAACCATCCCCCATGTTTCAGGTTACTCTATTATTAATGAATCATAGAATATACCTAGACAAAGGTTCTGGGGTTAGACAGTATAAATGTTTAAAAATTAATTTGAGAAAACAGAGATAAATGAAATTCTCAAAGTTAAGTAAATTTGATCTTTTTCAAATTGGACACTGATGGCAACGAATTGAATTTTTATCTCCATGACTTTCAGAGTTGGATCATAGAGAGATTAAATACATCTGGTGTTTGGATAGCAATGATTGAGCCCAACTTGTTATCCAGTCAGAAGTATAAGAAAATTACAGCATGCGTAAACATCTGAGCACAATTTTTTAATAATTTAAAACAAGTGAAGTAAAGGTGGTTCTTACTGATTTTGAAATTCTGGGTTCAATTGGTGGACAACAGAGAGACATCGTTATGGCTTCAGCAGCCTTGCTATGGTTGGTTTTACACAGGCATATATATATATATATATATATATATATATATATATATATATATATATATATATATATATATATATATATATATATATATATTTATATAGACTGGCAGCTGGGTAAGTTAAAGGCAGTCATGTCATAAAAAGACAAAATAACAGTGGGCCTAGAATGGAACCAGGCCCCAATTTGTTATTCAAAAGATATTACTTGTCTTGATTGCTAAATGGAAACATAACAAAAACAACAGTTTAACCAGCCGGCCTAATATTAGTGATTTGACTATTTTTTAAATGAAAAACAAAAATATTCACAAAAATCAATCACAAGCTATTTAGAGAGTGGAGTTTTGGTGCATTCAACCAAAATGTTCAAGGAGTCCAAATTCACAAGTTCTAAGAAAATCTCTAAAATTATTAAATATTAATATTAAATATTAAAAAGTTGCTTTTGTGTTGGTCTAAAAATGAAAAGATATAAATTGTTATCAGTTTGTATTGCTAACAATAGTAGCACCACAATAATTACAGTAAATTCAACTGGTTTTCCAATTTGCAACTAGAACAAGCTGAACTGTACAACATGGTTTCCAGACGCCCGTTTCGACTTCCAAAGAAATTGAATACAGGAAGCTTCACAGATTTCAAACTCTCCTGAACCAAATCTGAACCAAAAGACTTGGATAAAAAAAATTTTTTAGGGATATTTAATATGCTAAATTCAGAAAAGACCTTCCATCTATCCATCCATCCCTCAATACATGATGGATGGATGGATGGATGGATGGATGGATGGATGGATGGATGGATGGATGGATGGATGGATGGATGGATGGATGGATGGTAAAAGGCAAACTCGTTGGAGCAACCTAATAAAAATATTTTATCACACTGGGGAGGACTGAGCTGCCCTGGCGGAGGTCTGCCCTCTCCGTTTTTGTTATTGAATGTTATTAGTAACCACAGGAAATAAAACTGCATTTGTTGATGTGACATTTGAGTAAACAAAGCTGTGTTCACAACTATATGAATTAGGGATGTCCAGATCCGATCACATGATCAGAAATCGGGCCAGATCATGTGATTTTTAAATTTAAATATTAAATAAATTAAATACACAAATTAAATAAAAATTTTAATGATCAGAATCGGGTGGAAATGATCTGATCTAACCTCATAAAACAAGAAGCACGATGTTTTAATTTCATCGTGAGACAGATTTTCAAACGGATTGATAGTGGATTAGTTTTAATTTCAACAAGCTTCACCACATCAATATTCACAGTTGCATGGATGACAACAATACCGTAACGTCACACAATTTATGGCAGGGGGGGGGGGGGGGGGAATTAAGACAATACAATAGTGAGCTAAAACGTCTGTAGTTTGGACGTATTTTAAGCTGAACAGCGAAGGCAGTGCAGCAGCCCCGTGTAATGTGTGCAAATTGGGCATTTCACGTGGTGGAAAAGACTGAGCTGCATTCAACACTGCGAATCTGATACGGCACCCTGACAAAAACACTGAGCCAGCCGACACCAAAAGATACGTTAAAAAAACAAAGAGAAATTGCCTAAGTACAGTGAAAAGATCATAACTTTAAAAGATCATAACTAAGACAGCCGGACTGATCGTACTGGATGATGAGCCGCTGGTTGTGGCTTCAAATGTTAGATTTCGCAGTCTCCCGGAGCACCTGAAGTCACGGTATAAGATGCCTTCTCATCACTACTTTACAGACACAGCTCTGCCGGGCGTTCACAACAAGCTACGTCACGTGACGACCTGCAAGTTCTTGTATCAAAGGTGTCTGCTTTTGGTGTTACCACTCAGTAGACTTGTAGTCAAGACCGCCTAAACTGAGACCAAGAGACTACCAAGACCAGAGGGTATCGAGACCAAGACCAAGACTGATACCAAGTCGAGACCAGAGAAAAAAACAGGGTAGTGTTGAAGCTACGCAATAACTTGTATAAAGAGCAGCATACTAGGGTTCAGCCACAGTTTACATTCAATACACATTAGAGGGTATTACTTCAACTACAGGCAATACAGAGACAGACCATGTCATGTGTGTGACTGAGCTCACTGTAAATGTTTTTGCAGACTGGGTGAGATCAACTATGTGTAGCAATTGTATGAGGACTGTTACTGCACTAGACTTGTAGTCAAGACTGCCTAAACCAAGACCAAGACACTACCAAGACCAGAGGGTATCGAGACCAAGACAAGACCAAGACCAAAGACCATCAAGGCCGTGACAAGACCCAGACCATGTAAAAGTGGTCTCGAGACCAAGACCGATCTCGAAACATACATCACTACCACTCGGACGCATGGAGTTTGTCTGTTTGTCCAAAGTCACTGCTAAGCTTTACTGCAGAATGGGTCAACTCAAGTTTTATTTAAAAAATGTGACCTTGCATGCGTAACACTTCAGTGAATCTCACACAGTAGAAAATCATATACATAATTTTTTTTTAATTAAAAGGACAACTTGGATGTGTTGTCCTTTTTCTTTTTATTATTTTAATGCATTGCGGAAGGATCGGCTCGGGACTTGGTATAGGCAGATATTTAAAATCAAATGACTCCAACTCAACTTGGGGGGCAAAAACAATGTGATCGGGACATCCCTAAAATAAATATCATAATTTTCTGACTATAAGCAGCTACTTTTTTCACACGCTTTGGATCCTGCGTCCTATGCAACGATGCGGCTAATTTATAGATTTTTTTACCGGCGTTTTTCATGCACACACCTTCATCATGGAAAACACATGAAGGAATGCAGCTTTTAGGTTACAGGCAATCGAGCTGGTCGTCAAAGAAGGAAATTGAGCTACTGCATGTAAGCTTGACATCAATGAATTGACGGTGAGACGCTGGAGGAGGCAGTGGGAAGAACTGAGTTAGTGTAAAAAGACGGCAAATGCTTTCAGAGGACATAAAGACACTGAAATAGATGACTTCAGTAGCTTTAGTGAGGAAGAGAAAGGTGAAGTATGTTTTATTTCCTAACCAGGCATGTCACTGCTGTGTTGTGATGATGCCATTTTGGGGCCCTCCTGCTGATTTTCAGGCAGAGTTTGAAAAAAAGCACATTTTACATTAAAACTAGAAAAGCACTCTAGTTCTAGAGAGTGCAGACATTCGCCAGGGCCACTCATTCTCCCCCATCCCCATGTTGTTCTCTACAGTATATTTCTAACGTTTGGTACTTTTCCAAAAAAATGTCTCTTAATTAGAAGCACAGCTGTGTTTGTGCTGCCGCTGAGCTCTTCCAGGGAAGGGTGGAGATTCGGAGCTGCTGCGCTAGGAGAGAGATGGTGAGCACTCTGACATGGGATAGGAGTGGAGGTTAGCACCGATGGTAGGTGGGTGGATATGCGCCCAAAATGTAATAAGTTGTTCCTGCTCCTATTGTGGACATTTCCTGAAAATTTCATCGAAATACGTCCATAACATTTGGAGTTATGTTGCCAACAGACAGACAGGCAAAACATTACCTCCTAGCGGAGGTAACAAAAAAAAATCTTCCGCCTGCTGTCTTACTGTGTAAATATCTCATGTTACAACATGAAATGTATTCTATATATGTACAAAATGTATTATCTTTTCAAATGAAGCTGGTGCACTCAATAGTCCAAAAATTACGGTAACAGGTTCCAAAATAAATAAACTATGAATTTATCTTAGACTCAAACAAGCTCGCTAAGAAAGGATGCAGAATAAGTACAAGGATAAGTATACTAATAACTAAAAAAACTATAAAGACTAGAATAGAGTAAAGCGAGTGAAATAAGTAACTGTTTTGATAATTTAAAAAAAAAAGTGAATTATGAGGGAGTTTCAGATTATATTGGAATAGCTATAAACTGACCTTTCATACAAGCTAAGTGCCACTGGAGAAAAGCCAGGTCTAAGCAGCTTCCAAGCAGATGGTAGAACCAGCCACAGACGGGTCACGCAAACATTTTCCTCCTTCAGCAGGCGTACAGCCATTGAGACAGCCTACGGCGATGCCACCTGTTATAGCACCACTGTTTCACCATATTCTCCGAGTCCTCTGCTCATAACTGTGACTCACTTTCTTAACATCCCTTTGGCAGCACTTAGATACATCATTCATAAAACACTCCTACGGTTGTTTTTCTTCTTTCTCTCATTTATTCAAGATCACACCACATCTCCATTTCTTCATCTGCTATAAATGTCTTCCTAACACAATCCTCCACAGGATCTTGCAAAAAAAGGATGAGTAATAAAAAGTTTTTATGTGGCAAAACTCTCAGCAAATACTTTTTTTTTCCTTAGTGAAAAAAACACTCAAAGACTTAGTCATGCATGAGGGGATCATAAGGTTAAATATTGATCACTTACTTGCATTGGTAAAGCAAGGCTTGCTCAGGGTTTGCAGTAATTCATTCTAGCAAATCTTTCTTTTTTAATTTTCTTTCCTTTTATATAAATTACTACAAAGAAGGCAGAACATAAAGATTATTTATTTTAACATTTACAAAAGGAAATTATTTAAACCCCAAAACAATATCCAATCAAAAAATGAAAATCCACCCTTTAAAGACTTTGAATACCTTCTGTTAGCTGGCTGTTTCTAGCAAAACAGAAAAAAAATATTTGTACAGCTAAAGTTTACAGTTTTGTAAAAACACTGTATATACAAAAAACCTATTTGTAAACATTTTCATTTCCCTTGTGAGAGATTTTTATTTATTTTAAATGTCTTCACTGAGAGTGGAACAGAAGTCAAGTTCCTTGTTTGTGTTTACAAACAAATGAATAAAGCTGATTCTGATTTTTTTTGTTTTATTACATTTACAAATTATTTTTGTCTATTTACATTAGGAAATTGTCAAATTATTATCGAGACATTTTTCTCATTACTTTATCCAAATTAAGAATTGCAATTCTTGTTGTTTTTATTTTACTCTTTATAGCTATAAACAAATCAAGATATCTATAAATAATAATAACAGTAATAATAATAATAATAATAATAATAATAATAATAATAATAATAATAATAATAATAATAATAATAATAATAATAATAATAATAATAATAATAATACTAGTAGCTTGCTTTATTCACATCAAAAGAGTTTTGTTGTATGTTTCCGGTTATTGTTCAGGTGAAACACCTAACTATGTCCAAGTCTCAACCCCGTAGCCTTTGGTTTGAGGTAACTATGAAGAATTAGGCCATAAATATCCTTTTATACTACATTATCAATGTTTAGTGTAATACGTCAGTCCCAATGATATCAAAACAGCTCCACAGTGTGATGCTTCCACCACCATATTTGACAGTTGGTCCAGTATAGGTAGGTTTTCAAGCCGAGCAACACTGGACACAAGGACTTGCTACTCTGGAGTTGTTCATAAGTTTGAAAACTTACCTTTGAAAGACATTGGGTGTTTTTGTGTGAAATTTGTGTTTATTGAACTCTAGTTGTTTTTTATCCCTGTATTTAGTAAAAGATTTACATTCCCTAAAATGTTAATTTGGTGTTAATATATATTTTAGTACAATAAAAAATGGTTCCAATTACTTTTTGTCCTATTTTGCTAAAATTAAACTGAAATAAAATTTCATGTATAATTTAAAAGGCATTGCTGTTCATACAAAACCTGATAGAATTATGAAAATTAATTAATAGAAACTTGTAGTAAAGACCCTTAATCTCTACATACCTTGATGTAGCGCTCAAGCTGTGGATAGACTCTTCTCGCTCTGAAGTACGTAGAAAAAAGCGCTCTGTGAGGGAATGAGGTAGAGATCACGTGGGTGACTTGGGGGAAGGAGAAGACATTAAACCCTGATGACTTGCAGTGTTTTAGAAGCTCCTCATCAACTTTGGCTTCTCCTTCACTCATAACACAGCCAACAGCATAACGGCAGACTGGAGCAGATATCTATGGAAAAAAAGAAAATTAAATGTGTTAATAAAAATATATTATATATTTGGAACATGTAACAAAGCAAACCTAACTATAAAGAAAAATGTGCTGAGGAGCAATTTTTATCAATGCTTTGTGTCTATTTGTTGTATCAAAACTGCACATTAACTTCTTTCCATTGTATTTTCATTCACCAGTATGCATTTATATTCAAGAAGCAATCAAATAAGTGTGTTAGCATAATGTCAAGCCAAAAGAATATCAGCAATGACCTTAAAGAAGTCAGAGAAGGCCGTTTCTAAATAATCTAAAGTCCATCATCCCATAGTGACAAAGCTTATTCACAAGTGGAAGATATTTAAGACAGCGTCCAGTTTTCCCAGCAAACATGTCCGAGGGTCAGACCATCCAGTCCAGCCTCTATCAGAATGATAAATGTTCAAGTTCATGAAGCGTGCTGAACAGGTATGCTTTGTTGGGACATGTGGCCAGCAGAAAACCTCTCGTCTCTAAAAAGAAATATGGCAGCAAAACTTAGATTGTAAAGTTGAATTTGGTTTAATCCAAAGTGTCATGATGGTAGAAAACCAAGCACACCACGTCAGCAAAACACCTGATACAAACAGTCAAGCCCGGTGCTGGATAGGTGATGAGCTTGTTTTGCAGCCACTGGACCTGGGTACCTTGTAGTCATTCAATTGTACATGAACTCTGAACAGTATGAACTCTGTACAGTATTCTGAAGTCAAATGTAAGGTCATCTGGAGTTGGCTGATATTGGGATGTAATGGGACAAAGATCCCAGCACCACTAGTAAAGCACCTTCATTACTGCTAAAGGTGGTTCTACAGGTGAAACTTAAAAAAGTAGAATATCGTGCAAAAGTACATTTATTTCAGTAATTCAACTCAAAAGGTGAAACTGATATATGATGCATTACATCGCATGCTGGTGTTGGTCCACTGTGCTTTATTAACTCCAGAGACAACACAGCCATCTACCAGGACATTTTGGAGCACTTCATGCTTTCTTCCGCAGACGAGATTTATGGAGATGCTGACTTCACTTTCCAGCAAGACTTTGCACCTGCCCACACTGCCAAAAGTACCAAAACCTGGTTCTATGACCATAGGATTACTGTGCTTGATTGGCTAGCAAACTCGTCTGATCTGAACCCCATAGAGAATCTAAGGGGGATTGCCGAGAGAAAGATGAGAGACAAGAGACCGAACAATGCAGAACAGCGGAAGCCGCTATTGAAGCCTCCTGGTCTTCCATAACACCTCAGCAGAGCCACAGGCTGATAGCATCCATGCCATGCAGCACTGAGGCAGTAATTGACTCAAAAGGGGCCCAAACCAATTACTGAGTACATATGTATGATTATACTATTCAGAGGTCTGACATTTCTCTATTTAAAAATCCTTGTTTTATTTATTTCATATAATATTCTAAGTATCAGAGATTTTCAATTTAGGGTTTATAAGCTATAAGCCATAATCATCAAAATTATAACAAATACAGGCTTGAAGTATCTCTCCTTGGATGTAGTGAGTCTATCTCGTATATTAGTCTCACCTTTTAAGTTGAATTACTGAAATAAAAGAAGTTTTGAACCATATTCTAATTTTTCAAGTTTCACCTGTACAGGCTGTTTAATCATGACCTATACTCAGTTCTCACCAACATGTTTTCCAGTCTAACGTCACCGTTGTTCAATTAATAATAGCAGTGTGGCTTTGCATACTTAATGTTAGATTAAAACAATTTCCGGTTCTGCTAAGAACCAGATCCGTTTATTTTTAAACTGTGATGTTTAAAACCCTACAACTAAAAGAGAATGCACTTTGTTTTTGTTTAGTTGTTATAGTGTAAATTAAAATTATTTTCTAGAGTACGACATGATTTAAACGCCCAAATTTCCAATGTGGCAACACCTGACATAACTGCCAAATGATGAATTTAAAAAAAGGTGTTTGATCTGTAAACACATTTGTATTATACACTGGATTATTTTGATAGAGCTTGTAGAGACCATAGAAACAATAACTATCTGGTTTTATAGACATACAACGTATCAACTCAATGTTAAAGACAGCTTTTAGGAAAAGCAAGAGTTAGAGAAAAAATAAGATAATAAAAATGTACATATTTTGTGCTGTCATCCTTCTAAGTAGAAGATAAATGTGTTTATTTGAGCACCATTTGGGGAAATTTGCAGAAAAGCTATCACTGCTCCTTTTTACCATTTTTAAAAAAACCATGAAAAAATAGGAAAAGGTAGACACTCACTAAATTAATACTATTTTTCTTCCACTACAATAAGAGAAGAACAACTGGAGGGTTATTTAATAAATATGGTGGTCCTATTTAATGTTTTCCAGTCTAACCAATGTGTTTAAGTAGCAACTTTTGTTAGCAGAAAAAAAACATTTAATGGTAGGGAGTGCAGCAAACAATCCACCTACACCTCACACTCACAGTAGTCTTTGTTTTTCTCCTTAAGCTGCACTGATTTGACACCGGTGTGATGCCTTCTGATGTTTCTTCAACACACTCAATGGTCATAAGAAGTAAAAATTTAAAGATTTAACCCCAGGAATCACATCATCTTTAGTATCAGTTGCATAGAAGCAGAACAGGCACTGCTGAGGCAATAGCAGACAGGGAAAATGGTTTAAAGTGTCTTCTCCAGCATACAAAGCATTTCTTATGCACTCAGATTCTGTAGAGTTATGGTCTTAAATGTTTTAAAATAACTTTCTGAAAGAACAAGTATAGAGGAGATTTCATCAGTCGACCCAAAGACTGACAAGCATTTCCTGAGCAGCCCCTCGTCTCACTGGCATCTCCACAGCTTTCATCACACGGTGACACGAACATTGGTCCCTGAAGATGAGCAACCACATTTGTCAATCTCCAGCTTTTCCACTTGTCATCTTTTCTTATTCACTCAATCTATCTCCCAGGATCCACAAACGCTGGCCTTAAACACTCAAAAGAAGTATTCAGTATTCCAGTATGATCTACCTAGGACTTTCATCTATGTATATTCACTGATGTCACAAATTATTCCATGAATAGATAACATTTCTTGGTTTCACTTACTGTACACCTTGTAGACATCCCCCCATATGCATTGCCCTTTCTTTATTGTTTCCAACCTTTGTTTTTGTTCAAAAAACTATCCTCATGAGATGAAATACAGTACTTTATAAATCTCCCACTATTGTAAGAGGTGTTACCATAATTCTGATGCAGGGTGCCTCTGTAATGACACAACTTGCATTCTTGTCGTCTCAATTTGGAGAGGCGATTAACAGCTGTGTAAATGATCATCTCTAATTAGATTATTTACCAACTCCTCAAAATAGTGAATAAAGTGCATTCTTTATCAATAAATGAATTTTTTACATTCAAATTTGAGACCATTGTATATTTAAATGAACAATTGACAGACCTGCGATGCAGCACAGCCAGTTTCTACAGGGAGTTAGAAGAGCTTAAAACTCCAGTCTTCTTTTTAGAAATTGTGGAATTGCTGATGGTTAGGATGCTTTTTTTACTCAAATGCAGACCATTAGGGCAAATGTAGTGTTAATTGTTTTAGTTTATAGTGCTTTGTAAACATTAAAATGCACCTTGGTTTTTTTTCACACTTTGTCACCTTACAGTTCATGTATTTGAATGTCAATTTGTGTGATACCAACACAAATAGTGCTAATTGCGAATTAGATTTAAAAAAGGCATAGGTTTTAAACTGATACTGTTCAAATAGAAATCTGAAAGTTTGCCGTTCAATTGCGTATATTTAGGCCCACCGAGTCAATATTTTTGTAAAACCTCTTGTTCTTGCAATTTTAGCTGTAAGACTTTTGAATTATGTCTATACTAGAAACATATCTGGGACTGGAATCTGACTGTCATTCTAACACACAAAGAAAGCTTTGATCTCCGCTGCAGCTCTGGCTGTATGTTAGGGTTGTTGTTCTGCTGGAATGTGAAGCTCTGCATTAAACTCAAGTTTTTCTGCAGCCTCTACCAGGTTTTCTTCCAGCATTGCCCAGTCATTTCATCTTCCCATTAACTCTGATCAGTATCTATGCAAAAGAATAAATTACAGACTGGTGGACTCTTCATACCTCTGAAGGAACTGGGTGCAGTGGTCTTTATTTAGTTGTACGAGAGTATAAGGGGCTCAATACATGTGCACAACATATTTTTGAAATTTTCATCAGCAAAAAGCATTGAAAACGTTTTAGATTTTTTTCTTACAGTTCAGAATTATGCACCTCATTGTATTGGTCAGTTGCATAAAATCTCAGGAAAATACACTGAACTTTGTGGTTGACAAAATGTAAAGAAGCTTATGGGAGTGTGAATAATTTTGCTTAATATGTTACTTTAACATAATTTACTTTATAGCCACCATTTTATTACAATCATCCAATATTAGGTCATATGCTGCCACTCCCAGGACTCTTTCATTGACGTACATAAAGTGAAAGCAAGTATTTATTGTGAAGAACATTTGTGCTTAATGCTACTAGAATATCCTCTCGGACAAACTGTTTTCCCTCACACTTGGATTCAAACTTTGAGGCTTAAAGGTATAGAGTTGAATTACACACACTGGGTCCCAGAAATCCCTTCTGGCTTTGAAGATGTGAAGAGGCTGATTGGAGAAGCTTTAGCAAGTGGATACCAAGAATGCGAAGCTCACGGTTTGAAGGAGCAGAGACAGAGCTGTTCCAGCCCTGTATCCATGGCAACCACCTCCGGACCAAATCAAGTTCTCATCGGGGTCTTTTGTTTCTCCAAAGGAAGTCATTAAAGGAGGTAAAAGTGAGAAAACTGAGCACGAGAGCCACACAAACACATATCCTCTGTCAGATGCACTTTTTACAAGAGCTTCCCGCAGCCAATATCAGCGGACGGCGTCTGCCTGTTTAAATACCAAAAACCAGTGCTCCAGTGTGAGAGCCCTCTCTCCGGGGCTTGCAATGCGGCCACTGAATGGCATCCTGAGGCTCACACGCTAATGAGCCGAGATCATTATGACAATTATTCCAACTTAGATCAAAACTTGGCTGTGACCGTGCAGAGGAAACAGGACCCACTGCTCTAATTGCAGGCTTGGGGGGAAAGGGGGGAGAGGGGAAGAGGATGAGCATAACAAAGGCGTTTTTAAGCAGAGCTGGGAAGAGCTCATCTCTAAACTCTAGTTACATTCCATCAGGTTGCTATGGAAAGTTTTTGCAGTGTCACCAATTTTGTGCTGTTTAAAAGTTAGTAATGAAAAACTGTTTTTCATGCATTTCACAAACAAGGATTTATTGAGTGAATCTAACCATGGTTCCAGTTAAGTCATGGCTTTTTTATTTCACTGTTAAATGTACTTATTTTTCACTTTTTAAAGAAGAGATCAACCTCAACTGTATATGGTTTGGGTCTGACTATTACAACATCAATTATATTATTTCAAAAGACCCTTCTGACTGATTCACTTCGCAATGTTGGTAATACCCCAAGGAATCCAAACATAGAAAGAATTTAAAACAGATTAGCTCATAAATGATGCATAATAAACTGGAATGACAGAAGCAATAGGTATTGAACACACATACTGAAATTTATAAAATACTTTGTAGAAAACACCTTTCAGTGATGTCAAAGGCTCCTTTATGGAGAAACTAATCACATGAATCACTCAGGTATGATTTTAAGTCATTCTTTCTCACAAACTGTCTTTGGTTCAAAAAGGTCCTGAGGGCTTTTTCTATCCTCTCTGATATTCAGTTATTTTCAATTGGATTCAAGTCAGTAATAACCTGACATTCTAACTTCTAATTTATGAAGATTGGTAGGACTACGAGTCAAAAGTCAACACCATATACATAGAACTAGAAACTAAGACTTAAATTATTCCATTCTAGCTTAAATATATGTGCTATTTTCATTGAACTGCCCAAGATAGCAAAGACTGGCAAAGACGTATAATGTTGGGATTTAATGCATATTAAAAGTCTTAAGATGATATTAGCTGCAATTCGCTGATTTTTGAATTGCTATGTAAATCTATATTGCAATGGAAATTCTAATTGCTTTATTCAAACCATTTCTGTAGTATATACTCCCCATTATTTGAGCCTATTACCATAAAACTACATATTATAATTTCATTATAGCTTGTGGCAACATAATGCTGTGGTTATAGGACAATCACTTGAATATCATATTCAGTATCAGTTCGGGTGATAACAGAAGCCTATTTCTAACTGAAAACATTGATATCAAATTATTTTAAGAGACTATTTTAATAAATTCCTTGTTACTTTAGTAGTCTGATAAAACTAAGCAAGGGCAATGGTTTGTTTTTATAATTGCCGGGAAGAAAAACCATAAACTTCGGTGTGGTTAAAAGATTGTTGGGGACAATAAATATTTGTTATTCAAACATAAATATTCATCCGTTCGACATTTCATTACAATATGTACCTGTATCAACAGGTGTGGAAAATTGTAAAAAAAATGTAGTCAAAACTTGAAAGCCTGACATGTTTTATCTTGTTGTTTTCGCACACACACACACATTTTATTACACATGTCCTACACATAGGCTACTGACCTTCTACAGTATGCCTAATATCTTTAATGAATCTCTATGATATATTTAGTCTCTCTGGTCGGACATAAATGCACGGTGAGGTGGAAAATACCGTACCTCACTTATAGGGAGCAGTGCTGATCCCAATAGACACAATGGCCCAAAGATGATTTTCTGCTATGTGTCAAAAAGACTGAAAACAGTCAGAAAAATACTAAAAACACAATCGGAATAGAACCAATCCATGACAACTATCCTCCTTATAGATCATCTCCAATGAAGCGGCCAGATTTTTTTTAAATAAGGGCAAACAAAGATGATTTTTATATGAGAGTGATAGAGAGACTTGTGGAGCAGGATAGGTGCATGCAGTAATATACAAAGAAAGGTAAGACCATACACAATTTTCAGGTATAATAAAAAAGATCAGCAAAAATAAATACATTTGACAAAATATTAAATAGATAATGGATGGTTGGATGGATGAATTAAATATTATATTTTTCATATTGTTAAATTGTATGGAATTGATTAAAACATAGTTAAGAGTGGTTAAAACAATAAAATATTCCAATTAAGGTAAAAACTGAAATAGAACATTATCGCACCTTACAGACAGACAGACATTTGTTTTGTTTAAGACACCCAAAGAAGACCGTCTTGATTTATTGTGTTGGTGGAAAGAACATGGTCGAATATTTCCTAACTTTTCTGTAGCTGGATTCAGGAAAGGAGAATACAGTTAAAGCTGCTATCCAGCATTCCAGAGAAATCAAAGGGAAATAATTCAGGTGATATAATTTACATTCAATGAGGGGTCGCATTATTTTTCCGCCTTCGACTGTTTTTTTAAAACAGTGGCGGAAAAATCTAATGATCCAATTCAATTCAGTTTATTTATATAGTTTATTTATATTCATCATATGTCATCTCAAATCCCTTTACAAGAAAGTAATTTCAATACAATCATACAAACATTCCAATCAGTTTAAAGTTTTAGTTAGTTTTCTATTTAAGGAATCCCATCTGATCATTGACTTGAGGTTTTGCCCCTTTGATGCAGACTCTACCCACAGCAATCTCTCAGCAATCCCTCATACTAAGCAAGCATGTAGCGACAGTGGAGAGAAAAACACTGAGAGAAAACAAAGTTAACAGCGAAAATAACAGCAAATAATACAACTGGAGAGTAGTAGAAGCAAAAAGTAGTCAGTCTGTCCTCCAGCAGTGTGAGCCTATAGCAGCATAACTACAGAGATAGCTCAGGATGACCTAAGCCACTCTAGCTATAAGCTTTATCAAAAAGGAAAGTTTTAAGCCTGAGTGTCTGCCTCACAGACTAAAACTGGGAGCTGGTTCCACAGGAGAGGAGCCTGATAACTAAAAGATCTGCCTCCCATTCTACTTTTAGAAATCCTAGGAACCACCAGTAAACCTGTAGTCTGAGAGCGAAGTGGTCTGTTGGGAACATGTGGAACAATCAGATCTCTGATGTATGATGGAGCTTCATTATTAAGGGGCTTTATATGTAAGAAGGAATATCTTAAATTCTATTCTGGATTTTTTCATTTTTAATATTCATCAGAACTCTTGCTGCAGCATAAAGACCATCCTCATTTTTGACAGATTACAATTCACACCCCTGACTACTTGGTGCTGATGCGCAGACACTTTCAACTTTACGCACAGAGTTCAGCTAACTGAATCAATCCAAAAATAGATTCCTATGAGAGCAATGATCATCATCTCAGACCTGGACACACTCAATGCATCTAGAGAGCTCAGCTGACATCAACATGGAGAGTTACAGACCTGTTACAGACCAATCGCGGGTTTTAAATCAACGGGCTGGGTCGGGTCGGGATTTGATCTGGAGATAACCACAGGTACAGGCCGGGTCGGGTTCAAAACTCATCTTAACGGTGAGGGTTGGTAAAATTGGACCCATGCAGGACTCTGCTACAATTAACCGTATACTTTTACTATAGTTGTTTTGTATTTAAACATACATGAGAGTGACAAATGAGCCTCAAATTAAATAAGCAAGGAGAAATTCTTGGGGAATCAAAATTTATTTTTATGCGGCTTTGAAGACAAACCGATTGCAAAAATCGTTGCACGTCTGGAAAATGGGTTAAAAATGGGTCAAGAAATCTCACAGTGTATGACCACCTTGTCCTCTGGGGGAGGCCCGCACAGACCTGCACCATCTGTGCATACATGCATGGAGCCGGTAACGTTGCATAATTTTAAAAAACTTGCTTTAAAGAGATAGGAGTTAATCAGTTACCTTTTGATACTGTACCCACTTTTGAATGGTTTTTTTTATTTTTTACTTAACATAAACCTCAGCAAAGAATGCTGCAGCATGTGTGCAGAATTCTTCATTCAGCATTCTTTCTGGACTGGAATACCAGTCAGCTTGGATACTGATGACACGGAAATTGTGCTGGGAGCACAAGTGGATGTTAGATATCTGCCCTTCCATACAAACCAACAGGTAAAGCAGGAGACCATCTTGAAGTCAAATCTAACTGGATTATTGTATCATTATTACTTTAACTGTCATTAGCAATATATTAAGATAAACAACTTGGATGAAAACAGAAAGAGGAATTTCACATAAGGGAAAGTAATATAAGTTTGACTTACAACCTTTCTGGAACTAAAATATTTAGAGACGCTCCATTCACTGAACAATTGCTAACTTATTTTATGTAAAAGCGCCAATTTTTGATTCTGATCACACAAGGTTCTTACAGCATGATCCTAGTTAAGCCCCTTTAGAGAAATAACGATGCTATATTCAAATTACCCATCAGGATGTTACTGCAAAAGCCCAAGGTTAATTGCTGTCAGAGAGTGTTTTCAGCAAAGCAAGCCTGAAAAGATGCTTTACTCACTAATAAATAAAAGGCAGAACTACACAACAGTTGTAACATACGCCACATAACTATAGCCACTCAAATGTACCCAGTGCAACTCATATCAACCTTTATTTTGTGTGTGACAGACTGACACACTCCATATGGTTACTGCTGAGAGGATTCAAAACCGTTTTAAACTTTTCTGTAAATTTAAATACAGCATGACTCAAGAATACATCTCTAAATTTGGGCATCATTTCATAACAGCCAATATGCAATAATGACCAAACAGAGGAAGACAGAAGTCCAACCTTATACCCTTTTGCATTGTTTGTTTCTATACTCAGATCATTTATCAAAAAACTAAAACTAACTAAAAAGAATAAAGCATTATAGACAACCATGAAGCTTTACCTTTTATGTTCAATTTAGAAATCTAAAAATGATTAAAAAGTGCACATTCAAATCATTCAAATCATAAGCCATGAGTTACTTAACCCTGTTGATATAAATCCAAATGACATTAAAAGCTTAAAACATACACTATGTCAAGTAGGCTATAGTGTACACCTGTGTGTCTCTTGGCAGGTCTCACTCGAAAAAGAGATTTTATCTCAAGTAAAAGAACATTAAATGAAAAGTACAAAATACTATTACATTGTTATAACAAATCCACAACTTTATATCCAGCTTTGGTATAAACTACAAATAAGCCTCAATTACAGCGTAAATAACTAGAGATAAAAAAAAAATGTAAATATCTTTTCATGATTTGTATCTCAAATGTGAGAGAAAAATACCAACAAAAAACTAGTGAAACTCAATTTCAATGTCGTTAAAGCCGGTGAGGGATTCTTTTTTTTAAAGAATGACATTATTGCCATCTAGCGGTCAACTAGGTGTACTTATTTAAGTATACAATGCCTGTACTACAACTTTAGTTATAAAACATTATTTCAGTGCATTTTAATCAGTATAACTTTAGGTAAGTCGACCTTTCAATAACTCAAAAATGACATAGATAGCTTTTTGTCCACCATAAACTTAATTTTTATGATAATTTCCTTTTTCTAAACGATATTTTCATTGGAAACGTTGAATAAAAACAATTATTGTCAGAAAACGGATGCTGTTTTTTTGCGATATTAGTTACATGAATAGCTATTATAATTTGATTTTCCACATTTGAACTAAATTGCTAGCGTGTGCAATGGACTGAGCAGTAAATGAGAACACGTTTGAATAAAATGAATACGATCTAGATCACTGGAATAATCCTGTTTACCTTTTTAGGGTCGTCATAAAACACACCAAGACAAGGGAGTCCAAGTCCAAAACAGCGAGCCTCCTTAAAAAGTTCACCACTGTCTTTATATGCTCCTTCCTTGAACTTATAGGCAAAAGTTAGCTTATTTAAGGAAGGGCAGCAAGTTTGCACAGCGATATCCGCAAAGAGTCCTGAATAAAAAATACAACCTGCTAATGTTAAAATGAGGAGACCCAGTAGGACCGCACACAGACAGAAGCAGTCTGGCATGGTAGCTCTCCAGCAGAGCAGGTACCGCTATATTCAGCTGCTGCCGAACTCTAAACTATTTGTGATTTCTGTCAAGAAGCTGCCATGTATCACAAATTGTGCGGTCGTTTTACCAAAAACAAATACGTCTTTTACTCGACGTATATTTGTGCACAAAGACCCGACAAAACACTGGATTACACATTGCATGGGACTTCCTGGAAAGTACCATGCCGACAAAAAGGGGTGAAGGACGTGACAGTTTTAAAATTTGAAAAGTAAACTGGGGGGTTAAACGTTGGGTTGGGTTGATTACGAGCAGTTTCCACAAATTTGCTGAGCATTGCTGAGCGTCTGATTTGTTCTCCTCTCCATAACTTCCTGTTAGCGTTTACTGCGGCCAAATAAAATAACTGTAAACAGCTTCTGCTCCTTTATGTAATATTTGATTGTAAACTGATTTGCAGAAGTATTTTTTATTTTATGTGACCTTCTTGTGAGAGCCTAAATCGTGCACAAATTACTCTTTTTATTATAATAAAAATAGTTTTGGAGACCATTTATTTAGCCTACTGCCAATTGATCTGAACAAGAGACATTAAAAAATAGATTGTAAGAGAAATGGTGCGTTCAATGTATACTTAGAATTTTATGAGCTCCAACTTTGAAAAATAAGCAGCTGACAACACTTCCCAAATTGGGAATTCTGGCTTGGGAAGCTGGAGGTACCTGAATCACCCCAAGTTCATTATTCAATATGAATGCTACTAGTATGATACATAATATTGGTGCATATTTTACCTTTTTTGTCATTTCAAAAATTTGCAGTTTCGGTTATTTCTTACCTGAAAATGTTAAGTACGAAATGGTGCAATCTACCACGTGTTCACATTCAAATGAGCTCAAGTGATCTCACATTCTATATGCATAGGGTATAACAGGTTTTCAGCTTACTCTAGGCTATATGTCAATGTCAGTGTCAATTTTATTTATATAGCACTTTACAAGTTGCACCAAAGTGTTGCGCAAGAAGAACAATAAGATAATTTATATGGATATGGATGTGAATGACTATAACAGATTCAACTCTTCTGCAAAGGCTTTCTTCAAGGTTTGAGGGTGTTTATGTGAAAACTGTGATCCTATCTCAAGACGACTGAAGCTGAAATTCCAACACCGTAATTTTTCTTCACTGTTAAAGTAAAATTGTGAAGGTAAAAAATGAAATTGGTCCAAAAGACCAATTAGTTACAGTTTCTGTGCCAGCACATATCACCACAAGAAACTGATTTACTATTCAGTAAATACTATATTTACTATATAAATACTATACTGATCATCTGTTCAGTACATGGGCCACAACATGGTCCAGGACCAGTTATACAGGGGCCCTAGCCCCTGTTGGTCCCTGTCTAGAACCGCCTATGTCCAGCAAGTTCTGTTCTCCTGGCAACCACCAAAGGCTCATTCGTTGGATGGCCAGACAATTGGTCACTCCAGATAATGTCTCCACTGTTCTTAAAGGGGACATATTATGCCTCTTTTTAAACAAGTTATAATAGGTCTATGGTCTATCACCCTTACATATCGATCTCACCAGTTCAATTCGTGACATTTTTGGTCCCTTTCAGAATAAGTTGTTTAGATGGCTCTGTCACTTTTATGCAAATCAGCGGTTGCAGACCACGCCCATCCATCTTGTTATAGGCTGCAGTTGTGCCACACATAACAGTAGGCGCGTTTCCACTATCGGAACTTCAGAGTAATTTAACCAGATCTTTTTCTGACGGGGTAATCTGCTGGCTCTCAGCCGTTGTGTCTCCATACACAATCGGCCCTTCAAGGAATCAACCAAAGACATCCACATATCACGACCATTTCAGCAGCACGTAGCATCACTGATCAGCGCAAAAAGGCGCACACAGCAGCAGAAATAACAAGAGATCAACCTGGAAGAAGCAGGGCTTGTTGACGCTGTTGTCATAAACTGCTTCACGAGCAACTCTTCTTATTTTGAGAAAGCTGGTTGTTTGGCAACGTCTGCTCATTTCCCTCTGAATTAAAAGTAATCAGCGCAGCTTAACCACAGCTCCCACTCAGTGACTTGATTGGGCCATTCTGAGTAAATAGCCTGCTGTAAATGCATGCTGGTACTCTGTTGGTTCCTAAAAACCGCCCTGTCGGCCAAGTGAAGTGGAGATACGCACAAACCGTGAAGGTCTGGCAAAATTACCCTGAAGTTCTAATAGTGGAAGGTGGAAACGCACCTAGTGGCATAGAATGGGAAATGGAATTGGTGAATGGGGTGTAACATAAAAGGGTGAGGTTTGGGCCATTTATATGCAAATATCGCTTATTGTAACATCACAATGAGGCACTTTTTCAAACGTAGAAGCACAAAAATTCTGACAGCAGTAAATTTGCAAAAAAAACATGGATGAATGGTTTTTATTCTTATTTGGAGTGTTTATAGAGACAGCAGAGACCCAAATGGCAACACAAAAGGATGAAAAAGGTGAAATTTGCCCTTTAAGTTTTATCTCATAAACAGCAAAGATCTGGAGGACATCTTACGTCAACTGAACTCCTCCTCTTGCTGCTTAGACATCCTGCCCACAGGCTTTTTCAAAAAGGTCTCAAAGATCTTGGAGTCAGATCTGTTACAGATTGTGAACTCATCTTTAATGTCGGGTGTTTTCCCAGAGCCCCTGAAAACAGCTGTAATTAAACCCCTGCTGAAAAGAGACAATCTGGACAAGACACAAATGAACAACTACAGGCCCATCTCCAATCTTCCATTTTTAAGTAAGATCATGGAAAAGGCGGTTTTTCATCAGCTAAATTACTTCTTAAGACAAAGCAACTGCTATGACGTCTTTCAGTCAGGTTTTAGACAGCACCACAGCACTGAGACTGCTCTGACCAAAGTCATCTATGACATCTGTTTGAATACTGACAGTGGAAAAATGTCAGTGTTAGTTTCACTGGATCTCAGTGCTGCATTTGATACAGTTGACCACATTATTTTACTCAAACGACTGGAGAACTGGGTGGGTCTCTCTGGCACTGTACTAAACTGGTTCAAAACGTACTTAGAGAACAGGAAGTACTTTGTGTCAATAAGTAACTTTACATCTGAGCAGATGGGAATTACATGTGGGGTTCCCCAGGGTTCCATCCTGGGACCTCTTCTGTTTAACATCTATATGCTCCCACTGGCACAGGTAATAAGTAACAACAATATAAGTTACCATAGCTACGCAGATGACACACAGATATATATTAGAATGTCACCAGGAGACCAAGGGCCTGTACAGGTTCTTGGCAAATGCATTGAGGAAATTAATGACTGGATGTGCCATAATTTTCTGCAGTTGAACAAAAACAAAACGGGGGTAATTGTCTTTGGAGCTAAAGAGAAAAGATTGAAGGTCACCACAGGGCTTCAGTCCATACACCTAAAAACCACCAACCACGTCAGAAATCTGGGTATAGTGATGGACTCAGACCTAAACTTTGAAAAACACATTAAGGCAATCACAAAATCACCCTACTATCATCTTAAGAATGTCTCAAGGATAAAAGATCTGATGTCTCAGCAGGACGTGGAAAAACTAGTCCATGCGTTCATCTTTAGTCGGCTTGATTATTGTAACAGCGTCTTTACAGGTCTACCTAAAAAATCAATTAGGAAACTGCAGCTCATCCAGAACTCTGCTGCTCGAGTTCTCACTAAAACCAAAGAAATGGACCACATCAGTCCAGCTCTGAGGTCTTTACACTGGCTGCCTGTCTGTCAGAGGATAGACTTCAAAGTTCTGCTGCTGGTCTATAAAGCTCAGAATGGTTTAGGACCAAAATACATCGTTGATCTCCTGACCCAGTATGAACCTACCCGACCCCTCAGGTCATGTGGATCCGCTCTTTTATCAGTTCCCAGAGTCAGAACCAGACATAGAGAAGCTGCGTTCAGCTTCAATGCTCCACATGTCTGGAACAAACTCCCAGAAAGCCTCAGATCAGCTGAAACACTCAGTTTATTTAAATCCAGGTTAAAGACCCACCTGTTCTCAGCTGCTTTTGATTAGATTCTTATTCTAAGTTTTAAATCTGCACGGCTTCTTTTAAGATTTTTTTTTTTTTCATTTTAATTCATGGTTTTTATTCCTGTACTTTTGCTTTTTCTGCACCCTGCTGTAATGCTTTTGATGTTTTATGTAAAGCACTTTGAATTGTCTTGTAACATGAATTGTGATATACAAAAAAACGTGCCTTGCCTTGCCTTGCCTTTAAGCAACACATAAAGTACCACCCCTTTAAGTCATGTACATATCCCTGCATCCAATGTTTACATTGCACTTAGTAATGAAAAGTTTGGATGCAACTCCTTAGCCATGGAAACCCAATTTTTGTTGCTATGCACTGTTCTAGAATTATGTAGACCCCAGAAATTTTGAAGGTTTGTAAACCTCTGCATTCACTGACCCCCTCTAGGATTTTTTTGTGGCCTTCCTCTTCCTGCCTGATTTGCAGTCGTTTCCAATCACAGTTATAATAACGGTTGACTGTGGAATATATGTAGAGAAAAATGTCACAAATATATATATGTATATATATATATATATATATACAACTAAACATGTTGTAAAATAAAATACAATAAAAACTAGGGTGACGGTATTCAGATTTTACAGCCGACTTCCGAGGTGACATGAACGCAGCATTAAAACATTGAAGAGTGCTTGATTCCAGGAGCTCTATGGTGAAACGGCTTGACATGGTTGCCCCGCCCCTCTTTTAAAGCTTAGGTTGGAGTCGACGAACACTTGTTGACAGGAGACGGAAAGGTTAACTGCGTCTGTGTCCAACTTTTAAAAAATCGCAACAACAAAAAAATGGCTGTGAATTTTAAGAGGTTCTACGACCTGACAGCGAGGTTGCTGTCCGGTGAACCCTTCAGTTTCTCCACGCTGAAGGGGAAAGTTGTTCTCATTGAGAATGTGGCGTCTCTCTGAGGAACAACAGTCAGGGACTACAGACAGATGAACGAACTTCACTCTCGATTCTCCGCGGAGGGACTCGTTATCCTGGGTGTGCCCTGCAATCAGTTTGGACAGCAGGTCAATTATGTTTCCATTGTTTGTACATTCATTTCAATCTTCATTTAAGAACTTTATACTCAAAACTTATTTTTTAAGCACTGATATTACGGCAGTCAATGTTATTGGTCGCAATAGGCTAAGGATCCATTATCCCCTCTGTTTTTTATGTATTCTCTAAATATCTTAACCACAAGGCTGGATTTGTCAGAGCAATGATCTTATAGTAACTATAGTAACTATACCCAAATTGTTTCCCTAAGCTTCCAATTTTCACTTGGTTACGCTATGAGCCAACCTATGTATTGCATTATTTATATTCCCTATATTCTGTTTTCTCTAATGAATGTCAATGTATGTATAATCATGTTAACATTTATGCATAACAGGAGAACGCGAGGAATGATGAAATCCTGAGATCCCTGAAGTACGTTCGTCCAGGGAATGGCTTTGAACCAAACTTCCAGCTCCTTGAAAAGGTGGATGTGAATGGAAAGGATGCCCACCCCCTGTTTGTCTATCTGAAGGAGAAACTTCCAGTCCCCAGCGACGATGCTGTGTCTCTTATGAATGATCCGAAGTTCATTATCTGGAGCCCTGTGTGCAGGTGTGACATCTCCTGGAACTTTGAAAAGTTCTTGATTGGTGCTGACGGGGAGCCTTACAAGCGCTACAGTAGAAACTTCCTCACCATTGATCTTGAGGGAGACATTAAAGAGTTGCTGAAGAGGATCAAGTAAAACGTGCTACGACACTCCACGGCTGGTTGTTGAAGATATCGCCTGCGACCACTCCATCTTAGAAAGTCTTATCAGTAGACACACCTATCTGGGCTATTTTATCAAGTTTTCCCAGTTAACCACTTCAGCAAAACAGTATTTTAAAGATTGTGATATTTTCAGTGGTATACTCTTGGTTCATGAACCAATTTACTTAATGAAGACACTCCTGGAAACCATTTTGTGTAAGGAGTTTCTGATGCAGATGTAAATGTGTGACTTTACCACTGTCCATACTACAATGACAATATTTGGGGAAAAGAGAAAATGTGGATGTTTTATGTAAGCAGTTCTTTTTCTATGTCAATAAAATACAATTTCAACAAAAACATTAAACAATATTCATACCTGATAATTGTGGAGTTTCTATGTGTATTTATTTTTAAAAATTCACATTAAACCAGGGATGTTGGCCCAAAGTGTTGCGTAGAGCAGAATGAAGCAAACCAAGACTTCTATCAAAAAACAAAAACTATATTGTAAAACAAGATTGAACTCTAAAAATGATCAACTAAACCAATAACAGTAAAAAAATAAAAATAAAATAGGTTATTGCATGGTGTCAAACTCCACTAGAAATTAAAATCAGTGAGAATAGCTTTTTTGGATTTTTTTTTTTTTTTCATTTTAGGAAATAAAGGGTTATTTCTCAAAATACAATCTAGAGTAAGACTGTACATAAGGACAGTTATTAGTACTGTTTTATTGCAACAAGAATGTCCTGGGTTTCCTGGTCTGCATTCTGCATGTAGTACAAATTGTGTATTTGTAGGCCTGTTTGTATTTGTGTCGGAAACATTGAGGATTAAGGTTGAAGAGGAAAAAGGGGGTCCAACTGCCCCTAGCAAGCTGTTCCTAATAAAGTGGCTGGTGAGTGTATGTCATAAACGACAACAGAGGGTATGCGATATGAGAAAGTCATTATTCTGATGTTTTTTGTGCAATATGAAAAAAACATTAGGCCTAAATTGCCAAAATTAAACTTGTATTAAAGTATTTTTTAGAAACCAGTAATACACTTTAAGCACGAGGAATACTATTAATCCCTTTTGGGGGTTAAAGATTCCCCATTTATTTAAACTCCTCTCGCTGTTTAGTGACCACACTAGTGGAAAGGGACAGCCGTCTGATCGATGCTTCCTGCTTGAAGGCTACGCGGAAAGCTGCTGCTTCTCAACATTCAACATGGCTGGCCAGGAAGATCCCGTACAGAGAGAGATTCATCAAGACTGGGCGAATCGAGAGTATATAGAAGTGATTACCAGCAGCATTAAGAAAATTGCTGACTTCCTCAACTCGTTTGGTAAGATTTCAGCGAACGAAGTCATGAATGTGATCACCCTAGAGTGGAAAATGAGATTGAAAAGATCATGTTGGCTAGCTGCGTTAGCTATGTAGCCGCTGCTAGCAGTGATGTTGATGTTTTTAATGGCCACTCCCAGCTAGCTGTTAGCGTCTAGCTTCCTGTTTTCTTGGCACATTATAAAACGGATTAGGTAGAAAATATACTATGTATACAAGATTAAGAATTAATATCAGAATCAAAATTCGCAGGTAGGACAGTGTAACAGCGTGATGTTTTCTAAACAGGTTCTCCTGGTTCAGTCGGTCGTGTTTACTGAGTGAACAGCTGATAGCTAGAACTGCATCTAAAATCGAGAAAATCTGTGATGCTACTGTTAATAAAACAAAGTATGATAAGGCTTAGACTGAAAACAGTATTGTTTTAATGAAAGACATATTTGATTATGAAGGTCTTCTCTTCACGTCTTAGTATTTTAAGAGACAAATGGCACCTAACCAAATTTAAATACATAAATAAATAATGTTTGAAAATGTTCCTTCTTAGTTGTGCTCAGTCTTATAGAGCACGATGGTTATATTGATTAAAATAACCGAAATTGAGCAAGCATTAGAAAACCAAAAGTTGTTAAAAAGCGATGACTTTATGTTTTGAACTCTGAATATGGGTATAATTATTTAATACAGTAGCCACTTAATGCAAAGAGGTAATGGCAATGTCTCTTGCATGCATTTAAGTTAATAAAGTAACAATCAATACTTTCACTAACCCAGTTAGAAAGGGAAGCTCAGGAGAGATTTGGGTTTATGGTAGTGTGGAGAACTAACCAACTGGGCACCCTACTCAATCATTTAAAAACCAATTTTGAAGAGCCCAGTGTGCCTATAATATAAATATATATATATATATTTCTTTATTTTATTCTTTTGCTTATATTTTATTTTGGGTCAAAGCTTGGTTGAGGCCCTATCAGTTTTGAGTCTCAATGAAAATTAAAGAAGTGCATTTTAAGATGTTTCCCTTTTAATGCTTCCATCTCCAGTTCTATTGATCTTTGAACTACATGCTATTTTTGTGAGATGTGCTGTAAGCCGTTATTCATTTTGTTAAAACCCTTCTACTGTAAAAAACAAAAGATTATGTTGAACAAATGTGCATATTGTGGCAATTACATCTAAAGATATAATTACTAAATCTAAATCTGACATCAAGCATAAAACCTGCATAGCAAACCTTCGAATACACAAATCTAAGTGTTTTAAT
Source organism: Valencia hispanica (assembly GCA_963556495.2). Lineage (NCBI taxonomy): Eukaryota > Metazoa > Chordata > Actinopteri > Cyprinodontiformes > Valenciidae > Valencia > Valencia hispanica. The sequence goes on along the minus strand of OY747708.1, from coordinate 11,424,156 downwards.
TTCTCCCAGAACATAAACGCATCAAATCACAAACGAATACCTCAAATCTCACAACAAACAAAAAGATCAGATCAAATTTTAATACAAAGGTGATTACAATTTCTAAGCATCCTAAGCTGGCTAATCAATTTATCGATGCATTTTATTTATGTGTTACTGCTAGAATTGATGGTCCACTTGCCTTACGTTCTTTTGTTTTATTTGCATACATGTTTCATTGTTTATATATATATATATATATATATATATATTTCATGTTTTCATATTGGTATCTGGTCACTGTATTACTGGACTGTGCTTTTCTCTCAATGTTATTAGGATTTGTAAATGAACATGAATGTGATCAAATGTATAAGTATCTGTATATCAGGCATACTAAGACCTCTGTCGTCTTATTTGAACAGATATGTCTTGTCGGTCTCGTCTGGCCACCCTCAATGAAAAGTTAACAGCGTTGGAGAGAAGGATTGAATACATAGAGGCCAGAGTAAGTATAGGAACCGGATTGACTTTGTTGGCGGACTACATCACACTAAACTCACACTAAACTGTATCTTGATACAGGTGACCAAAGGAGAGACCCTGACCTAGATCTCATCATGGGAATTCCTAACATCTTCAAACTACTTCCCCACCCGCCACCCTGAAGCTTTTGGATTAAATGTGTTGGACTCCACCATCCTTTTTGGGGGATCATGTGGACCATTTTTATATTATATGGTTAAATTATGTGTGTTTTGTGTTTTTTATCTCATGACACATTTGTAAACAATATATAGGCCTGTTTGACACAAGCGTCAATATTTGTTTAAAACGTAAGCTCAATTAAATATTGGTTTCAACAGATCCTGGACCTTAGTTATGTTTTTTCACTGTGAGCATTATGTGTACATTGTCATTACCAAATTAGAGATTAATGTAAAAAAAAAAAAAGGGAAATATTCTCATGTGCCAAGTTAAACAAGAAACTGGGTAGTCACCTTAATTGAAAACCTGCTTGTACATTAACTGTTTAGTGTTGATGGAAATTTAAAAACTAATAAATTGTAAAGATTATGCTTCCTCTCTTTTTTAACTTATACAGCAAAATATGTGTGAGGAATTCATCAAGAACAGTTTTTTAAAAACTCAAATGAATCAAACATGCTGACGTAGGAATAGAAGTGGGCAACCTCTACAACCCCTAAACACAACTGAACAATGTGTATAATTATATTAGACAATGTGCGACATTCACTGCTGTTTTTTTTTAAATGACTAGTGATTTAATGCTGCAGTATTTTATGAAAGATGACTGCCACATACAGAGTTAAATTTAGATCTGTTAGGAATTGCTTGCATTCAGCTTAAGACTTCATAAGCTGGGTGGTGATGCTGAAGTCAACATTCAATAAGCTATTTCCGATTTAACATCTAGCTAAAAGGGCATTTTTGTTGCTTTTACCAACTGTACTAAGTTTGATGCAGTTTAGTGCTAAACTTTTAAATGGGAAGAATGGCCAAAGTTTCGCTAGATCAATTTATACTCCACACATTTTAGAAAAACTGTAAAAGCTTTAGTCAGTTTTTTCCTAAAATGAAAAACAGCTACTTTTCCTTTTGTATTTTTAACAAAAAAGAGTTTTGGTAAGCAATATTCTATTCAATTTATGAGGAAAAAAATCAATCTAATGCTTTTTCTAGCCTAGGATTATACTACATTGGCTCTAGTTTAAAGAATTAATTCAACTTTAAAGGTAAAACTAATAAATGATATAGACTCATTTATTGCAAAACAAGATATTTCAAGCCTTTATTTGTTACAATTTTGATGATTGTGGCTTACAGCTGCTGAAAATTCAAAATCTCAGAAAATTTGAATATTGTAAAAATGTTCAATCTTTTAGGCTCAAAGTGTCACATTCTGATCAGCTAAATAATCCAAAACACCTACAAAGGGTTCTTGAGCCTTTAAATGGTCTCTCAGTCTGGTTCAGTGGGAATCACAATCATGGGGAAGACTGCTGACCTGACGGTTGTGCAGAAAACCATCATGGACACCCTCCATAAGGAGTGAAAGCCTCAAAACGTAATTGCAAACGAAGTTGGGTGTTCTCAAAGTGCTGTATCAAAGCACATTAATAGAAAGTTATGTGGGAGGGAAAATGTGGAAGAAAAGGGTGCACAAGCAGCAGGGATGACCACAGCCTGGAGAGGATTGTAAGGAAAAGGCCATTCAAAAGTGTTGGGGACCTTCATAAGGAGTGGACTGAGGCTGGAATTAGTGCATCAAGAGCCACTACACACAGACAGATCCTGGATGTGGGCTTCAAATGTCATACTCCTCTTCTCAAGCTGATCCTGAACAACAAATAATGTCAGACACGTCTTACCAGGGCTAATAAAATAAAAAAAAGAACTGCAAATTTTGCATGTTGTTTGGAAACCAAGGTCCCAGACTCTGGGGGGAAGATGGAGAGACACACAATCCAAGATGCTTGAAGTCCAGTGTGAAGTTTCCACAGTCTGTGTTGATTTGGGGAGCCATTTCATCTGCTGGTGTTGGTCCACTGTGCTTTATTAAGTCCAGAGTCAACGCAGCCATCTACCAGGACATTTTGGAGCACTTCATGCTTCCTTCCGTAGACGAGCTTTATGGAGATGCTAACTTCATTTTCCAGCAGGACTTGGCACCTGCCCACACTGCCAAAAGTACTAAAACCTGGTTGAATGATTACTGTGCTTGATTGGCCAGCAAACTTGCCTGACCTGAACCCCATGGAGAATATATGGGGCATTGCCAAGAAAAAGATGAGAGACATGAGACAGAACGATTCAGTAAAGCTAAAGGCAGCTATTGAACCCTCCTGGTCTTCAATAACACCTCAGCAGTGCCACAGGCTGATAGCATCAATGCCATGCCGCATTGAGGCAGGAATTGATGCAAAAGGGGCCCAAACAAACTACTGAGTTCATATGCATGATTATACTTGTAGGAGGTCCAACATTTTTCTATTTAAAATCCTTGTTTTATTGATTCCACGTAATATTTTAATTTTCTGATATTTAGAATTTGGGGTTTTCATAATCTGTAAGTCATAATCATCAAAATTATAACAAATAAAGGCTTGAGAAATCTCACTTTGCATGTAATGAGTCTATATCATATATGTTTCACCTTTTGAATTACAAAAATAAATGAACTTTTGCACAATATATTAATTTTCAAGTTAATTAATTAATTTATTAATATATTAATTTTCAAGTTTCAACTGTAGCCATCTATGCCAGTTTTTTTTTGTTTTTGTTTTTAGAAAACAGCTTCTGTAAAATCTTTCATTTATGACAAGTCCCTTGGAGCTTTTTACAATTTACCAGTGAGATGAATGTAAATCCCTTTATCTGAAACGATACAGATCCGGTAACATTTATTTAGTGTGACCATATTTTGACTTCCAATAAAAGAGGACAATCATAGACTACTCTGTTTACTAAAGAATATTTTTGATTTCTAAAATATTTAAAGTTTCCTTCTGTAAGTGGTTAGAAATCAATGCTCCTTGGATGTGTAAAAAGAATGTGAAATGTGGACGTTTGGTGACTCTAAACGATTAAAGCTACACATGAACACTGTACAAAATGTGTAGATATTCTACAAAAGGTGACAAACATTATTGTGTAATATTGTATAATGATACAGGCTCGCGCAAAATGGCGCCATGTGAGCTAATATTTACCCCTCAGCTTTGGCTTGCAGGCAGAATCTAAAGCGCAACCCACTGGAACAAATTCGCTTGATTAACCATGAAACATACAAATGTAGCTTTCAGCGCCATCTGGATGAATGCATAGAATTAAATGCAGAATCAACGTAAAACATAAAATAGTTTTATAATATATTTTGGGGATAATCACTGCCTGTAAGGTAATTACAGGGAATAATAAACCCTTACACTGTACGCTCTGCCCCAATGCATCTTGGGATAAAGAAGGTTCTATAGTCGTCTGTGTCGTCAGCAGTCCTTCGACGTGAAATGAGTTTTGTTTCTTGTAATTTATTGAATGTTTCTGTGATAAAATAAGAAGTGAAAAGAGCGTCGTTGTAAAGAAATATACATCGGTGAGTTGTTTCGCCATTAAGCTTGAAAATAGAGCAGTCTCCTGTTGTCTGTACCGTTGTTGTTTTTTGTTCCTTTTTGTAACATAGAATCGGGCTCCATGTTACCCTTTACCATGGTTGCATTGTGTTCACTGCGTTCGTTTCACCTGAAGTAAATGCGTTTATGAATGAAGTTTTAAATAAAATAAAATAACAGGCAGACTGTTGAGAGGAAAAATTATTAAACTTTTGACTCTATCTGTTGTATAGATTTTTCGGGAGTGACGTGTCCGTTGAGAAAATGGGTGCTGATAAAAGGTAAGTTTTATTTTTTATTTTTTTGACGGCGCTTTTTATATTCGTTGGTTTTGAAATACAAGATGGCATCCGGCATTTGTGTTCTAGAGATTGTAAAATGGTTCGCCGCTGCAACACTAGTAAAGCGGAAAAAGATATGCCCTTGTCCATACAGCCACGGATGCTAACATTATTATATATTATATGCTTGGTAAGCCAAGATTTATTTCCTTTCAGCAGCTGAAGTAGGCATATTTTGCATATCTGCTTTAGTTAGGACCTCCTTAATGTCAAGGCCAAGTTGGGGAAAAAATAAAATAAAATTAATAGTCTGAAATCCATGTAATTACTGGTAGGGAAAAAAAGGTCATAAATCTGAAACCATATGTGTTGATGATGATGTAGTGATTTATTGTTTTTCCCCAGTCATCACTTTATTGAAGTTGAATTTAAAAATGTCCAGAAGTACCAGATGTCATAGAGAATATGTAGTCTAAATGTTGACGTCTTTCTACATAGTTCATACACCCATAAGGTGAGCTACATTGTGTTGGCCTCAAATTCAGCCTTTGCATTCAAAGAGATGATGGCATTCAAGTACACAATAAGGAAACACAACAATCAGCTGTAAGCGGTGCAGCCATGGTGCTTACGATTCTTTGAATGTTTCCCATGAGGCTTCCCCTAGCTCCTGATGACAGCGGTTCCTTCCTCTGACCCATCAGTGAACTTGGGCTGGGAAGGCTCTGTTTTTCTGTGCTTGGAGCTAGGGTTTTGTCTTGACGGAAACTTTTTTTTAAAAAAACACTGGGGCTTAGTAAGCACTAGTACCACTTTTTTTGTGTCAATTGGTGCTTGGCTAATTGCCACTGTCATCATAGCAAGAACAGGGGTGTAACTCTACTTGTGATTATTAGTCTATTCTGTTTCATTCAGCTTGGTGGAGATTATTATTGGACAATTTCTGGTTTAAATCATGGAAAACAGCTGGTGTTTTTATTAAAGTATTTTTGTATCCATATAGAATAGTTTATTATAAAATTATATATTTCAAGAGTAATCAGTTAGCTGTTGGTTGTTCATGATGTTTTCCTCTGCTGTCTTACAGGATCAGTCGGACTGAGCGCAGTGGTAGATATGGTTCAGAGCAGTCCCGTGATGATCCAGACTGGCGAGACAGGCGGGACAGAGACCAAGAGCGTGATCACAACTCACGGCGCTGGAGTGAAGAGAGGCGTGATCGTTATGATGGAGACCGTAGAGGACCACGAGACAGCCCAGAGGTATCTGCAGAGTTTTTATTTCATTTTGGTACCTGATTTTGGTACCTAATGATAATAACCTTGAATGTTTTGTTTTGAAGCAGAGAGATAGGAAACGGCGGAACAGTGATAGATCAGAAGATGGCTATCACTCGGATGGTGACTATCAAGAGCAGGATTACAGACGGGAACCAGGGGATGAGAGGAAGAGTAAGACCATCATGCTTGGGGGGTTGTCTTCTCATACCACTGAGGAGGATGTAAGTGATTTTGGAATACATGTTTTGCTTATTCGATTGAGTTTTTTTTTTCTTTCTTCATTGTGAATCCTAATGGAAAGTGTATTATTTTGTGTAATTTAGATTCGTTTCGCCATTGACCAACTGGAGGGACCCCAGCCAATAGATGTCAGACTGATGAAAAAGAGGACAGGTGAGAACCAGACGAATCCTGGACCTTGAACTCCCCACCCCCAGGCTTTGACCATAGGGCAAATCTGCTTCCGTTCAGACCCATTTTCCCATAGCACATAGGAGAGAGTTGTGTGAAACAAACAGATGTAAAACTTTAATGCAACACTTAATGTTTCAGTACTTTGTGGATCTGTTCAAGGTAAGTAAGAACGGCATTAATAGTTATTGAAAAGTCAGTTGACTGACCCACTTTAAGAGTGTGGTATTCAGCAGGATTTCTTGCTATGATAAAACTCCTAAGGAGTGGCCTTTTGTGTACCAAACTTGGCCTGGGTCGTGAAGCAGTTTGTGGAAGACTTTGAATAATATGCCCATGGACTCTTAACTAACACACCTCCCGTCTATATTTGAATGCTGTCTCTAGGTATAAGCCGTGGTTTCGCCTTCGTGGACTTTTATCACTTGCAAGATGCTACCAGATGGATGGAGACCAATCAGGTTGCTTCACAATCGCCAAGTCTAGTTTTAATCTTGGGGATCTGGAGAAATGACTCTAAAGGCAACCAGAATGTGTTCAATATAAAGTGTGGAAACTGTAGAAAAATAACTCATAGAATGAATACCACACATCAAAACTATTTGACTTTAATATAACCAGAGATGTCTAGATGTATTTTGATCTAAAACCTTCTTACATTAACAAAGTGTTTAGGTTTATAATTAGCATTGATACTAAAAAGCAGACACATTTCATGAGCTTTGTATTTAAGATTAGGAGCAGACTTTTGTTTTTTAGATTGAAAATTTCAATGTCATTTGATGACTTGAGTATCTTTGTTTTTAAGCCCTAGATGGGAATTTTAAATCTTTTCCTTTTTTAATGGAACAGCCTATTTTTTATTTTTTCCTTCTTCCTTTTTTAAGCAGTCAGCTGTGTCTATTAGGATCACATTATACACTCTGCTCCAGCCTAGTCTGGGCACGCGGGTCCCAAACACTTAAAGAAACCTCTTTACATCATGCTCACTTATACATCATGTGCCTGTCTTTAACTCAAAGGCTGTCTGTTGGGGGTCCCTGTCCCCGTTCTCTCCCTTCCAACACTGCTTGCCCCAATTGATTAGATGTTAGCTCACCATGAACTCTTGAGTGATTTTTCTTTCCTCTTTCAGAAACGTCTGGTCATCCAAGGCAAAGTCGTGGACATGCACTACAGTCACCCTAGAAACAAGTACGAAGACTGGCTCTGCAACACTGTAAGTAAATGCGTTATTGCCATGATCACATTACCCAAGCAATGTTTCCTTTGAACACTACACACGTATTTGGCTTGCTAGCTGCAATTTTTCAGTCCTTTCATCTTTTCTGCTTTGTTATAATTGTTAAAAGGGGACATATTATGCAAATTTCACTTTTCATATCCTTTTGTGTTGCCATCTGGGTCTCCGCTGTCTCTGTAAACACTCCAAATATGAATAAAAATCATACACCCATTAAAAAAAAATTTCTTCTTTTTTTTCCCCCCCCTTCTACAAGCTGCTTGAAAAAGTGCCTTAGCGGAACTTCAGGGTAATTTAACCAGATCTTTTTCTGACTGGGTAATCTGTCGGCTTGTCCTCTCAGCCGGCGTATCTCCTTACACAACTGACCCTTTAAGGACTCTGCTAAAGACTACTGCATATCACGACTCTCTCTGCAGTGAGCCGCGTCACTTATCAGCGCAAAAAGGCACCCACAGCCGCAGAAATAACAAGAAATCAACATGGAAGAAGCAGGGCTTGTTGCTGCGTTTCTGTTTTTGCTGCTGTCTTAAACTGCTTCGCCAGCAACTCTTCTATATTTACAAAGCCGGTTGTTTGGTCACATCTGCTCCTTTCCCTCTGAATTACAACCAATCAGCGCGAAGTAACCACAGCATCCACCGAGCGACTCAGTCAGGCCGTTCCGAGTAAATACCCCCATACAGGTACTCCGTTGATTCCTGAAATGGCCCCGAAAACAGTCGGGTAAAATTACCCTGAAGTTCCAACAGTGGAAACACGCCTATTTTGACGTCACAAGCAGAATTAGCATATAACCTACCCTCACCTGTCAAACCACACCCACCGATTCCAATTCCAAACCATTCTCATGTGTGGCAAACCCGCAGCCTAGTAACAGGATGGGTGGGCGTGGTCTGCAACCACTACTTTGCACAACAGTGACAGAGTTCTCTAAACAGCTCATTCTGAAAGGTACTGAAATTGTCAAGAAGTGAGCTGGTGAGATCGCCTTATGTGAGTGATTTTGGGCAAAGAACTTTATTATCATGTTTTGTACAGACCATAGATTGATTTTAACCTGTTTAACAAGAGGCATAATATGTCCCCTTCAAAGGTTAAAATGTCTCCGGTTGGTTTAGCATCAAAATAGAGTTCCTTTTCTCTGCGGCAGCACTGTTCTGGGCTCTAGTAGCTGTTTTAATAAAAATGATTTGAACGGTTACTTGCAGTGTGGCCTGTACAATTTCCGGAGGCGGTTGAAGTGCTTCAGGTGTGGAGCAGCTAAAGTCGGTAAGTAGTTGAATCAGCAAGAGGCCACCCACTGCAGATATCTGGACAGCCTGGACTATAAGTGCTGAGGTCCAGCACATCTTTTACAATAGTTGTAAAACCTTAAAAGGATTTTCACTTTTAAATGTGTTGTCAATAAGGTTTAGAGAAGGAAACTTAAGCGAGAGGGGAAATCCATTGTTTCAAAGCAATTTCTCATATCCCTGAATTATGGTAATGCCAAATATATGAAGTACTTGTAAGCTACCTTCAATTCTATACAAGTTTTGTTTTATATTTTTATTGGCTGAAAACATCAGGTTTTTAGCTTTAAAGTCTCTTTCTGTCAATTCTAGTTATTATATAGCTCTGTTAAAACTTAATGTAACATTTTTATTTCTATGAACAACAGAGGGTGAAGCAAGCAGTGTCACTGGGCTCCCTGATCCTCAACCCACTGGAGACTTTTATGGAGACAGTAAGAGCTCTTCTTTTTACAGATCGAAAAGCTTAAGAAATGTGTCCATGATTAGCTTTTCTTTAAAGGAATACCGTCTTCTTTTACAGCAATCATCTTGAGAAACATTGCTCCTCTGACTATGGTGGAAGCCATTTTGACAGCACTGGCACCATACGCCAATTTGTCATCCAATAACATTCGCCTTATTAAGGACAAGCAAACGGGGCAGAACAGAGGTTTTGCTTTTGTTCAACTGTCCTCCCCTCTGGTAAAACAACCATAGTAACATAAACCTCAATTATTTGTCAAAACGGATCACAATTCTGTGGTCTAAAAGTCTAAATTAAAAAATGTAACATTGCAACTTTTAACAGGAGGCTTCCCAGCTGCTCACCATCTTACAGGGGTTGCAGCCTCCCCTGAAACTGGATGGGAAAACAATTGGTGTGGATTATGCTAAGAGTGCTAGAAAGTGAGTAATCTCTCTAATGCATTAAAATGTCATTTTTGTGTATTTATGGAATCCCCTGTTTTGTTGAACACTAACAAGTAATTATCCCTTTGTCTCAACCAGGGACCTTTTACTACCTGATGGGAATCGTATCAGTGCTTTTTCAGTGGCCAGCACAGCCATTGCAGCAGCACAGTGGTCATCAGCTCAGGTTTGCCCATTTTTCTCAGAACTTTCATCTACATGACCAAGTCGTACATTAATGATCCATTTTAAACCTTACAGCCACAGCAGAGCTCAGATGGGATGTCAGAGTATGCCTGTCTGCAGGAAGGTTACGCTCCTCTGTCACAGGTTAGTTAAACAAAGCCCACTCAAAGTATCTTTGCATGTGTTGGTGTAAAATGAGTTTATTTGTAAAATGTTATAAGGGCTAAAGGAATCTAAGACAGCGGATCATGTTGCAACTAATAAAAAGGTCACATGTTTAATGTTTGAGGTTATGCATTAACATTTGCTTTGGATGTTTTGCAGGACTACCAGACATACTATCAACAAGGAGCAGCATCCAGCACTTGTCAGGGAAATGGAATCTTAGGAGGTAAATAGCCCCCCCCACATTAGATTATTTTAATTAAAAATTAAAAACGTTTGTCTTGATTTCAATATTCTGCCATTGTTTCACAGTAAGGCTGGATGTGTGTGCTTTATGTGGAGCAGGGGTATTAACTAAAATCTTCAAGGGCTGGTCTCCTGCATGTTTTAGATGTGTTCCTGCTTTATGTCTGAATGTCCTCCTCACTATGTTATGAGGTTTTGCATATATGGAAATAAACCATTCATTTGATTCAGCTGTGGTGAAACAGGAACACGTTTAAAACATATGCAGGACATCTTACTTTATACCACAGCAACCCTCTGACTCTTGCTCTACTTTATTTTAAGACTGTTGGAACTCAGAAAGCTGTAATAATTTGACTTTCTTTGTTGTTTTTAGCTGCTCCAGGTATAAAACTTGTTCCTGCTGCCGTTGTGATATCACAGAGTCCACAGGTTTACCAACCACACATCATTGCACAGCCTGCTGTACAGGTAATCTCGTCAGTTGTAATGAATTACATAAAGTTGGAAAAATAATATCATCTTAAAATAAATTCATAATTGTAGGCATTACCTCTTTCCCAACAACTGGATGCAAAACCCCAGGCAGGACTTGCAGCTGTTGAATCTGTGGGTCTGGCTGTAGCTGCTGCCCCCGCTAATGGAGCCAGTGGGATACCAGCTTCTGGACAAATGGAGACCACTGGTATGGACAAATGTGTTGCTTTAAAATAAAATTAAAATATGCAATTTTGCTGTATTGCAAAATGCATCCAATTTTATTTCTGTGTAGTTTTGAGTTTGTATTTGAAAGGGATCTTAAAAGAAGACATACTGATTAGACAAATGTGTGAAGTCGAAGATGTGACGAATAAAATTTTTTGTCTAACGTGGGCTTCTTTAAACAGATCAGTTGAATCTTCAAAGCCTAAAGTGCAAATTAGAGCCCCCCTTAAACCAATGTTTAGAGATGCATTAGGAACCGTTTCTAAATAAAAAATTTACTCGTACATAAATTATTTTAGCTTTTGGAGTCAATTTTGTGAGAAGATTTAACCTCCCTCAAACTGGAAGTGACGTAGCAGAAGGGAGTCCTGTCGGCTCGATTGATAAACTATGGATTTTAATGCCGGCAAAGCCTTGCTAAGCGAAGCTAACGTTGCAAGCTAGCTCTACTGTTTCTTTTACAAGCCACAGATCATATTGATTCTAAACTTTGATATTCTTTCAACAAAGCTGTAATTAGCATATGTTAGACAACAAGACTTACAATGCACAGATCCCATCTGCTTAGAGCGGAGCCTTTGATCGACCCGTGATTGTGTCTCATGCCTGGTGCAGGTCCAAAAGCAGCCACTAACGGCTGTCTCGATAAAGCTGTATACTCTGTGCTTCGGTATCCCATGTTGAACTCCGTCACATCGCTGGGTTTTTAATTATCTGGTCTTGAGTGAACCCCACAAACGACCGTTTTTTTCATAGCCGAAGGAGAGTGCAGGTTCAGCTTTACAAAACACACCCAGATACAGGACAGTGCCATTTTTAAAAAAACCTATAAACTCGATATCCTAAGACGCTTTACAATATTTAATAAAAATAAACGCAATCCAAAACTAGTGAACACATTGACTCTTGATAACGCAACTGCTTCACCTGATAACTACCTACTGAGCTGAGGCAGCACACTGCATATGACTCCCCCCTCTTACATCACAGGTCAAGATTATTAAACTTTTTAATAAAAAATGTTACTGTTATGCATTATGAAATTTAAGATGGCCTCAATAAATGTTTCAAATAAAATTTTTTGTACATTTTTATGCTTTGTAGAAAATATTTAACCTGCGATATGCTCTTGAATCTAAGTGTTTCCAGCTGTCGATACAAACTTGAGCTGATTCTGACTTCATTCTTTTGAAGAATAATTTTTTAGAAATTGATATAAAATCAGCAACTCACAATATTTGTTTATTGCCTTTGTGTTGTGAGTACTCACTGGTTAATATTCGCAGTCGAGGTGATGTCACACTGTGTGAGAGAGCAGCTGATGTAAAACAGGGTTTTATTTGTTTAAAACATGAATAAATTGTATAGGTTAAGATTTTAAACCTTTTAGTATCTTGTCAATTAGTGGCATTATCTGCTCAAAGTCTTCTCTCACAGTTACAATTACCTGCAGAAATGTCTTGACATGGTAAACTGACTCCTTTGTCGATCAGGGTAGATCAAGCTGAACGTTTCCTGGTGAATCTCCTAATTTCTTTAGTGTCTTATACAGCAGTAATAACCTAAATATCCTGAACCGGTAACATCGCAATTTTTAATGTGTATAGCAGGATTTTGCTCACAGTTATTGACTTGATGATTCCATATTTGACAGGTGGTGTTCCTGATACATCTAACTATCAATATGATGAGTCCTCTGGCTATTATTATGACCCTCTGACTGGCCTCTACTATGATCCAAATTCACATGTAGGTAACACAAAGTCCTCAACATGAGCCAGATTTTCTTGGTGAGATTTGATATTGTTTTGACAATCTACATCACTTTATCTTTTCTTTTTTAGTACTATTACAATACTCAGACTCAGCAGTACTTGTACTGGGATAGTGAGAAACAGACTTATGTACCTGCCTCTGGCAACATAAACGCTGGACAGAATGATAAAACAGCAAATGGCTCAGCGGGAGGCAACAAGGAGCCTAAAGAGAAAAAAGAGAAGCCCAAGAGTAAGACTGCACAGCAGGTATTTTGTAAACCCCACATTAAAACACACGATCTGTTCTGTTTAGCCGTATTTGTTTAAGCAACATATTTTAACTCCATGTTTTAAATATTTCAGATTGCTAAAGACATGGAACGGTGGGCTAAAAGTCTGAATAAGCAGAAAGAAAACTTCAAAAGCAGCTTTCAGCCTATTAGTCAAGAAGAGAGGAAGGAGGCAGCAGCTGCTGACGCTGGATACACATTGTTTGAAAAGAAGGTATCATAAGATTCAATAGGTAAATTATTCTGGTGCTTTATATGTCAGAAAGTGATGAGCTAAATGTGTTGAATGGTTTCTCAGCAGGCAGGTCTAGACAGACTCATGCAAGAGGTGGCGAGGTGTGCTGAAGAGGAAGCACTTCCCATAAGCTCTGCCAGTTCTTCCAAGGTATTTTCTATTTCTGGAGTTCCATTAGGCCTAATCTCTTTGGGTTATTGTGGTAACTGGGATTTTGCTTCTGTGTCTGTTGTTTAGTGTGGCCTGGTGGCAGCCTACAGTGGTGACAGTGACCCCGAGGAAGGAGTTGCAGGAGGAGCAGAACCTGATGGTGGGGACATGAGTCAGGACAAGCTCACAGACTGGAAGAAGATGGCTTGTCTGCTGTGTAGGAGACAGTTTCCTAACAAAGACGGTTTGACAAGACATCAACAGCTCTCTGACCTTCACAAGGTATCACCATGATTTGTCTTCTTATTGATTTTGCTACAAATTTAGATCGTCAAAAGATTAAAACAACAACATCTCTGTTCTCTCTTAGAAAAATCTAGAAGTTCTCCGCAGATCCAAAATGAGTGAAGCCGAGCTGGAAGAGTTGGAAAGGAAAGAAACAGAGGTTTGAGCATACACCCATCAGCACGTTGCTCTTTTTCATCTTGGTTTTGACTTTATTTTTTCTTATTTAAAATGTTTTTTTTCTCATAATCAGCAAAAATACAGGGACAGAGCAGCTGAGAGGAGAGAAAAATACGGCATCCCAGAGCCACCAGTGCCTAAAAAGAAGAAATTCAGCCAGCCAGCACCACCCGTGTAAGAGCACTGGTCTATATTTTTACAGATACATGGTATATAAACTCAGCAAAAAAAGAAACGTCATCTGACTTTAAAGTGTTATTACTTTCAGTAACCCTAACCCTGTAAATATTTGTATGAACACTAAGAGTCAACACCACAAGACATCAACTAAAAATGTTTCACAGACATGTGACTAACAGAAATAGAATAATGTGTCCTTGAATGAAGGGAGGCTCAAAATCAAAAGTAACAGTCAGTATCTGGTGTGGCCACCAGCTGCTTGAAGTACTGCAGTGCATCTCTTCCTCATGGACTGGACCAGATTTGTCAGTTCTTGCTGTGAGATGTTACCCCACTCTTCCACCAAGGCACTTGCATGTTCCTGGACATTTCTGGGGGGAATGGCCCTAGCCCTCACCCTGCGATCCAACGGGTCCCAGACGTGCTCGATGGGATTGAGATTCGGGCTCTTCGCTGGCCATGGCAGAACACTGACATTGCTGTCATGCAGAAACTCACGCACAGAACGAACAGTATGGCTGGTGGCATTGTCCTCCTGGAGGATCATGTCCGGATGAGCATGCATAAAGGGTACCACATGAGGGAGGAGGATGTCTTCCCTGTAACGCAAGGCATTGAGATTGCCTGCAATGACAACAAGCTCAGTCCGATGGTGATGTGATATACCGCCCCAGACCATGACGGACCCCCCACCTCCAAATCGATCCCGCTCCAGGGTACAGGCCTCGGTGTAACGCACATTCCTTCGACGATAAACAAGAATCCGTCCATTACCCCTGGTGAGACAAAACCGTGACTCAGTCCACAGTGAAGAGCACTTTTTGCCACTCCTGTCTGGTCCAGCGAAGGTGGGTTTGTGCCCATAGGCGGCGTTGTTGCTGGTGATGTCTGGTAAGGACCTGCCTTACAACAGGCCTACAAGCCCTCAGTCCAGCCTCTCTCAGCCTATTGCGGACAGTCTGAGCACTGATGGAGGGATTGTGTGTTCCTGGTGTGACTCGGGCAGTTGTGGCCATCCTGTACCTGTCACGCAGGTGTGATATTCGGATGTACTGATCCTGTGCAGGTGTTGTTACACGTGGTCTTCCACCGCGAGGATGATCAGCTGTCCTTCCTTTCTCCCTGTAGCGCTGTCTTAGGCGTCTCAGAGTGCGGACATGGCAATTTATTGCCCTAGCCACATCAGCAGTCCTCATGCCTCCCTGCAGCATGCCTAATGCACGTTCACACAGATGAGCAGGGACCCTGGGCATCTTTCTTTGGGTGTTTTTCACAGTCTGTAGACAAGTCTCTTTAGTGTCCTGCGTTTTTAGAACTGTGTCCTTAAATGCCTACTTTCTGTAAGCTGTTAAGGTCTTAACGACCATTCCACAGGTGCATGTTAATTAATTGATTATGGTTAATTGAACATGCATGGAACATTGTTTAAACCCTTTACAATGAAGATCTGTAAAGTTATTAGGATTTTTACAACATTATTGTTGAAATACACAGTCCTGAAAAAGGGACGTTTCTTTTTTTGCAGAGTTTATTTGTATTACACAAAAGTAATTTATTTTTTTATTTTTTTGCATGTGCAGGAACTATGAACAGCCCACTAAAGATGGTCTTACCAGTGATAATATTGGGAACAAGATGCTGCAGGCCATGGGCTGGAAGGAGGGAAAAGGTCTTGGTCGCAACCAGCAGGGCATAACCGCTCCGATAGAGGTACATGCAATAAACCTAGTGATGTCAGGCTCCATCGGGCAAAGCCGTAGCAATTACTGTAAACTCTAAAGCATGCTAATTTGTTTTTTGTTTGTTTTTTCCTCCTCAGGCACAGTTGCGAACTAAAGGAGCTGGACTGGGCACCAAGGGGACCAACTACACCCTGTCGGCTTCAGACACATACAAAGACGCAGTCCGGAAAGCAATGTTCGCCCGCTTCACAGAATTGGAATGAGTCGTTCTTCCAACTAGATTGTGTTAATGTGATCTGTGAAATATCTGCTAAACTATCGCAGATGACAAAATGGACTCCTGTTAAATATATTCACTATCTGTATAATTCATGATTGTTATACCTCTGTCACATAATGGACCATCAGATTAGATTTGTTAGTTACCTGAGGTTGTAAATGATATAATTTATAAATTGTACATATGCATAGTAAGTTGTATTTGCTGTTTTATATAGCTGGTTTTTTTTTTGGGGGGGGGGGTTGAGTTTGTCTTGGCATGACTGTACAGTTTATACAAGATCTTGTCAAAATGTAAAGAAAATAAAAGATGAGATTTAAGTTGGGGTCATTATATAAGGTTGCGGTTGTTTTTTGTTAAGACTATTCAGCTGAAAGTTAGTTTAAGGTTCATTCCATCCATTGTCTTACGCTTATCCGGGATTGGGTTGCGGGGCAGCATCTTAAGCCGAGAGACCCAGACTTCCCTCTCCGCAGCCACTTGGGCCATCACCTGTGGGGGAATCCCAAGGTTAATTTATTTCACTAATTCAATGCAGACAGTGAAGCGCACTTGTGTGTAAAGATTCACTACAACTGATTTGAAGAAGTCTGTTAATATTGTAAATTATTGCTTACTGTTAATGAAAACTCAAAGTTCTGTTTATTAAATTGGATTACATAAGACCCATAAATGGGGATTGTCAACACAGAACGGTTGGGTTATGACGAATGTATTTTATGGAAAGACTGCTCCTTTGAGAGTTCAGCGGATAGTCAGTGACACCCTCCACAAGTAAGTTACGCAACAAAACATTATTGCAGAAGAAGCTGACTGGTTGAAATGCTGCAGCAAAGCATATTGGAAAAGTTAAGTGGAAGGAAAAAGTGAGAATGTAAAAAGTGCAAAACAATTTTTTTGTTTGGGGTCCTGGAGTCTGGAAGAACAGTGGAGAGGTCTAGAATCAAAGGACTATTTTTTGGAGCATGGAGATCTTTGTTTTCTTCCATTGGGATTTCCCACCTGTCCAAACTGCTAAAGATACAAATACTTGTTTGACAAGTCAGCAGACTGACCTGACCTTAAAGTTAACTACAGATAATGAGGATAAGAGAAAAGGGCCAACAGTTCAGATGTGCTCATGGCCAATATCTACCTGGGCTTTCTTAACATTTCAGTAGAACATTAAGACCCTGCTGAGAAAAGCAGCTTCACATGGAGAGTTAGTCACCATAGTTTAATTGCTTTTCTTTTAAATAACGATTGACTTGACTTACTGCTCCTATCAGAATTAATATATATACTTTATAACGCTTTTGCTAATACATAAAACCGAGGATTTTAATTTCA
The DNA here is from genome assembly GCA_963556495.2 of Valencia hispanica. Lineage (NCBI taxonomy): Eukaryota > Metazoa > Chordata > Actinopteri > Cyprinodontiformes > Valenciidae > Valencia > Valencia hispanica. Next base: position 11,406,970 of record OY747708.1, on the reverse strand, counting down.
TTTACGCCCATTTGCAGTCTGTTCTTATGAAATTTGCTAAAGCAAATCTTAACTTTTGTACTAAAACCTCAACTTTATGGGATTTTGAATTTTGCTGAATTACTTGCCTCTCTGCTTATTTTCTATTTTTTATCTGTAGGGAAAAAGTCCCTTGAGATATTTACATGCAGTAGAGCCAGAGATGTGTTAAATCTATATATTTTGAGTCCATCATTGGAACACCCTAATTCAGCTAATAATTATGAGATTCTTGCCAGAAGAAAAATCTCTGTTTTTAACAAAATCAAGTTTCACTTGCCTGTAAAATCTAATTTGTGTAAAGATGTGGTCAATTTGCAACTCTGCGTGTCCCCCTGCTGGCAGTCCCTATTTAAACTGTGTACATTATCACTGAAATATAATCCAGTACATCACCCTGGTGTTTTCATGAACCTCTTGTTCCCCAAAGTTTCTGGTAGTTTCATCTGTCAAGGCAAAAATTTTCTGAACCCACATTCACCTCTGCAATGCAGGTGTGACATGGCAGTTCTGTACAAGAGCAGAGTTTGTTTGCATTACCTTTTATTTATGAACTATGTTCTTCAGAGCTTCATGGTGGCTTATGGTGTTGTTTTATAACCTATCTTTGCAATTTTATTTTATTGTTTCCTCAGTGTTTTTTTTTAAACCCTCTAATTGAAAAATTGTTGCATTAATACTTATTAATATCCAAATTATATCCCACACTATATGATAAAATTAGGTGCCCTCTAAAGGCATTTCATTGTACTGGATGTTATTTTAGGGGTTTCAGAGTAAGGGGTGCTGAAAACAGCTGGATGCCAAATTTTGAAAAACAGGCTTCATTTTTATCTTTATTCACTTCAGAGACAAGCGCTACTTTGTGTTGACCAGTTAGATAAAACCCCAATAAAATACATTAAATTGTTTACTATAATCTGACAAAAATTAAAAACAAAAAGACAAACAGGTCAAGAGAATTCAGCACTTTCAGAGCAAGGCATTATAATACGCAGTCTAATGAGAATATGCAATAAACTGTATTGTCCCTATCCCTTTTTTGTAAAGTCAGTCCAAATGCTGCCCTCTAAATGAGGAAAAGCAAAACATGTGGACGTGATGTCTCTGAGCCAAATTGAGTAACAAAGATTCCTTTGGTAGTATGTCCAGTCCATACCAGCTCCAACAAGTTTAAAGAATGTGAGAACCAAATATAGGTTCAACAGTTCATACATTTTGCAATACACTCAATATTTCAATGTTTAGCATGGATTGACATAGTTATTTTAAAGTAAGACCTCCTTTGAAAATAAAAGGACGCTGTAATTGATTTTACAGTGATTTTACCTTTGTCATCTTTCTTTTGGTTCACAGGATCAAGAGCCCAGTCATATAAGCTAAATGAAAATATATTTGGCATAGAAATAACCCCGCTGAGGTTTTGTATGTTCATTTAAAATTTTGAATATTTCATGGTTAAATATTTTCATGAATTTAGTTATTTCAGTTGTAAACATGTGACGAAGAAACACCTCAGGTGTGTGCACAGAGGTTTCAGTCAGATGAAAATATACAGCAAGATGCTTTTGTGATTTTCTTCTGTTTTATTTTGTGAAATGTTATGTGTATAAAAATCCTCCTGGTATGAAATTGTGTTAAGCTTTAGAAAATGTTTAGTTAGTTTCATTTTGTTGTCTCCTCCGGGTCAGGGATGGGGTCCTTCCCCAAGTGGAGGAATTTAAGTATCTGGGCGTCTTGTTCACGAATGAGGGAAAAATGGAGCGGGAGATCGATAGACGGATTGGTGGGGCATCTGCAGTTATGCGGGCGCTCTACCGGTCTGTCGTGGTGAAGAGAGAGCTGAGCCAAAAGGCGAAGCTCTCGATTTACCGGTCGATCTACGTTCCTACCCTCATCTATGGTCACGAACTCTGGGTGGTGACCGAAAGAACGAGATCACGGATACAAGCGGCTGAAATGAGTTTCCTCCGCAGAGTGTCTGGGCTCTCCCTTAGAGATAGGATGAGAAGCTCAGTCATCCGGAGGGGGCTCAGAGTAGAGCCGCTGCTTCTCCACATCGAGAGGAGTCAGTTGAGGTGGCTCGGGCATCTGGTCAGGATGCCTCCTGGACGCCTCCCTGGTGAGGTGTTTCAGGCACGTCCCACCGGGAGGAGGCCCAGGGGAAGGCCCAGGACACGCTGGAGGGACTATGTTTCTCGGCTGGCCTGGGAGCGCCTTGGGGTTCCTCCCGAGGAGCTGGAACAAGTGGCTGGGGAGAGGGAAGTCTGGGTCTCTTTGCTTAGGCTGCTGCCCCCGCGACCCGACCCCGGATAAGCGGAAGAAAATGGATGGATGGATGGCATTTTGTTGTCAATTGTACTTTCTATAACCACTTGATCCTGGTCAGAAACCTATGCCAGGAGACATTAAGTGAGACAAAGGATTACAGCTGGACAAGTCACAATTTAGAGTGGCAAATTAACGTGACATGCATGTTTTTGGCCAGTGGAAAGAAAACCCCCACTAACATATGCATGGTTGGAGCATGGAAACAGTAGAGGAAAGCCCCAGCTGAGATTTGAACTAATGACCATATTGCTGTGACAACAGTGCTAACCAATGAACCACCCTGAGAAGATGGAGGAAGAGTTAATTAGTTAAACCCAATTTGCAGTCTATGATTAAAGCTTTATATTCACCTGTCTAATCTGCATCATTTCACCTACCAGCATTCTGCATCATAAAGGATTATGAAGGCGTGCTGAGGCAGAAACAGGGATATTGCTACCGAGAAGTCAGTGTCGTACCTTGCACAAATGTGAAATAAACCACTTCAGATTAAAAGTACCTTTTTAAACAAACCCTCATTAAGCCCACATTTCTGTATTAAAAATGTCTTTATTGGTCGGAAGTGATATTGTACTCTTAAATGTTGTGCTTTCACTTGCTGTAAGCGGGAAAACATTATAATGACCAGAAATGAAAGCTTGAAAACAGCAGTCAGTGTAATCAAATCTATAGAATGTGGTTCACTTAGTAAAATTAGTTACTGAAATAAACAAACTTTAAAAAAAAATTTTTTTTTTATTTATTAACAGGGTCTGTATCTATATGCCTCTTTACAGAACACATGACATCATGCTTGTTCTGTATCAGTCACATTCTTGAAAAGTCATGGACACAATCAGTATCATGAACAAAAAAGATTTTTGCCATTAATTACAATTTGAATTTATCGTGTTTTTAAAACCTGTTGAGTCTAAATTGTCCAAGTTTGTGTGTGTGCATGTTTTTTTAGGTTGTTTTTCTTTTGTCCTGAGTGTTTCTGTGGAGGTAGGCACTGACAAGCAGGGATGGATGGATGGATGGATGGATGGATGGATGGATGGATGGATGGATGGATGGATGGATGGATGGATGGGATCAGAGTTAATCACAAGTGCTAACACTGTTAAGTCTATGTAATTAACCTGGTGTTTAGATTCACCAATCAAATTTTAGGGTATATTTAATGAGCCACAGTGACTACACATTAAAAATAGTATTTTTTTAGTATTTCATAAATTCTTAAACAACTATCTGAACCCAATACCTTCTTACCTCATGTCAACAGTGCCATCAGGAGGGCCACTCTACAGACCTTATTTCAGGATTTAGCATACTTTATACATTAATGTAATATGTGAAAATAATTATAGATCAATGCATTTATTTAATGCCTTTAGTTAGTTTTGTATTTAGATTATCAGATAGGTAGATACATATATACATTATCAGATAGATACATATTTATTTAACAACTGTTTCAAATTACTGTAATGTTCTAGCCTGGCAAGCTATCTTATATATAGATCCTTTGCCACTGCTACGATTTGTCTAGATTTCTAGGTTAGTAATGTTCCGCAATCAGTCTACAATACCTCACTGGCCTCTAGTGGTCGCTAAAGAGACCTTATTTTAGACAAGTGACTCCAGATTATTTTCTCTTTTTAGAACTTTTGTGATTTTATTCTGGTTCCTGGATGCAAAAGTTAACAAAAAAACATAATGAGCTATTTCTGTCTGAAGTTAATGGTGTTTAAGCATGGATTCTCTTCAAGGCTTAATTTAAATGTTATGTGCCGTGATTTAAAGTACCCTCCAAATAACAATCCCATCCATTGTTCCCCCATCATTTAGCAGAGGGAATCCTTCCACAATCCACAGAAAGTTGCCAAATGATGCCGATGGATCACTCACAAGTAGCACAAAAGATTGACTTTTTAATCAAAATTGTTTCTTCAGAACAGGAGGGGAGCGCGCTTTTTGCTCACTTGTCCTCTATCCGAAATGGCTATTCTGTTTCAGGCAGGCAGTAAATGGGCGCACAGCAGAGGCAATGTATCTTGGTTGATTTATACCAATGTATACAGTCTTATCAGCTATGTTGCCTTCCTTCCATTGGTGTTGAAACCTTAGCTCCCGGCGGATTTACAGGCGCGCAGTGGGTGGGATGCAGAGAGAGGGCGGGGGTGGGGTACACGGTGCGCACACAGGACAGGAGGCGGACCTATGTCGCGACCCCCACAGCTCTGGTTGAAGATGGTTTTACGATGCCGACCATTTCCCCAACCACATTTTGTCGCCGCCGCGTAGGAGAGACACGATTAGTCACATAAAAACCGCAAGTAAGCAGGCAGATATTAACCAGAAAAAGAGGAGAGGTTACCAGGAAAGAAAACAGCGCTGCTCATTTTAATATGTCCCAACATCAGTTGGAATTAGCCTGAGATCTTCAAGACAAGTGCGTTTGGTAAGACTCAATACATTTCAAGTTTGTTATTAAAGGGGAAATTATTACTCGAAACTCAGATCTGATTGAAATACTATTATAAACTGATTTTATTTTATTTTCAAGGCTTGTTATGCGTTCTGTAAACACACAGTAGGGAGATCTGTCTCAGTCATTAAGTGGGAGAGCGGGTGAGAGTAATCAGTTTAAATGGAAATAGGTGAAAACCAAAATGCGTTATGGTTAGATGGTGAAATGGCAGCACGGGCATGTGGTTTCCTGTCGGAGAGGTGATCAAGAAGAACATGGATTTGCTCCCTCCTTTCAGTGAGCGCCAACCTCAGGACATGTCAGGAGGACCATGTGGTGCTTTAAGTCACAAACTGGTGGTGTCCATCTTTTGTTCGCGGAGCGTTTATTCTCTCTGAGCCTTGTGGAGTTAAACTTGCCTTTCTTTTGAAGCTGTTCAAGCTAAGTTCCAGAAGTGGCATAGTGAGAATAATAAACGCATACGTGCAGCGTGTTGATGTATATCACCTAGTTTGGGGTTTGCAGGAACATATTTCTACAGCGCTGTTAAAACTTCGACGTGTTGTGACGTCACTTTCTTGCTCCTACGTGAGTCACTTTTCCAGCCCTTCACCTTTTACTTTCCCTTGCTATATACACTGTCGAGAAGAATATGCATCAGTCCAGCTAATGAGTGAGATTTGCCCTCTTTTCTTTCCACTCACGAGCAAAACAAACACCATTACCAACCAGCAGAGGCCATTTAAAGCCCCTCTCCTTTGTTATTGTAGGCTAAACATAGCCATGTGGAGGAAGAGGGAGAAAGGCAAAGAGCACCCTGTGTGGGAAGTACATGGTGCACATTTTCACTCATTGCTCACATATCATTCTGCTAATGTGTTTTTACTGTGTGCCTGGTATTGAAAATGTGAAGCTTTTACTATACAGCCTATGGTTCTCAAACTGTGGTGAAAGTCCAACTGGTTGCCTGTAATGGTTCTCAAAACAAGTTTTGGCACAAAAGTTGGCATTAGAAATATGAAGAAATGAACTGTAATATATGCTGCAATGCAAACGTATTTAGACTCTTTGAACTTTTATACATTCAGTCACACTGCAATCAGAAACGTCAATGTATTTTTAGTAGGACGTGGTGTCATATACCAGCAAAAACAAATGATGGTGCTGCATTTTTTTATTTACCTTGACTCCACCATCACCAACAATGGTGAGCTTATACTGCAGATAGAGTGTGGCAGCTGCAGCCATGTGGTCTCTCTGGAGGCCTCCCTGGCGCGTCTCCCGCAGGATAAAGCTGTCTATATATTAGAGCTGCATATATATCGCAAATATATTGTCATTGCCTGAGATGGACTGGCGACCTGTCCAGGGTGTACCCTGCCTCTCACCTGATGACTGCTGGAGATATAGGCACCAGCCCCCATGCAAACCTGCAAAGGATAGACGGTACAGATAATGGATGGATGGATATTATTGTTGCAATATTAGTGTGTAAAGTATTCATATGACTGTTTGGGGTGCTATAAATATTGGCTAATATATTCCAAGTACTATGAACTTGCATTTTACACATTAATGTAATATTTAGCAAGTTAGACAGAGCGTTTCAGCGGCACACGCTCACACTTGACACAATGACTGTGCCCAAAACGCTAAAGCTCACGGAGTGATGGAAGCACAGATGAGAAGGAGAGGAAAGAAGAAAATAGGCATATATCACACCTGATATCATCATCACAATATTTACCAACAATATTGTCATCCCATTTCCTAATATAAGATGAAAAACAGTACATGGTTTTCAAATTCTTGTTTGAGAACAACTTTCTGAAGAAAAAGATAGATTCTTGTATTCTGCCGCCTTTACTCTGACATCTGTGTGTATGTGCCACTGGTTTAACGAGACACAAATCGTCAGGCGTGCTAATAGATAGTTGATACCATCAGCTATGTTCTATATGCACACAGTCATATTGGTTACTGAACCTGGGGCTGCTTCAGATAGCTCAGTCGAAACATTCAGATTTTCTAAATGCATAAAGTTGGAATTTAAATTCATGCCACCCTTTTCAGATTTTAAATTTTGCTAGGCATTTAAAAAACAACTTTTCCTTTTCCTTCCATATCACAATTAAGTGCTACCGTGTGTTGGTCTGTTAGCGTGTTAAACTTGGTTAAAATGTAGTTATCTTAATTAAATTGGCTAACCAAGCCTGATTTTGTTAACGCTTAATTTAGACAGGATGTAAGGGTTTTTAAAAAGTCTTATTTTCAAGTTTCCTTGTCATGTGGATATTTTAAGCTTTGTCATCTTTTATCTTGCTCAAACACAAACCATTGACATTTTTTCTTATTCAATGAACTTTAAAAAATTAGTATACAGGTGATAGAGATTTTCTTTCAAGCTTGAAAGAGCAGATACACCTTACTCACAACATCTCTCTAGGTTTTTAACATCACCTGATCCCTTTGGCAACTAAATATATTCAGCTGAGCCATTGTATTATCATAGATATTGATCACAGCCACTTTCCGTCATCAAAATCTTAAGCAATTCTTTCTACATGCTGTACCCTGCAAGCTGCAGTCCTTCACCTGTTCTCATTTTGAAGCTTTCGTTGATGTCATTTGTTGTTGTCATATTGATTGAAGCCTTTTATACTTGAAATATTAACAGCGTGAATGACAAATACATAACTTAATCAATATGGTATTGATTTAAACACAACCATTTCAGGAAATTGAATATGGAGCTTTTCAGACTTGAGTTTATTTAAAAATAATGATTGTGAAATAATAATGAATCTCAGGCCTGGTCATTGTCACTGTTTATATTTATTATTTTCTAGCTGAAGTTTGTTATGATCTTGGTGATTTAATGTCATATCAGGATACTTTCCTTTTCTACAGGACGACTTTATGTCATATTCAACAATTGCTTTAGCGCAACTGCTAGTTTAGATGTTTGACAGCCTTGCAACATGGACCAGCTGTTGACATGGCAGGAAATGAGGTTCATAACCCTCACCTGCTCAAATGTGGGCATTGACTTGACATCACAGGAAAGCTGACGTGGGTGAAACAACCTTGTTTGAACACCAAACACATTGCGAAAGGGTCTTCATTGCGGCTGGGGGTAGAAAAGGAAAGTTTGAACTCCTGTTTATTCCTTGTCCCAATTTAAACCCCTTCTAATGGTCTTTAGGGGTGAGTTGATCAGTTAGAAAAGAACAGATAAGCCGTTGTGCCGTCAGTGACCTCAACTTGTGCAGCGGTCAAAATGGCAGGAAGAGAACAGGTGCACAGCGTGTGGAAGTTGATGTTTTATCCTTGCGCCAGCTGCTCTGCAGTCCCACCGAGGAGATGTGTGGATATCTGTATCTGAGTCAGCCCAAGTGTTAAGTGTCAGCCATTCCAGGGTTTATTATTATCTTTATCATGGGGCTCATAATCTGCATGAGCTGAACTCAACTGTATCATGTGCTGTTTGCCATTTATTTTGGAGTCGTTGCAAGTCATTTTGTAAATACTTAACTGTATTCAAAGTGTATATTCTAATGATTTGAGCCTATTCCCTCTGAACCTGGAAACCTTCAGTACTGAAATAGCTATTTTTATTCCACTGGTATCCATGGAGTATGTTACTATATAAGTTATATCCTTTTCTGCCCTGCAACATTGTTGTTTTACGTGTCTCTCAAACCTACAGTTAGTAGCAGGTAAACGTTATATATATATATATATATATATATATATATATATATATATATATATATATATATACAAGAGAAAGGTAAAACAAAACAATAAAAATTTGCAAAATCAAAATGACACTAGTGAGAACCCATCAACCTAAAGCTTTTTAAATATACAAGTCTTCGGATCTTTTTTAAAAGAGTCACCCGAGTCTGACAGGGGCAGGGCATTCCACAGACTGAAAAAACAGGTCCCCTCTGGTCTTGTAGTCTTGAGGACTACAACCAGATTCTGGCCAGAGGAGTACAGGCTCAAAAGGTCCATTGAGTAAAGTAGGTCAGCAGTAAGGGTCAAATATTTGACTAAAACATGAAGGCCACAGCTTAGAAATCATCCTCTAGAAGATATTTCAGTCACTACCTCATGCTATGATGACATGTTAAGCACAAATACTAAATGCCAAAACTTGTACATGTTTTCGGTACATGTTTGTCCAGCACATACTGTAAATCCTTTTATGTTTATTTGTACTTTCTGTACACTCTTTCTAATATTTACCTCAAGGCTCAAGAAAGAAATTGGAGCATGTTTTAGACCAATGAATCAGACAGATTAAGGCTGCATTCTGTCATCAAGCTGGCTCACTGGAAAGATTATTTCTGGTAATAGTTACCAGACTGCTTCAAATTTTGGGTGCAGAGATATATGCCAGACTAAATATTTGGCTGAGGTTTTGAGAGCTAATCACGAGGTAAGTTTCAACAGCTGTATTTCGGCCACTTTAAGGTCGATTCTAAGGTTGTTTTTTTCTGACTTGGAGAAAAGGTTGAAGAGTGACAGATGGACACACCCTGCTCTTAAAGGATGATATGTTTATTCTGCCATATTCTGTATTCAGTTTATGCTGTGAGAATGGAGATAAGTAATTATTTGCACCTTTTTGCAAAACAAGAGACTTCTTTCATGAGACAAGGAGTTTCATTATCAGGTCAAATGTGGGACAAAATACAACAATATACTTCTTCATGTAACATGAATCTTGCTATACTAGAGCTCTCTCTCTCTCTCTCTCTCTCTCTCTATATATATATATATATATATATATATATATAAATTAATAGGGTATTATGATGTTTCAAATAGTTTTTTTTTTGTTTCAGTATTACTATGCGTGCCATTTATAAAGAAATGCAAATTTGGCTTTCTTTCAGCTAAACTCTTGTCTTGTATGTAATTGCTTTAAATTCCTGTTTTTGTTGGAAATGTGAAAACAGAACTGTTTTGTTTTGCTGAAAAGGTCTATATAAATTCAGTTCATTTAGTTTTTACTACTCATTGCACAAACATGATATTGTCAGTCTCCTCTTTATCTAGTAGCACAAATATAACAAGCTGATTGAGCTGGTTGATTGGCCGGAAAAGTTTACCGGTAGCTGTCTTCTTTCAACCCACTGATTGGTAGTGCTTAGCAATAGGTGGGGGAGAGCCAGAACTGCCTTACTCTAAGCTCCTACAAAGTAAATTTTTTTGATGGTTTTAAGATCAGATGTAAATATCTCATATACATAACCGTGCTTGTATCATACAAGATATTTACACACTGGTGATATCCCAACCTCTAGTGCAATGCAAATTTCCATGATGGTAGCATTCTGATTGAAAATATGAGATAAACAATGTTTTTTAAAGCTTTTGCATAAAATTCTGATTATTTATAGACATTTTCCACTTTACTCTTTGTTGGTTACAGTGCCTGCCACTACTGTAAATTCTCCCCAAGCCTAAAGCCACATGATACCACCATCAATATCTCTCTTGTTTCCTTTGATAACATTTGTGTGCTATACAGAGGCTGGCTGCTAATAAATGTACAACATGCCAAATAATAAGCAAGATTATTTAAAAGCCATTTTGTTGTCATTAAATTTATATATTGTAAAATATTTAAAAAAATGAATGCTAATAGAGCATTTTTAAATATAAATCAAAGTTAAACTATATGTACAAAGTTTCAGAGTAGACCCTGATCAAAACTATGTGCGCCAAGGTTCCTGGAGAGTAATTACAGAGTATCTCCCGCTGTTATCTGCTACTTTTTTCTGGGGATAAAATGTCCTTCCACATTCCAACAACCCTCACAGTTAATTCAAGGTAATTGGGCCTTTATGTAACTGACATGGGTTTTATTTTTAGTAAACATGTATGGGACCAGAACACAACTGCATTAAAAAATAAATAAATCAAGGATGCTTCAGTGAAATTTTAACAATGGGTTGTGTTAAAATATTAAATTGTATTATTTACATGAATAAATCAGTGTCATAATAGCCAAAAATCTGTCTGAGGGTTGAATTATTTAGCAAACCAATGAATTAATCCTTATACATTTAAGAAAAATCATGAGATTTGTTTTGTATATTTTTCAAGACTTAAGCTTTAAAAAAGTATTAAAAAAAATGTGGAACTGGCAATTAATGTAATGAAGAATTAATTTTATTATTAATCTAACTGAAATCTACATGATGATTTATCAGTTCTAGATCAGTTCATTAAATGTGTTGGTGGTTCCTCACTTTGTATTCAAAGTCTTGCACAGCATTGTGCAAAAACTGATGATTGTAGCAAAGCATGCAATGCAAACATAACAAAACAAAGCAAAGTTATTGCAACCCAATTGAAGAGGGTGATCAGGGTCAAGACTGGTTGCTGGTTTCTCCTGTTCTGTGTTTTGAATCTCCACCAACACAGCAAAGCTCCCTCGGTAGCCAAAGCCTTTTGGAGAAGAGACTTCAGAAGAGACTGATCAGACTGGTTTGTTTTTACACTGAGGGTCTCTAACATAATTGTTCTAAACAATAGGTTCACTTTTCAGAATTTAATACAATAAGTATTTAAAGTTAATATTAATACAGTTTTTTAGGCTTTTGAGAATTTCTAAAGAAACTTTGACATTTATTGACAGTTTGATGATCAAGACTAGACTTAAAATTTTATGGTATTTGCTCTGATGATGGTAGAGTACTTAAAAATTCAACAGTCTTTTTTCTTTGCCATACATCTGACACATCCCCTCTCATGGAACCAGCAGTGGAAAAGATAGTTTAAACATTAAAAGTTTTTTCGCAAATGTCATCAGATGATAATGGTTTATTACCCAGTAACTAAATAAGATACTATAAATGCTCATCTCTATTTGACATTTAAACTAACTTCTTTGACCGTAACACACCTTGAGGTAATCATATTTTGCTGATTCCAGGTCGTTTCTTGTAGGACAAGAGATGGTTGTCTTTACATTTATAAGGTTCTGGAAAGGCAGTGTGAAGGGACTTGGTACAAAGCAATTTCTTTAGGTGAAATGTCAAATCTGGCGTCTTTGTGGCCTTTATTTTACAGATGTCCTTGTCTTTTTATTTATTTCATTTATTTATTTTTCTTCAGAGAAATATTAATTTTTTTTATGAGAACATAAGTAGTATTCCCCACACATATTCCATTGGAGCAGAACAAGCTCAATCAGCATTAAACAGAGATGTGTCACCTGTATACATCCTGTATAATCACTGTCTGATCTCCTGAGCTGCTTTTCTCCGAATATTTTATGTTAAAAGAAAGGTGTGAGTCTAGCTATTTCGGATTAGTAAAACCCTTACGAATTGATGTTTTGAAGTGACTGCAAATTATCATTAGGTTTAAAGCTGAGTTTTAAGATCTTCTCTAAATCCTTTGCCAACACAAACCCTATCGGCTGCTTGGAAAACATATTGCAACACAGTTTTGCTCCCTGTTTGCTGTACAACTGAGATGAAGTAATTTTATTTTATGAACTGTTCATTGATTACGTCTGTTTGGTTTTCTGGCTGACTGATTAGGAGTGATATGTTCGAATAGAAGAGTCAGTTTTCATATTAGTCTGTGTAATGTTCAATTGTCATTAAAACGAACATCAACTGTTTCTGATGTACACACATCTTCAGCCTATATCGCATTTAAAAAGAAGTTCAGCTCAGAATGAATCAGTGAAAGAAAAATTCAGAACCACATCAGCAAAAAAAAAACAATATTCCATAATAATGTTGTTGCTGTAACCTTTTACGTGATTTCTTACTTTACCTGATAATAACATTTCTGTCTGTTTTCAAAGTTGTGTAAAGTATGACAATTAAGCCCAAAATTATTTATACCCTTGGGAGATTTAAATTTAAAGTGATCCTAATGATGTAAGTCTGGTAGAGAATCGTTGGAGGGAGGTAAAGGTTAGGGTGATGGTAATTCAATTCAATTCAAAAATACGTTATTGATCCCAGAGGGAAATTAAGTGTTGGTATAGCTCATATAATTAATTCTTTAAGGAGTTGTTGTAGATGATGATGGCTGTGGGCAGGAAGGATTTCCTGTAGCGGTCTGTATTGCAGCGAAACTGAAGAAGCCTCTGACTGAAGACGCTCTGTTGTTGTATGACTGTCTCATGAAGGGGATGCTCAGGGTTGTCCATAATTTTTTTGATTTTATGAAGAATCCTTCTTTGCATCATCATCTCCAGATGTTCCACAGTCGTCCCAAGAACAGAACCAGCCTTCTTTAACAGGTTGTTTAGCCTTTTTAAGTCCCTGGCTCTGATGCTGCTACCCCAACAGATGACGGCTGAAGAGATTACACTCTCCACAACAGACTTGTAGAAGATCTCCAGCATCTTGCTGCAAACCTTGAAGGACATAAGCTTCCTCAAGAAGTACAGTCTGCTCTGTCCCTTCTTGTAGACGGCTTCACTGTTCAGTCTCCAGTCCAGTCTGTTGTCAAGGTGAACTCCGAGGTATTTATACTCCTCAACCACCTCCACTTCTTCTCCCATGATGGAAACAGTGTTTGACTTATCCCTGTTTCTTCTGAAATCTACAATCATCTCCTTTGTTTTGTTCACATTCAAGGTGAGACGATTTTTTCCACACCATGTCACAAAGCGGTCCACCAGCTCTCTGTATTCAGCTTCTTGTCCATCTCTGATACACCCGACAATTGCAGTCATCTGAGTATTTCTGCAGATGACAAGTCTCTGATTTGTACTGGAAGTCTGAGGTGTACAGAGTGAAAAGGAATGGAGAGAGTACGGTCCCCTGTGGTGCTCGTGTGCTGCTGACCACCTGGTTTGACACACAATTCTTCAGTCTCACAAATTGTGGTCTGTTGGTCAGGTAGTCATTGATCCAGGTGATTGTTGAGGGCTTCACCTGTGTCTTCAGGAGTTTCTGACAAATCAAATCAGGCTGAATTGTGTTAAATGCACTGGAGAAATCAAAGAACATGATCCTCACAGTGATGTCTGCTTTGTCCAGATGACAGTGGGTTGGTTGAAGTAGGTGGATGATGGCATCTTCAACTCCAACTCCACAGCGATAAGCAAACTGCAGCGGGTCCTGAAACATTCTTGTTTGCTTACTCAGGGGTGCCAACAGGAGTCTCTCCAGGACCTTCATGATGTGGGATGTCAGGACAATGGGTCTATAGTCATTGATGACTGATGGGTGAGTTCTTTTCGGTACTGGAACAAGGCAGGATGTCTTCCACAACACTGGAACCTTCTCCTGAGTAAGGCTAAGGTTGAAGAGGGGCTGCAGAATCCCACAGAGCTGCTCTGCACAGGCCTTCAGGACTCTGGGGCTAACACCATCTGGACCTGCAGCCTTGTTCCGGTTCAGTTTCTCCAGCTGCCTCTTCACCTGACTTTTAGAGACAGACAAGTGGGAGGGGGAGGCAAAGGGGGTAGCAGCATTTCCTGACTTGGTTGAAGTCAAACTTGTGGAATTAGAAGAGTCCATGGCTGAGGTGAAGGATAAAACATCCGAGGTGTAACAGGAAAGCTGCTGATCAGAGGAGAGTGGGATGTCTGTTTGGCTGGGAACAGGAGAGGGGGATGCTGAGCTAGTTCCTGAACTGAACCTGTTGAAGAATGTGTTCAGTTCATTGGCTCTGTCCAGACCTCCATCTATCCAATCCTTCCTGTCCTTAAAGCCTGTGATCTTTCTCACTCCTGACCAGACATCTTGGATATTGTTCCTCTGTAGTTTGTTCTCCAGCTTCTTCCTATATGCATCTTTGCTGTCTCTGATCTTGACTTTAGGTTGCTTCTGTATACTACCCAGTAATTCCCTGTCTCCCTCCCTGAAGGCTCTTTTTTTCTTGTTTAGCAATTCATCTCATCAAAGCATCTCACTGTTCTGGTGGGGATGATGTTGTCCACACAGAAGTTTATATAGTCAGTCACACACTCAGTTCATGGCATTGATGTCCTCTCCATGTGCTTGACAGAGTCATCCAGTCTGTGGTCGCAAAACAACCCTGCAGGGCTTCTTCAGCTTCCTGTGACCATTTTCTCACAGTTTTCTTTGTAACAGGTTGCCTCTGAACAAGTGGTTTATATTTTGGACATAGAAAAACAAGATTGTGATCTGATTGTCCCAGAGGAGGTCTTGGTTTGGACATGTATGCATCCTTTACATTTGCATAAAACAAATCTTGTAGAGCAGCTGACAAACTGTTGAAATGTTGGAAGTATAGTAGAGAGCGAGGCATGATTAAAATTAAAGGAGGCTTTCCAACATCAAAGAATTGGAGCTCATCAACAAAGTTAAATCATCAAAATACCAGTGGAAACATGCAAAAAGATTGTCATGAACTATAAGAAGCTTTTTATTCATCTACTGGCAATAAAGATTTTTATATTTGTTTGGAAATTAAAAACATAAAAAAAAATTTCACAACAGATACCTGTTTACATTGCTTAATTTTTTTTTTTGAGAGATGTCTTTTTCTGAACACAAGCAATCTTCTTGGTTGAATGAATAAAAAGAAAAAAAAAATGCCAGAAGGAATATAATTTAGGGCTTAATTGTATGTAAAATGTTTTATGTTCACGTTGGCAGAATTTTTATTAACTTCATAAGATGGTTTATTTTATGTGGTTTGATCAAAATCATGATTCACTATTTTTGATTCGTTTGTGTTTGGTGTTGGAAATACTTTCATTAACATGCCTAGATGGTTGTGCATGGATTGATAAAAATGTATATCTGTCAGGAATAAAACTTGCAACTTGTTCTGTACAAAACAGTGGAGTGAATTCCCATTGTTTTAGTTAATGAGAAATGTATATACAGAGAATATCCATTTGATTTGGGTTCAGCTGCTACTGATAACACAACCATGTGATGTTTGTTTGCACATGTTATAGGATGAGCTTGTGCTACCAGGTGCACTTGGCTGAACCTTCTGCATTTCCTCATGTCCACGTGCCAATGCCCTCAATCTCCCACCACACTCATTGCTGCGTGCTTTTAAGTCAACGCAAGAATCAATGGGAACTAATTATTAGGAATGCTCTATATTTTGATACTTATTATTAGTGACTCACACTCTAACAATGGAAGAACGCTTTCATTAATCGTTGTACACCCCTCTGCTTGTTCAAACGTTTCAAATGTCACACAGATCCAGTAACTCTAAATGTGACCTCTAACTTTCATGTCATCTCATGACTGGTTTGTTGCACAACAGAACTGAGTCCAGCTCCAGGAACATTTCAGGTCGTCATTCTGGTTGTCAGGAATACAGTGGCTTGCAAAAGTATTCGGCCCCCTTGAACTTTTCCACATTTTGTCACATTACAGCCACAAACATGAATCAATTATATTGGAATTCCAAGTGAAAGACCGATACAAAGTGGTGTACACGTGAGAAGTGGAACGAAAATAATACATGATTCCAAACATTTTTACAAAAAAATAACTGAAAAGTGGGGTGTGCGTAATTATTCAGCCCCCTTTGGTCTGAGTGCAGTCAGTTGCCCATAGACATTGCCTGATGAGTGCTAATGACTACATAGAGTGCACCTGTGTGTAATCTAATGTCAGTACAAATACGGCTGCCCTGTGACGGCCTCAGAGGTTGTCTAAGAGAATGTTGGGAGCAACAACACCATGAAGTCCAAAGAACACACCAGACAGGTCAGGGATAAAGTTATTGAGAAATTTAAAGCAGGCTAAGGCTACAAAAAGATTTCCCAAGCCTTGAACATCCCACGGAGCGCTGTTCAAGCAATCAATCAGAAATGGAAGGAGTATGGCACAACTGTAAACCTACCAAGATAAGGTCGTCCGCCTAAACTCACAGGCCGAACAAGGAGAGCGCTGATCAGAAATGCAGACAAGAGGCCCATGGTGACTCTGGACGAGCTGCAGAGATCTACAGCTCAGGTGGGGGAATCTGTCCATAGGACAACTATTAGTCGTGCACTGCACAAAGTTGGCCTTTATGGAAGAGTGGCAAGAAGAAAGCCATTGTTAAAAGAAAACCATAAGAAGTCCCATTTGCAGTTTGCCACAAGCCATGTGGGGGACACAGCAAACATGTGGAAGAAGGTGCTCTGGTCAGATAAGACCAAAACGGAACTTTTTGGCCAAAATGCAAAACGCTATGTGTGGTGGAAAACTAACACTGCACATTACTCTGAACACACCATCTCCACTGTCAAATATGGTGGTGGCAGCATCATGCTCTGGGGGTGCTTCAGCAGGGACAGGGAAGCTGGTCAGAGTTGATGGGAAGATAGATGGAGCCAAATACAGGGCAATCTTGGAAGAAAACCTCTTGGAGTCTGCAAAAGACTTGAGACTGGGGCGAAGGTTCACCTTCCAGCAGGACAACGACCCTAAACATAAAGCCAGGGCAACAATGGAATGGTTTAAAACAACACATATCCATGTGTTAGAATGGCCCAGTCAAAGTCCAGATCTAAATCCAATCTAGAATCTGTTGCAAGATCTGAAAACTGTTGTTCACAAACGCTGTCCATCTAATCTGACTGAGCCGGAGCTGTTTTGCAAAGAAGAATGGGCAAGAATTTCAGTCTCTAGATGTGCAAAGCTGGTAGAGACATACCCTAAAAGACTGGCAGCTGTAATTGCAGCAAAAGGTGGTTCTACAAAGTATTGACTCAGGGGGCTGAATAATTACGCACACCCCACTTTTCAGTTATTTATTTGTAAAAAATGTTCGGAACCATGTATGATTTTTGTTCCACTTCTCACGTGTACACCACTTTGTATTGGTCTTTCACGTGGAATTCCAATAAAACTGATTCATGTTTGTGGCTGTAATGTGACAAAATGTGGAAAAGTTCAAGGGGGCCGAATACTTTTGCAAGCCACTGTATATCATACTGACCTCTTTCTCAACAAAGGGAGCAGTATTTATTCTCATAAATGATACTGAATACCTTCAAGTCATTAAGAATATTTCAATTGCATTAAGAATCTTTGTAAATCCAGCACTAATTGAGTGGATTCTCAAGTTAGCGTTTTGTTGATTTAGATGTTTTGAACAGTGCGATAATTGAACAGCATTCAAGGCAGTTTGTGGGAATTTACATTATGGTTTTTGTGGAAATGGCTTGTTTATCTGTTGGTGCCACAAGGTATGAGTCCTAAATAATTTTAATGCAGACAGTATGATCTAACAGTTTAAAGTTTGTTTGTTTCTATTTAATCAACTTTCATATATAAAAATATTCATAAATAATTAAGTAAAAATACCCATCATATTTTCTTTAAAAAAACCTTTACATTAAATAAATAACATTTAAAAGTAAAAATAAACACAAATGGTGACAAGTAAAGAAGAATTTCAAATAGAGCTGCACAATGTATTAATTGGGATCACTGTCTGTGATTCTGCTATAGCAAACAGCTGCTTGGATGCAACATTTGGTAGGTTGCTATTGCTCTGTTGTCCTGCATTTACACTCACTGCAAATGATTTATTTGGCAAGTTGTGTTGGCTTCCACTCATTAGTGTGCACACCTCGTTCAGATTTTGGAGGCTGAACTCATTGTAAAAAAAAAAAAATCTAATCAAACTTTACTCATCAACAAAAAACATGACTACTGAAATACTATTACTAACTACTCGCTTCAGAGAGGTGATATAGTTTGGTTCTACAGAATATGTTTAACAATAATCAGTTTGACTCTGACTCTGAGTTATTTCCGCCTAAGTGATGTGGTTTTACCTTTATAATTATTTATTTATTCTGTTCAATTTTCTAACGGTTTTCCTCCAATATTTATTCATAAAGGAATTTATACATTTATTAATAAATTAATGTTGTGACCATTGGCTTTTTTCTAAGGGTTTAACTATAACAAGACATGGAAGCCCATTTTTCTTAGCCCATTTTCTAAAAATAGGTAAGACAAGAGAGCGTTCCATTCAAGTGAGCAGATATATGTGGATCTTGATTATTTAAAGAAGGCACAGGAAAATGCCTACATTCTAAACTGTCCCCTACAATGATGTAGGGGATAGTTCATCATTGCTTTCATCAAAGCAATGATGAAAATGCTTAAAACAAGTGACACTGTGGTAAACCGGAAAAAGTAGAACCCCATTTTATCTAGCCACAATGAACATTGAACATGATGATAAAAGAGCCAACAAAATCTCCAAAGCCCACTGTAGTAAAACTGCATGGAGATTTTTCTGGGTTATTTTTGCTACCGCAATAAATTATAATCCTTTTTTAGGGGCTTTAACATATCTTTACCATGGGATCCAGTAAAAGTGAAGGAAACTGTATCTTTAGCTTCATTTATGGATTGTCTAAGTGGTTGCTTTAAACTCTTCTGGTACAAGGATGAAGAACAGGCTAGATTTGCATGTTCCACAGATAGCATTAAAAAGGGTTTTAAGGTCATGGAACAGTGATGCTTGTGTATTATAGTTCAAATTTACTTTTCAGCTTTGACATGTTTAAGGTTCTTACATGTGTGATTCAAAGCGTCAGGATATTTCA
Organism: Valencia hispanica; assembly: GCA_963556495.2. Taxonomy (NCBI): domain Eukaryota; kingdom Metazoa; phylum Chordata; class Actinopteri; order Cyprinodontiformes; family Valenciidae; genus Valencia; species Valencia hispanica. The sequence goes on along the minus strand of OY747708.1, from coordinate 11,387,627 downwards.
TTGCACATCGATTCCCTGCAAGTCCAGATTTGAGTATTTGATCTGTTTTGAAACATTAAAATGAAATTTCTGCCAAAAATGAGTTCCTGACATGAGTTTATTGAACATATAACATGTTAGAGATGGAAAGAACCAACATCAGTAATGATCTTCCTTCTTTATTTACTATAAATTCACTAATCCTCTAATGTTCATGAACTGAAAACAGTGGTTATGATCTCTGCATGGATAGGTTTGATAACACTGCGTTTGTTATTTCTTTCACACCAGCCCTGTATGGTTCACATTAAACAGACCAGAGTTTGTACCTTGGATTCTTTCATTTGGTAAGGTTTGAAAGCTCATCTGATCTCCAAACAAGTGAACTCTGGTCCACCTGAAAACATGGATCCCGCTTTACTTGGAATTTAACCCTGGTTAGGTTTGCTTACAGTGAAAAAGCAAACAGACTTTCCAGCGATCCACATAGAGAAAGTGAACCAAAGGGAGAAAGTGAGGTAGGATTTACAGACATATATTTATCTGAAAACGTTAAAAAACCTTCCAGTATAATGCTCTGCGTCTGTGTATTTACAGTAGAAAGTCACATGGTGCACTCTGTTTCTGTTTGGAAGTCTGAGTTGCTAGTCTGAAAAACAACAAGAACGCCAGCGGAAGTCAGAATTCCGAGTGGGAAACTTGGTGCTTGCTAAGTAACCCTGAATTTAATGAGCAATACTGCTTGAAAAGCTAATAGTAGTAAGCACCACAAGTTCTAGCTACAATATGGAAAAGAGAGATTTGCTGTTTGTTTTGGTGCTACTACTAACAATACAAGCTGATAACAGCGTTTCTCTCAATTTTATCCATTCAAACACAGAAAGAACGTGTTCCTAAATATCTTACAGCACAATTGGTGTTTCGAGTTTAATGAGGTATAAACAAAAAGTGCTAATAAATAGTAATTTTGACTACATTACAAATGAAAGGCAGCCATATTGGATACTCAACTTGGGGATGCTCCACGAACTCTGGCTTTCCCAGTCAGAATTCCATCTTCTAGAGCAATTCAGTAGCTGTTCAGACCTAGAACCCGTAAAATTTCACTTCTGAGTACAAAGAGTCGAAAGTCTCCTGTTCTCTTCTGTATTTTTAGGTAATGCTGCATTCATCACTTGTGTACAGAGCAACATGCTTGCTGCTTCACCTGCTGATCATCATCTTTTGATAGCGCCTCAAAAGAGTAGCTGTTGGAACTGCATCACATTGTGTACGTGGTTTGGCCTGCTTTTAAAAGTTACAATTTGAAAGTAAACCACACCAAATGAAAGTGAACTTTTTTGGTATGGCCCCTCATATCAGCCAAACCCAGTTCCCTGGACTGTCCCGATGTGAAACCATCCAAATTCATCATTGCTCCGTCACACAAGGTGGTTGTCTCAGCATTTAAATCCTGCATTATGCAGTTTGACTTGGATTTGAATCGACACATCAAATGTTTGTGGAAATGATCACACCGTGTACAGAGCTGAAACAAGCTGCAGTGAAGTTAGTTTTGAAGCTTTGATAATGGAAAGGTTAGGTTGAGCAAACCAAATGACTCATTCAGAAGATAAGCCCAATTATTTTTCTAATCTTTTTTGTTGAGCATATAAAGTGTCCCCTAAAGACTCCAGCTGTCTAAAGATTTTAACCAAGCTCCAAGAGTGATCTTATAGCTGACAGAACAATGAGAACCTCGTACATGATTCACAGAGAAAGCTGCTAACAAACCACCATTGTTGATCGGGGTTCTCTCTATGTAACTCTGAGGGGTATTAATTTGTGCTACTGAGGCCATGAGAGGCTATTTCAGGATGATAACAGACCTGAAACGTTAAATGACAGATGTATAGCTCATTTTTGGGATGCTGTTTTCTGCATTAAGTTTAACAATTCTACGCTGGGTATTTTAAGGGGTCTTTGAAAAAGACACATCATGTCCTGATTTGAACAAATTAATGAACAGATAAGAAACAAAGCCACATAACTGTCTCTGTTTAGAAAGAGTTACAGAAATATTTCTAAGGCTTAGGAACTTCAGTGAACCCAGTAGCTGTTCTGTCAAAATTACTCAAAGGGCATCAAGAACTTATCCGGGCGGTGACCAAAACGAACACAAAGCATCTTGATGATCCCCAAGACATTTGTGACATATTCAGTGAACTGCTGAGACACATGTGGAACTTTTTGTAAAGTGTTCGTCCAAATAAGAATATCATACCAACAGTCAAACATGATTGTGATGGTGTGATGGTCTGGTGCACTCAAGCAAGTCCACTTCTTAATGGTGAAAAAAAAAGGAGTGGCCCAGTCAATGTCCAGACTTAAATTTGATTGAGTTGCTAAGGGACGATTACTTGTTCATGTAGACTGAGGTTGTTTTGAATAGATTTTTTCCCCTAAATATGAGAAAAATAATTTGAAAACAGCATTTCGTTTTCAAATTCTGCCTGATTTAAAAATTAGTTTAATGTTTTGAAACATTTAAGTGTGATTTAAAAAAAACTTTTTTGGGGAGGGATAAAACTGAGCTATTCAGAAAGCTCGCAGACTTTAACCTTTGACTGTGTGGTGATACCTTTGACTTGTTTGTTTTACTCTGAACCGAAACACATGACTCCTACAAACCTTCTGGGATATTATCACAACTTGTGATTCTTTTCAGCTCTAAGCCTGATTCATACGTGTGTGCATTGCAAAATATTCCAGCAAAGATGCAAATGAGGATGCAAAGAAGGCAGGTCCTTTACTCTGTTGAGTCACTGTGTCAAAAGCTAGTCATTGCTGTATGTTTGCGACACAGACAAACGCCAAACAGATGAATTGACGTAGTCTGGCATTGATGTCCTAATATGATCCAAGTGTGATAGAGATGCTTCCCAGCCAGGTCTCTGAAACATGCTTTCCGCTTACCTGAGGTCTGTCAATACTACTTCTCCGTTGAAAACAAGCACCGACACTTTGCTATTTTATTTTAAATGTCCCTCATATATGGTGGTTGCAAACTCTCTTTTAATTTAAAGTGAATTTAGTTTACATTAAATTAGAAATGGGTTGTAAAACTGTCAAAAACAAAATTGATGTAACTAGAATGTAGATTTCAACCCTATATCCATCTTTAGTTAGCAGAAAAATACTCAGTGGCCAGTGGCATTTAAAAAGGTAACTCAGAAAATCACAAACGGGTACAAAGTTATAGTTTCAAAGTTTACTGTGGCTGTGTGGAGCATAAGATACCAAAGCGCTGCCTCTCCCTTCCTGCTGCTGCATACTGACAGTCAGCTGGCTAAAATAGGACTTTTTTCTCGTTGCATTTAACCAAAACAATTTTGACTGGATGTTCATTTTAACCAAAAACACTATCAGTTAATAAATAACATATATAACTTCATTTTACCTGTAAAAATATATTATTTTGCCAATAGGAATAATTATTGCTTTTTCTGTTTGAAATAAAAGAAATGAAATCATGTAAAATTTCGGTTGTAAGTTTTTGTTTTAATGCAGTTGTATAATAAAGCCCTCATGTTTTTACTGAAGGTTATCAATCTGTGAGAATTTTATACCTGCTCATACGTATACACAAATAAATACTCTTACTTATAACCTTTCTACCTCTTTGTTTTTAGAAATTCAAGATCTGAAGCCCTCCTTCACTGAACACACATGCCAAAGTGAATCTGATATTTCTTAAAAGATGGAGCCTGCTGAGTCAGAGATGAACATATTATCCAATGGGAAATCCCATGATCTTGGAGATGACATTAATGTCCCAATGAAGACGTTGTTAGCAGAAGATCAGTGAGTTGTCTTACATTTTCCTCACACAGATGGGTGGTTGCTTATTTTTAACACAGCATGTAGCAATCAGTTTTACTCTTCCTAGCTCCTTTTTGTCTCTCTGTGGTTATACTTATGTGAAAACCACATCCTTTGTCCTATACAGTAAACCAAGCAAGCCAATATTCCTCTTTTGCACACACAAAGCTAAAACAGACTTATTAATTTCTGTTTAAATATAAGTAGGATAAAAGGTGTGGTTAACAGCATAAAGTATGACTTATTTGTCCAAAGATGTATATTACTTTAAATGCATGTTTGCCATTTTTTTGTGCTGACCTTGTCTGATGGATCCTTGTGCAGAAATGGCACTGAAACTCTCAGGTAGGTTTGTTAAGAACCTCTTAGAATTTTTTTAAACTTCTGATGTGTTCACAAATCAGAAGTGAATAGACTGCAAATTCATCTCTTTACTTTTGGTTCCCAGATTTGATGACCCCGAAGGAGCACTTGAGAGTGAAGAGTTCTTGCCCAATACAAATGGAAAGAAGCCCACACGTTTCACAGATGTAAGTGTATTTACATACAGAAAACACTATAAATTTAGGTTTGTTGTCATAACTTGAGCATTTTATTAAAAAAGATAACATCTTTGCCTTTGAGAGCCTATATTTATATGAGAAAGGACTAACAATTACTTCAAGTTAATCAATTGAATGAAATCACCCAATCAGGTGCGTTCATGGTTCCATATTTGAAAAAAACAATATTAGTTTTTAATGGGCTAGTTTGAGCTCACTTTCTTGTGTATGATGCAATGCTGTCATTGTAGACACTGCAATGTTGTCATTGTAGACACTGCAATGTTGTCATTGCAGTGTGTACTCTCCAGTGCTGTTGTTGCAGAGCATTGACAGTACTCCTCTGGGGAGGTCCTGCCACCATTGCAGTCATGGCTCAACATCCCATGTCACCAACAGTGTATTTACTTTTTGATTTTTAAACTAAAACTGTTCACTTGAACAACTTCTGCCTCTTTCAATACCCAAAAGTGCTTTACGTGCACAAATATGATAAAAAACCTCTCTAGCTATTAAAACGACGCTGACCAGTCGTAAATTGTCAAATGCAAGATGTTCTTCAATCTGCTCCATGTCTGCTGCTTGATATCTTCATCACTGTTTTTTGTAGATTGCAGTGTTGTTGACGAATTTAATGGAAGTAGTGTGCTGATCAATCACAGGCTTACGCTCTTCGTAGCTTTCAATGGACATTTTCAAAATTGGGCATGTGTCCGTTATCTTCTCTGCAGCCCTGCTGATGGAGAAGTATAAACTAGGCTTATGATCTATTCTAAGGTTTTTGGGGTGATCTAAATGTTTATAGACCCTTCTTAAACTTTACATAAGAAGACTTTGTTTACATCAAGTTGTTTACTAAAATGACCAAAATACCTAAGAAATATAGTAGTAAAGAAATCTTTATGGTACTTAATGTTAAATTTAGACATTTGTACTTTGCAGACATTTTATCAAGCACTGGTTGTCATTCAAGGCTTGCTCTTGTTTTGTTTTATCAATTTCAATCCCAGTTTGAAGGAAAGACCTCCTTTGGTATGTCAGTCTTCAACCTTGGCAATGCAATTATGGGCAGTGGCATCCTAGGATTGGCTTATGCCATGGCTAACACTGGCATCCTTCTCTTCTTGTAAGTAAATCATTTAAAATTCTAATTGAAGCTTTTAGATAATTTTGAATGAGATTTCTTGGCAAAGATGTTTAATTTGTGCATGTTCTGAACAGTTTCTCAAATTGATAACTTGGCCACATGGAAAAAAGGTTATTTAACTTCACTTTTGGAGTTTAATATTAAAGTTGCTTTCACACTGTTTTTCTGGGTTTCAAGGATGTAGAACTGTGTCAGGATGATGTGCGTTAATTGTTTTTGTGATGTTACTGTTTTGTATTTCTCCTCCTTATTTAAAGCTGCATTTGCACTGTTTCTTAGCTTGCCAGGTTGCTCTTTGGAAATGCATCATGTGGGTCAAAGAGTGAGCAAATTAAGTAGATTTGTGGATCATTAAGTCCTGTTTTTGATGTGTATCTGTTTTGAAGCACTCTTGTTACAAATACAGTATGTGTATTGGGATCAAGGTTCTACTGTGTCAGAACGGGGTGCATCACTTTTGCCCTTGAGATCACTGCCTCGTTTTATGGTTTTATCTCTTGTATTTTATATACAAAAGGTTCAACTGACCCTCTGGGAATACAACTTCAGTGATCTTTGGGTGCCCCAAGTGGGCATCTACACTAGTTATTGGCAATATTAAATACAAGTTTTTACTTTTATCTTAACCCTTTATCAGTGTGTACAGCATAGGGTAGTACAACAAAAAGTATAGGTATTTTGTAGTCATTGTCGTGATAACTGAGTCACACTAGCATCAATTCTGCAGCAGTGACGCGCCTGTCCGGTATATAATTGTCTATCATAATTTCTGAATAACCCCAAGTGCTTTGAAACCTGCTAAGCTGAATAAATTAGAAGGTAGGTCTGCCATCAGTTTTACTTTCAGTTTCAAGTATCTAGAGGTAAGGAATCTTAAGCAGGGCACACAGAGCATTTACATAGTGTAGCATGAATTTTTTTAAAGTTATGTTTTTATTCTTATGATATTTAGTAGCAGTTGTGTAAATGCTGTAGCAACACCGCATATGTGCGCAATACATGGCATGTACTGTAAGAGCTGGCCTGCTCATGCTTTGGAATTTTTCAACATGTCCAAATAATCCAGGCAGCATGGCTCATCCTGTGATCAAATTCATTATGCTTGTGTTAAATATGTTGAAAGGAGAAGCTGGAGCATTGTTCATCTATGAAAGCAAGCATTCTGACGCCACTGAATTGCAAGGCATATTTCCTGTTGTGGTAATTGTGGTCCACTTTTTCCCTTTTAGGCAGAAGCAAATGTGTACCCTGCAGCACAGATAACTGCTGCATGAAGTTAGAAAGGTAGCAGTTCAAAGTTTTCAATTTCACATGGCTTCAAAAGTGGTCAGATGGTTTTCATCATCTGGTAACATTTGGACAGTCATTGTAGTGTATTCTGCTTAGGATGTGGTAAAAAGATGGAATTGATTAATAGCCACTATAATAAAAGTTTTTGTATTAATGAGTCAAAAGGTGTCATATGCTTTGCTAAAACTATAGCTCGAAATTTCCTCTGGAAAGGCTTAGCAAAGTCATTGTTGTGATGGGCCGCTTGATCAAAGCTAAACAAGCAGCCTGTATTGATGGTGCTGTTTTCTGAAGGGCAAATTTACAACCTGTCACTGGGCATCTTGCCTATACAGCACGCAGTGATATGCCCACTTCTATTCATACCACCTTTTCTCAGACTGTGATCCTACTCTAGCTACCATAGATAGGTCCTAGAAAGGACACAGCTCAGAATAACCAAACCTCCAGACCGCAGTGAGACACGTGGACTAGTCGTTCACTTTCCTCTGCTCTGTGCAGACTGCTGCTGTCATACCATGACTCTCAATGTCTCAGTCATGTAGTCTGTGTTTGTGTCGCAGCAGAAAACACAAACGGCTGAATGGAGTACAGTGTACAGAAAACATCAACTGTGAAAGCAAGAAATCTGTTCAATGAAAATCTTCATATGCATAAAAACATTTACAATTATTTCATAATGTCCTGGACACAACAATCTATTTATATTTATACATCAGGGGTTCCACGACTCCATTCTCAATGTTGTTGAATATTTAAGAAAATCCTCCATTAGCATATAAAACTATTTGTTTGCAAAAGTAATGACTAAAGATTAAACATTTGTCATGTTTAATAGGTCCTGAAACCAAAAAATCTTAACATAGCGAACTCTGAAGCGCCTAGTTAAAATAGCATTATTGGTGCAGCATATCAGCCATTATGGCTCAGCTTGAAGGATTGTCACATTAGCTGTGGCCACAATGATCCCAGTGTGTTCATAAGGGGTTTTAGAAAGGTCTGAGAAATGTTGTGGTTACGAACAAACCCTGACTTATCAGGAATGTTGACTAGAAATCTGCGCTAAAAATTTTTTTTTGGTTTCTGTGCCCCTGAAGGAAGTAACTCTGGGGACAAAGAAGTTATAGGAAACAGCAGTTATATGAGTATTGATCCATATCATTTATTAATCTTCCAGGTTTCACAATAGATGTGTTAAATCAACTGGTTGCAATGTTTGTCTCACAATGGTGTCATTTAAAGGTCTTGATGTTTAAGTAACAAATATGGTCTTGAAATCAATCTACTCAACCATGAACTGGAGTCTAGATTCCCATATTCAGATAAAGACATATAACTAAAAAAAATGTCAGACTGAGAAGACCGGCAGAATAGGATTTAGATTAATCTCAACATATTACCAGGTTTACAACCAGCTTTGTATTGTTTTTCAATGGTGAACTTTGTTACAGGTTTCTTCTGACTGCTGTTGCAGCCTTATCATCGTACTCCATCCATCTGCTGCTCAAATCTTCTGGCATTGTGGGTTAGTTTTGTGTCACTTTTCAACTTTTTGCAAATCAAATCCTAGTTAGCTGATTTCTGTAGGATATTGATTTAAAACCATATTTTGCATTTAAACTCTTTTTAAACTAAGCCAGTTAAAGGCCTCGGATAAAAACAACACGGAAGCGGAAACTTTGGTCATTTTGTTAAACTGTTTACATGCTACATGGTTTTACATTTAACAGATTAGATTTCCTGCCAACTTTTTTGATGGCTGGAATGAATCACATGGAAAGAATCTAATAACCTTAAAATATCATGTACCATGAAGCAAATTTTAATATGTCCTGACAAATACTGAACCAGTGAACCGGATCAATTTGATTATGTTTTATTGGTTTTTGAAAGTGTTTTTATTGTATTGCTTTGAGGAGCATCTCAGCAAAACTGTCTGGATGTAATTGTCTGTAATCTGCTTCCAGGTATTCGTTCTTATGAACAGCTGGGCTACAAGGCCTTTGGTACTCCTGGAAAGATGGCTGCTGGTATCGCAATCACCCTGCAGAACATTGGAGGTGAGCACCCTCATTAAATTTATGATGGGGATTTTTATTGTTTACAGCTAAACTCTGCAAGCAAGAATTATAGACCACTGAACTAGTTTGACTTTAAACCCCCAAACAGATGATGACAACCTCTTAAATCACCGGTATTACTTTATTTTTTGTTCTTAGTTTTAAGTATGGGGTGTGGGGAAGTATTACGAGAAAACAGTAAGAAGCCTGCTGGTAAACAGCTGTATGGTTTGAGGTAGGTAAATGAAAGACAGCTGCTCATAGTAAGCAAACAGCATGTGTAGCTACATCTCACAAACTGAAGCATTTCAGAGACAACTGGCCTTTAGCTTAAATGTATAATTAATGACTTTAGTCAGGTTTTCAAAAAATGTTTTCAATACAAGAGGCCCAATTAAATCAATGAATTTAAAATTATTATAATTTGACATAAATGGGTTGTATAAAAAATACAGCCAGTTTGTTGGCATTTCCAGACAGTGACTCTGTTTGTTAACAGGGCTGTGTATATGGCTGATAAAAAAATCAGTAGTTTTAGTTTGCTGCTTTTTTCCTTTATATTAAGGTTGAAAGACTTTTGATAAACAGCTAAAATAAATGTTTTAACAGTGAAAAAGGAACAAATATGATAATAGGGTTAATTGTAACTTTTGCCAGGCTACTGAAACCTTAAGCTGCATGACTGAAGTGTTATTGGCAATAATTACCATACTCCCGCATACATAAACAAGACCTGACAAATGTTTGCATGACATAGCATTTGTTAGATGGGTGTGATAAATGTGCCAGAGTAGTCGCTCTCGGGTTAGTTCGGAACAACATCTTGTTTGCATCTTCTTGTTTTCTTTTCACAGCTATGTCCAGCTACCTGTACATTGTTAAATCAGAGCTGCCGCTCGTCATCCAAGCTTTCCTGAAGGCGGACCCCAACTCTGAGTGAGTATTGTTGTTTGTTTGCTCGTCAACACGGATCTCGGTGTGCCAGTTCAAGTGAAAGGCACGTGAGTCCTGCTGGTTGTTGACCCAGAGTATAGTTTCTGCGTTCTAAACAGGGTGCCTGGCAGGTTGTTTGTGGAGCAAATGTTCCGCTTTGCGTGTGCTGTTGATTCAGTCAGTTTGGGGGGGTGAAAATAGTGAATGCTTAGAATTGGTTGTAAATCTGTTGGGTAACAATTAGAATGTTCAGATGATTTTGTCTTTGATGCAGATACAATGAGTTAACGCTGCATACTATCAGTGCAATCCAGTTATCAAAACCCATGCCAATTATATTATTGACACCTCAGTAGCTCTACAGAAGTTAAATATGCTTGAAATGACTTACTGTCTTCCTCACACCATTGCTAAACCATTAATACATACCTCTTAAATTATTATCTCATCTCATCAGCTGTGAATCAAATACCAACTTCAGCATCATAAGCCACTGCAGCATTTTTTTTTTTTTTACATTTCTCTCACTATGCACAATAATACAGATGGGGGTGCCCATTGCCACAGACTGGAGATGCAGATAAGCTGTAGAAAAAGATTTCTATGAGCAACTTACATGTGTATTATTTAATTCATCTTTTGACATCCCCCCTGGGATGTGTTGCCCAGGGCAGAAAGCCATATTGCCCATATTAAACATAGCCATTTACTGTGCAGAATACTTAACTTATTGCTACTCACTTATTTTTTATAAATAACAATTCGCCAAAGCTTATAACAATAATAATTACATGAAAGTCTGGAATAATTTTTCTAATCCTAATTCATATAAAGAAACTAATGTTAATCTGATGTAGAAAGGTTTTATGGCCTGAAGCGTCTTCTTTTGACCTCCACTTGTATACTTTTCTTGCTTTTTAGGGACCCACTCCAAAATCCAGTATTATGGTCAGATACAAGGAGTGGGCAGAAAATGAAGAAAAATACAGTCACAGACAAACTTTGTAAGATACTTTTGAAAGCCTGAGGAAACATTGATACATTTTAAAAATATGAAAGTCTGCCTATTTAGGACGAAAAGTCTAGGAAAGTGTCAAAACATTTGCAGTGTATTGTAGGTCTGACTTTTCAACGTAGGGGGTATCATGTACTGCTGATTCATTTTGCACAGTGAATAAATATATTTAGAACATCATCCATCACACAGTAGCACCGGACAAGTCCCAAATTTGGAATCAGATAAGGAACCGCTCTGAGCAACAAGAAAGATCCTTACAACAGATGGCGTGGCCTTATTCTACTAAAATAATCAACCTTTTCATGATTGCACAAAGACTCAAACAAGCCAGCACAACAATGACTATTTTCTTCAGTATCTTGGATCAGAACAACTATTAGGGGCCTCATTACAGTTAAAACTGGTGCAGGAAGTGTTACGACTGTTTTGTACACATGCACACGTTCAAGCGACGGCAGCAGGTGGTGTGAAACTGCGCTGCCAAATTCCAAAGCCAAGCATAAGGACAGGACAGCTCAGGGCTGGCTCTGACTATTCGTCTCCACTCGACGCTCCCATCGTTTTCCAAATTCATGGCGTCAAAGGAACAAAAAGGAATGGGAGCGGTGTGGTTTGCCAGGCTCTTCCTTTATGCCCTGTAGTTCTTTAAATAGGCAGCAGAGACATGTGGCAAATGACTAGACTTGCTCAGGTCATGTCCTGGGATGATCTGGTTGCAAGATTGGCTTATTAATTATGTAATCAAGTGAAAAATCGGGTTTGCTGTGAAGTTGAGCAGAATATTTGAAAGTGGTTCAGATTTCTCTTGAATTTATTCATGACCTCGATTTGCAACAAATTTGCCTGAATAAAATAGACAGGGTGTTAAATATAACAAATAAGTACACAATGAGTTTATTCCAAAACTGTCCTTCGGTGCATCTCGTAGTTACTTAAACTTGGTTGTAGGCATGTGATAAAAACGAGTGTGAACTAATTATTGTTAGCATGAATTCAGAAACCCTAAAGACTCTTGATAGAGACTTAAATAAAGTTTGAACTGAGTCTGAAGAACTTGACTTTAAACTGAACTCCAGGCTGGAATGGACTCTTATTTGTCACCAGAGACTCTCGCTCGTGAAAGCTAATCAGCTGAAATGACCTAGTGACCAAAAGGCGAAGGAACTCAGGACCTCTTATTTGTGTAACTTCCCGAGCTTTTAAGTGACTCCTCCACACGCACACACACACACACACACACACATGCACAAACACACACACGCACACGGAGCTTATGTCAGACATCACTGAATGCTCAAGCCTGGAGACCTGTAACAGACAGTTTATCCCCCCTGCTTCTGTTTCATTCAGGGTCAAGAATAACAGGCTCAGCAGCTTAAAAAGATGAGGGGCTCTGGGACACAAAGACCTCTCTGTGCACAGGATTTAGGCGACAATAGCTCCTAAATGGATTGACAGTAAATTATTTAAGCTGCTTGTTGCTTGTGATATGACTTTTTTCCCTCCGATAATGGTTTAAAAACTATTGCCCCTGAATAAAGACTATTCATATGATAATATACATGCTTTTGAATGTCATGGTGTTTGTGTCCTGTATGAGAACAGAAATAATCAAATCATCCTTCGTTTAGGAAGCAGTGCTCAGACACCAAAAATCATCAGTGAAGTTTACAAGGAGAGTAAGGTGCATAGGTTAGAACTTATTACAGATTTACCTTCACCAATACAGGGTACAACATATACATCCAGAGAAACTACACACTTTTTGTGTGTAAAAGCTCAGTTGTTGTGTAGTCTGACCATAAAACTATTCTCCAATAGGCTTTTGAATCCTTATTGGTAGCGTCACTTTTAGGTTTGAATTCTTTCTTGGTCTGCACTCGCTCAGTTGCAGTGAAACTGGCTTCCCTGACAGGTGACACTGGTCGTCCAGCAGTTTCCAGTTTATAACGGACTTCCTTCTGGGTTTTTCATAGGTTAGTCTTGAACAGTATAACCAGATTCCTGTTCTTAACATGTTGGATGTGTGTCGAACATGGCCCCAAACACACATCCAAACTGGTTTTGGATGAAGTAGGCTTATACTTTGCCCCAGGAGTTGCTTTTCCAACTCTACTATTCTGGTCTAGTCTACTCTAAATCCAATTATATTTATGCTGGTGGTGAGTGTTTGCAAACTTTTCACTTTAACACAAACCATTAGTTCAGATATAAGCTTCCGATCACAAATGTATTGGTATGCATTAGTGAGGAGTATGCTTTACATGAGATTCCTATGATAAAAGATGCACCTCTTTAATGAACAGCACTCACAGGATGTTTGTTTTAAAAAGTGCAAATAGTTCAAGTAGTTTATGATCAAATAAGTCTCTCCACCCTCATTGTTTTATTGCCTTGGTTGAGTGATTAAGGTCTGAGACAGATGTTGGCGCTAACATACTTACTGGTTATGTAATGCTCTATTCCAGTACTTCTGATGATAGCAACAGAAGCAGACACACATTTTCCACAGCCTTAGGGCTGGGGATGTTTCCATCAGTATGCCACTGGCTAGCTATTTAAACTGGAGCAGATTTGTAACTGCTACTGCTTCATAGTTATTCATAAATAATCTGTTTTGCCAGTTGTTCACCATCCTACACATCCCTCTGTGTGTTTGTGTCGGTCTGTCTCTCAGTGGCAGTGTTTGTAATACTGAGCTCACCAAAGTAAACTAAGCTTCTCTCCAACAGTTTGTGGTACTTGAATGGAAACTACCTGGTCATCATGGTCTCCGCCGGTGTCATCCTGCCCCTAGCGCTGATGAAACAGCTTGGTGAGTAATTTTAATGCATTAACTTAGATTTATAACAATTGTGCATCAAGAAAAATATGATACTAGTTCACTGTAAGCATATACAGATTAAACTAGATACTTACACTGTTTAAAAATACAAATTTCTTTAAGGTCAGACATTAAATCAGAATAAAGGTTTTCTCTTTCAGGTCAGCTGGGATTGCCAAAATATTTCTGTTTGATAAATGCCAGAATAAAGACAGAGAAACAGAACTTTTATACGGTGTTGCTGTATTACAATTCTGCAGTTTAGATACATTTTCCTAGGATTTGGTAGAATTGTTGGTAAATATGATTTAGGTCAAATTTTTGAGATATCCTTCCTGAAGTTTGTCGGAATTTTGGCGCATTCCTCTTTGACCGAACTGGTTCACATGAGTCAGGCTTGTAGGCCGCCTTGCTTGCAGGCTTCTTTCAGCTCTGCATGAAATAATTAAATGGGATTGAGATCTGGGCTTAGTGATGGTCACTGCAAAACAATGACTGTTGTTTTTAAGAGACTTTGCAATCTATTTGGTGTTATTGGTTTGGCCATTACCCATGTAGAAGACCAAATTGTGCCACAGCTTTGACTTCCTGGCTGATGTTTATTCAATAATTCCACATAATGTTCCTGTCCCATGATGCAACCTATCTTGTAAATTGTATCAGTCCCTCCTGCAGCAAAACACTCACAGAGCATGAAAGTGTCAATTTTGTACTTCACAGATAAGATGGTCTTTATGGCAAACACTTCAATTTTATCAGACCACAAAGGCAATGTCTCTAAAACATTGGTGTCTTTCCCCCTGGATGGCTTTTCAAACTGTACCCTAACTTTGTATGTTGCTTTTGGTGCAATGGCCTCTTCCTCTCTGAGTGGTATTTCAGCCCAAGTTGGTACAGAACTCGCTTCACTGTGGATAATGACCCTCTCTTACCAGCTTCAGCCAGGATCTTCTTAAGGTCTTTTGCTTCTGTCCTGAGGTTATTATGCTCATTTCACACATTTGTCTCTGGCACACAGAACCTGACAGCTAGAGTTTTACAGTGTTCATAGCTGTGTATAATTATTTGAACAGATAAACATGGTACTTTCAGCAATCAGAAATCTGTACTTTTTTCTCTGATTATCTGGCATTTTGAAAAAAAAGGTAACTGATTTAAACATGAATGTTTCGCTCTGATTAATGTTAGACACTGAGGAAAAAAGGTATTGCTTTATCGAATTGATTGACATGAATGTCCCTTTTGAACGAGCTTTAGAAACATTGCTAACTAGCTCGTTGACATGTTTGCTTCACAGCATACTCTTTATCTGACACCTCTTAAACATTTCCCCATACCAGACCAGTGTGTGCTGTGAATGAGAGCAGCAGTCATACAGTAAATACACTCTCTTAAGTTGTTCAGTCCAGCCAAAGCAGATACTGTGGTCCATTATTTATAAATGCTCACCATAGTATTAAAAATTCAAGGTTTTTGCGGCTTTTTTGTGTTAAAATTGTTCGCTTTAATGAGTATTTAAATAAAGCATTAAATCTTTTTCAAGTTCTCCAAATCTGCCCTGCAGGGGATCTGTAACCGACTAAATACTTTAGATTAAAATCAATGGAACATTTTTAGATTTTCACTCAAGAGTTTTGCTCAGCCAACATTTGTTATCGTAAAAATGGATTAATCAGAAATGTCATCTAACATTAAGCCAGCTAACATAATTACGCTCTGATGAAGCTGTTACATTGACATCAAGCAATTATCTTGTTTTTATCCTGCTGCTAGCTGTGAGAGCAGCAGGTTCTAATGAGTTACCCTGAGATAATCACGCCCTCATGTTCAGCATAATCTGTTTATTATCAGACATCAAAGTAGTGAGGTCAAGTCAAGTCAGCTTTATTTTTCATTTTTGCAATATTCTCCAGACATACAGCATAACTGAAATTTCTGTCCTGTCGGATATATGGTGGTCACAGTGACTCAGGTGGTTCTGATCAAGGCTTTTTGTAACAGCTTTTATACTAATAGGATACGATTGTAGGCTTTTTTCATGTGAATCAGGGCTATAATTCATTTTTATGTTGTATTGCTAATTTCTTTTTTTAATTTTCAGGTTACCTTGGCTACACCAGTGGCTTTTCTCTCAGCTGCATGGTGTTCTTTCTGTCAGCTGTAAGTCAGTCTAGCTCTCACATAAGAACAGCATCCTTAGATATATTTTTCTGACAATATCCCTGCTTTTTACTGTCTTGTTGCAGGTTACCTATAAGAAGTTTCAGATCCCTTGCCCATTTGCAGAGTACTCAACCAACAGCACTGCTGCACACCTCGGCCTGAATGATTCTAGCCTCCTCCACGACTACAGCGACGGTTTGCTTCATGAAAATAATGACTCGCATTGCACCCCACGCATGTTCACCATCAACTCACAGGTGGGCCGCTGAAGTAAAGAAATGTTTGCCTATTTGGTCTTGTGTCAGCTATTGAAGCATGGACATAGAGGTGTTGAACAGATTGTTCTTCACAGACGGCGTACACAATCCCCATCTTGGCTTTTGCCTTCGTATGCCATCCTGAGGTCCTGCCTATCTACACCGAACTACGCAAGTGAGTCCCCCCCCCCTCCCACCCCTCCCTCCACTCATAACCCTGTGTTATTTAACAACATGCCAGTGCAGAATGTGACATTCGCATAACTTTCCAATCTCTGATTTCAGTCCATCAAAGAAGAAGATGCAGAAGATTTCCAACATCTCCATCCTACTCATGTACAGCATGTACTTTCTGGCTGCTCTCTTTGGCTACCTGACATTTTATGGTGAGAGCAGCTGACAAAAAAAAAAAGAAATGCGTTAACTCTTTTTATCACGCATTTGATCTAATAGAAAGTTCAGTATTTATGTACAGAATCGACTGTTTACATACAGTGCTTTAAAACTGTGGTACCCTTTGTCTTTGTATCGATATTGGCTCTATACAGCTTTATGGTTACAAAACTAACAGGGAGCCAAAAATAATAATATCGGCCAATCTTAACATACTATTAAATCATTAAGACATTTTTATCAGTTTCCCTTGATCTAGAGTATGGGTGTCCAATTCCGGGCCTCATGGGCCGGTCTCCAGCCAGTTTTAGATGTGTCGCTGCTCCAACACAGCTGATTCAAACGGTCCAACTACCTCCTCAGCATGTCAAAGTTCTGCAGAGGCCTGCTAATGAGCCATCATTTGACTCAGGTGTGCTGAACCAGGGAAAGAACTAAAACATGCAGCAGACCGGTCCTTGAGAACCGGAATTGGGCACCCCTGATAGAGGTTTGTGGATTGTAGATTGTGAAGAATTAGAACATGTTGATTATCTGCAAAAGCAGAGAGATTGCAATATTGTCTATAGGGTTCACTTTGTTCATTGCTCTTCTATGATGTTGCACAGACACCAGTGCACAAAGTTATTTGCCTCCCTTTACCTCAGCTTCATAAACTAAAACTTCATAAACTTCATAAACAAAGACTGTTCTGTCCCTAAGTGCTGCTGCTGTTGTTTACTTTTAAAATAAATAAATATAAGTTTGTTTGTTTTTTACTTAAGACGTGGTGAAGTCTGTGTATGTTTTTCTTTAAGGGATATGTTTTTTGAGGTGGTGATAGAATTGTCATTGCGATTTTACTGTAAAACAAATCATAAGATTATTATGCCAAATTCCCAACTTGTACCTTGAATTGAAGTACAATCCCAATCACAAATGCTAATGCCCAAATGAGATATTTGATTCAGTGAGAGCAATCTTCTCTTATGAAAACATATAAAGTGAGCCAGTGGAATATGCTGATATGCTTTAGATTTAATATAACCCATAGATTATCTTTTTAAAAGGACAGGTAACCTCAGGAATTATTCAACGGGAGTTTGATGTTCAAAACCCTTCGCTTACAACGTTTTCTATCTAATGAAACCAGAAAGAATGCATTGAGCCACTGACTCTGCAGCAATCCCTCCTGGACAAGCATGTGGAGAAAGTGGACAGTTGATTCCATTGAGTTGTTTAATCCGCAGAAATCCCTTTACTGAGCATGCATGTAGTCTGTAGTAGAATATATTGGGTAAAACTGAATACATTTAGTTTGTCAGTAGGTTTTCAGTTGCTCTATAGGACAGAAACAGTGTTAAATGCAGAAAAACAGCTCTGACTGTGTCATCTGTAAAGAAAGACCAGGATGTTATTGACAGCCATATCTAAACCGATAAGGTCCTCTGGGAAGGTGTCACAGCTAAACAGAAACGCCAGGCAAATGTGGATCTTCGAAGGAGAGAAAAAAAAAACAGAGCAAGTCAGCAATAACATTAAATAATATATAGTTATGACCATTATACATATTGTTAAAAAGAAAAACTGGAAATTAGTTATTAGAACATTTTTCCTTTTGTCATTATCCAGTCACTATCAGGATTGTCTTAATAAATAATAGAAATGTTAAAAAGAGAGTTTATTTCAGTAATTTAATTCAAAGTAGTCTCGATAAACTTATAGTGATACATTTCAAGTGTTTCTTTCTTTCTTGATTTCAGTTAATTTAGATGAACATTGCTGACATCAAATAAAATCCCCAAATTCTGCTTCTTAAAAAAAAACTTTCTTATGTCTGTGTATGTTTTTCTTTAAGGGATATGTTTTTTGAGGTGGTGATTGAATTGTTATTGCGATTTTACTGTAAAACAAATCATAAGATTATTATGCCAAATTCCCAACAAATATTTTTATTCCAGAAACGTTATGTTACGGTCATGCTATAACTAGTAATAAAATGTTGAAATATATCCCAGTGTGTAATGAATCTACATGAGGTTCACTTTTTTTAATTGAATTGCTAAAAATACTATCTTTTGAGGATTTACTGAGACACAGCCAAATATTAATGGATAAATGTTTTACTTTCTATGAAATAGAGTTCCCACATGATGGAGCAGCTGTTCTTCCACACAGATTACAGGCTCCCTCTAGTGGTGACTCTTAGAAATAAAGTGAAGTCCAATCTAATGTCACAGAGATATTATTTTGCATTGTTAAAGTGTTTGTCATGGATCAGTTTTATTTTATTGTCCATACAGGTAAGGTGGAGCCCGAGCTGCTGCATACTTACAGCCGCATCGATCCTTATGACGTTTTGATCCTGTGTGTCCGAGTGGCTGTCCTCACTGCTGTGACACTGACTGTTCCTATTGTGTTGTTTCCTGTAAGTTAGACCCTTTGTTTGTTTCTACAACTCAAACAAACAAAATATACAAAATATTTTTTTTAAATCACATAATAAAATGTGCAGGTGCGCAGAGCCATCCAGGAGATGATATTTCCCAGCAAGTCTTTCAACTGGTTACGTCATATCAGCATTGCCTTCATTCTGCTTACCTTCATCAACATTCTGGTGATATTTGCTCCCAACATTCTGGGCATCTTTGGCATCATTGGTTAGTACAGTACTGTAGATTATGTGAAATTAAAACTTCTGCAGGTGTAGGGTGTATAAAAAAAAAAAAAAGGTTTTAACTCTTTATGTTCAAGTTTAAATCCTGGGTGATTGAACATAGTTAACAAATAAAAACGGTCTCCCCTGACCAAGTTAGATAAAATCTTTGTTTTTACTGTAATTTTATGCATTGAGTCCTTCTGCTCACACTAGAAGAACAACTTGGAATTTAAAACTAAAACACGTGAGCAACACATGTTTACTCTTGGAGAAAGTGACAGCTAGAATCAATATTATTGTCAGAGTTTGTCCTCAGAGCGCAGGTCACGTTTAGTGGGTCGAAGGCAAAAACATTTAAGACCTCAGAGATAATCTTCAAAGCAGCTGTTCCTGGCTTAAGTAAATGTACACATGACTGCTGGAGTACAAGGAACACAAAAACCATATATATATATATATATATATATATATATATATATATATATATATATATATAAACTGAGTATAAGTATAAGTTTGTGAGACCAGTTTTCTGTCTTTATCTGCTTCAGGTGCCACATCGGCTCCCTGTCTCATTTTCATTTTCCCAGCTGTCTTCTACATCCGCATCGTTCCCAGAGACGATGAACCCATGACCTCCACTTCAAAAATACTGGTGAGGGATAAATATCTTTCATAAAAACACCTTTCATGATCTAGTTCTCATTAATAATGTTTTACAGTTTAGATAAGTTTGAAAACTAGATACTTTGGGCTAAGTGTTTCTCCATGTTTTTTAAAAATACTTTTAAAGGCTGTTTGTTTTGCTGCTCTGGGCGTCTCCTTCATGGTGATGAGTCTCAGCTTCATTTTCATCGACTGGACGTCAGGGAACAGTCGGGCTGCAGGAGGTCACTAACAGCTGCTTCAGTGCGCGTTTGTGTGTGCAGTGTTTGGAAAAGGGTTGTTCGGTATGTTCACTGGAAAGGGAGTGCTATCACCTCAGTCAAACACGGTACAGAGGCTGTCCAGCACATAATCTGGGTTTGCCACAATACAAAATACACAATATAATTAATATTATGAAGACGGAATCAATAACTTTATTGCATCTCAACAAATACCTGAACAAAAGTCTTCTATTTGCTGCATTTTCTAATTTATTTTTTTATATTTCTGAGAATTTCTAATACAGTTTATTAGGATGACACGACAAATTCAACCTGGGATGGTGAAATGGTCCCTCTCAGGCTTCTAAGGCTTCACTTACACGCTACAAGCTGCTGCTGGTTCTGTGCATAGAAATAAAAAACAAAAAGCAGTTTTAATTGCTCTGAATTGGATGCAGAAAATGAAGCAGTCTGGTGAGCTCACACGTAGAACCAGAATCCGTGCAATCCACTCATCATCATTATGTCAATAAAGTGCTTTAAGACTTTTAAAGTGAAGTGATCTTTTTACTTTTCTGTAAGCATATGCTCCACATTGCATTAACACCGCTGTGCCTTTTATCATTTGCAATGGCACACATTCAATACTGTATATTTATTTAGTTAACAGATATGTCCTTTTGTGATTTCAAATGACCTACATTTAACTGCTGTGTATGATCACAACCAGAAAATCAATGTATTGTACTTTTTTTCCTTTTCTGGCAGCACAAACTTACAATGTTTATTATGACTTATGTATTTGAGACTCCCTCTTATTAAATCCTTAGCCAAAACATATAGTAATTTTGATTATAAACTTACTCTAGATTACTCTGACCCTATTAGTTGAATAGCATGTGTTGGTAATCTTACCATTCCTCATTTATAGGCAACCCTGGTAAAGATGTGTAAAAAGTCTTAAAATGAATAATATATCATGAAGTTATAAATAACATGCATATTCTTTACTTGATGGGCATGTTTTTTGTTTTGTTTTTCCCATTTTGAACAATGACTGGTCCAAGCTGACCTTTGTGTCATATGCATACCGCAAGGAAACAAGAAGTCATTAATTACTTTTTTTTTTTTTCGAAAATCTGATCAAGATTAAAAGTAAGAATAAAAAAAAGAAATAATTTACACTCATTTAATTGGGTTTGTTAGTGGTAGATGTTTTAAAATACTAGTATTTAAATAACTTGGTTTCATTCAATAAACATACTCACATTAAATTATTTTATTTTTCTGCGTTTTTATTGGGACTACAAAAAAATGAATTTATTCCAACCCTTTTTACACATATTTACCAGGGTCAGGATCACATTATATATGCCGGTTTCTCTATATTGTGAGACTACTGGTGCCACTGATGTCTAAACAATAACATAAACCCAAATTCACAAGTGTAAAAGCCACTTTTCCCAAAATGTTCAAATGGTTCTTTGACTTCTCTAATTTCCTTTATTATCTGCTTTCTAAACTCATACTTCAGTGTTGTACATATCTTAAAGTAATTTAACCAAACCTTTCTGCATGTTTATAAATTACAAGGTAAAAGTGCTGATTTAAATACTGCCTGGCCTGCAGCAGGTAATTTGATGAAGTGGTGTGCCTTTGTGATTCTGCTGCAGAGTTTTTATGGTACTGGTTTATAGTGCTTTTAAAGTGCTTAGATCTGAATTCACTGCCTTGCATGATGTAATTATGTACATTTAGCAACTTTTACTGATGAGCTTTTAATTTTCAGTCTGTGCTGTAGTATGATGAAGTCTTTAAAAACTATTATTATGATGTTGCAGATTTACATATTTGACCAAATACCTCCTGAAACGGTTATTCAGAGAAATTCTGAACCCACAATAGCATTACAGTATTGAACTTCAGGTTTCCCAATTTACAGGAAAGCCTCTACAGGATTACAAACCAAAATTGTGTTACTCTAATAATATAACAAAACTGATCTTGCAGGTGTTATGGGTTCCAAAAGAGTATTTAGTCCTTTACATGTCAGTTTTTTAAAATGGAAACTTAGTTGTATTATTATGAATCTTATAGTATAAATAATCTATTTCATATAAATATAGTAAGTCAGACTATCAATTTAGTAGTTTTTTAAATAAAAGTTATTTTAGAATTAACAGGAGGTACAAATCTACCTGAATGAAAATGCGCCAAACAACTTTAGTTTACTTCAGGTTTAGTAGTGATTTGAGACCTTTTATCGTCCCCCCAGATGGTCTGATCACCCCCAAATTCTATAATCACTTGTTCCTGGTCCCATTGCAGACATTTCCTGAGAACTTCATCAAAATCTGTTCATAACTTTTTTAGTTATGTTGCTAACTAGCAAACAAACAAACAGACAAACCCTGGCAAAAAACATAACCTCCTTGGCGGAGATAATACTAATAATGAAAAAAATATATATATTATGATTTCCACTTATAGCTAATGAAATCACAACATTTAAGATTAGAATATCACCAATAAATGACCTATAAAAAAACATTTTTCATACAGAAATGTGGTCTGAAAAGTACATGCTTAAAGGTTGTTATTTTCAAAAGGTACTTTTAATCTGGCAAACGAGCCTCATCAAAATACGTGTTTAAATTTTTCCAATATGAGTTTAACATAGAAGCTTTGGAAGACAACTGACTCGCACAGGTTTTCGCAACTGTCTTGATAGAAATGCTACTCATAACATGGTGCCTTTATCCTCCCCCCCTTTACTGTAGATGTTGTGATGTAATTGCTCTTTATTGTTGTCCTGTTTTGTTTATGCTTTTTTTTTGGTTCACTGTAAAGCATGATGCCAAAAATAACAACAGACTACCTACTGCTTTGAAATGCGTTCAGATTGGTTCCACAGTTTCAACACTAGTCGTTATTCTATAGCTAAAGTCCTCGTGCTGTCCGTAAACCATTTTGTGTGAGATGTTATGCTTCAGCATGTTGAACAAATAAAACAGAACTTTATATAAATATTGTATATAAATGTAAACATTTTATATTTGTGACGCTTATTTGCAGTAGCTTGTAAAGTGTAAATAGCTGAGACAGTTTTAGTCTGGAAATACAATAATTGTAGATGTTTTTATATTGCCTCTGTTGTCTTCATTTGTCTTTCATCCAGTTCTGGTAGTTTTATGTAAACACAGATTGTTTGTTCGTATTTTTGCTAAATCTTAATATATTTAACGCATTTATTGGTTTCATGATAACAGATAGACAGTTCGAGGGATTGAATCCCAAAACATCCACACAGTGCTTTTCCCACAATGCAGGCTGATTGCACCTTGTCAGAGCTGTTATCTATCAAGGCTGAACAAATTTTAAACTCTGGGTCGTCATGACCCTGGACTCTCCTGACAAATATAATGTACCATCATAAATAAATATCTTACTTGTTACTACTGCAGCTATCAATTTATTAAACCAATTTTTATATTTGTTTGGCTTCAGTTATTTATTTTTTCAAATTTCTGTTGAATTTAGTTTTTTTATATTGCTCCAATTCACAACAAATGCCATCATCCAATGTCCTTGATGTAACAAACAACACTTAAATTTTTTTAGTTTTTATTCTTCCAAAAATACTTATTTTTTATGTTCATTCCCTAATTTGTGTTGAGGTACGTCTTGTGTGCAAGAAGGAAGGAAAGATTGGTACATGTGTTGCCAGTATCCAAGATGGGTGGATCTGATATGTTTTCTTTTAAATTAAAATGAAATTACTCCCAGCAGCAGCTTCAGCTATGGTAAGAAAAGAAAGGGAACAAGAATGGATCCTCGTGGTACCACCGACAGGAGTTCAGCAATAGTGAAGGTACAGTACTCAGATTAATGCAGACAAAAAGCTCAATCTGAGAGCAATGCCTGAAACCACTAGAGAGTTGACCCTTTTTGATGCTCACTCACTGGTTCTGTCAAAAGAGAATTTCATGATAAACAGCGTTAAAGGGGTGCTGTTAAGCAAAAAGCACAAATAGTACACATAACACCATATAAATTGTCAGTGCAAAAACTCAAGTTGCAAAACACATTTGTGTAATTGCCAAAACCTGACCATGGCTGCTGTTTGTACAAGTAAATATTTGTACAGTTTTGGATACCCAATACAGCATAATTCATTGCCATTGCGCTATTTTAACAAAATGTATCTTCTGCCACCCATGTGTCTTCTGTCGCATTATTGTTAATTGACATCTAATCTAATCAACTGATAAGTTTTTTTAGCATGTGTATTATTTGTGGCTATTATTACTAGTATTTTTATTTGTGATTCTATGATTGAATTTAATAGACCATATGTTTCAATATATAACATGGATGTTTGTCTTGTAAAATACATTGAGACAACATTTATTCTGAATTGGCATATAAATAATATGAATTGAAAACAATAATTACAAAAGAATAATGTATAAATACATTTTATTTTGTAACTGCTGTTTGGTGTGATAAATCTAAACCAGTGTATTTTTGTTAAAACTTGAAAAAAAAACATGTTTGGCATTGTGTAAAAGGATAAATCAAAACCTAACATGTCATCTGGAGTTTCATCAAAATACAACCTTCCTCTTATAAAATCCCTCAGGCATTTGAAAATTACTGGGAATCTCAACTTTTGTATCCAGGATATTTAGTTAGACATGTACATGTTAGAGACAAATGCCTGATAAAAACAATTTTGATGTCAGCAGGAAATAAACCCATAACCCATACATCAAGAAGAATGGACAATGATTATAGAGAAAGTTCAGAAAGCAGAAAATCAAACTTAAAAACAAACAAACTGGGGGAAATGGCTGACATTTAAGGCTATAATAGACAATGCAAGTAAGAAAATGTACAGGAATGTGATTGATGAAGAGGCGGAATGAGCCCCCACCCCCTAAACT
Source organism: Valencia hispanica (assembly GCA_963556495.2). Lineage (NCBI taxonomy): Eukaryota > Metazoa > Chordata > Actinopteri > Cyprinodontiformes > Valenciidae > Valencia > Valencia hispanica. Next base: position 11,362,707 of record OY747708.1, on the reverse strand, counting down.
GAGTATACAGTCGTGGCTAAAAGTTTTGAGAATTACATAAATATTAGAAATTGGAAAAGTTGCTTAAGTTTTTATAATAGCAATTTGCATATACTCCAGAATTTTATGAACAGTGATCAGATGAATTGGATAGTCCTTCTTTGCCATGAAAATTCCACTGCATTTCATTGCTGTCATTAAAGGACCTGCTGAGATCATTTCAGTAATCGTCTTGTTAACTCAGGTGAGAATGTTGACGAGCACAAGGCTGGAGATCATTATGTCAGGCTGATTGGGTTAGAATGGCAGACTTGACATGTTAAAAGGAGGGTGATGCTTGAAATCATTGTTCTTCCATTGTTAACCATGGTGACCTGCAAAGAAACGTGTGCAGCCATCATTGCGTTGCATAAAAAGGGCTTCAAAGGCAAGGATATTGTGGCTTTTAAAATTGCACCTAAATCAACAATTTATAGGATTATCAAGAACTTCAAGGAAAGAGGTTCAATTCTTGTTAGGAAGGCTTCCGGGCGTCCAAGAAAGTCCAGCAAGCGCCAGGATCGTCTCCTAAAGAGGAATCAGCGGCGGGATCGGAGTGCCACCAGTGCAGAGCTTGCTCAGGAATGGCAGCAGGCAGGTGTGAGCGCATCTGCACGCACAGTGAGGCGAAGACTTTTGGAAGATGGCCTGGTGTCAAGAAGGGCAGCAAAGAAGCCACTTCTCTCCCAAAAAAACATCAGGGACAGATTGATCTTCTGCAGAAAGTATGGTGAATGGACTGCTGAGGACTGGGGCAAAGTCATATTCTCCGATGAAGCCTCTTTCCGATTGTTTGGGGCATCTGGAAAAAGGCTTGTCCGGAGAAGAAAAGGTGAGCGCTGCCATCAGTCCTGTCATGCCAACAGTAAAGCATCCTGAGACTATTCATGTGTGGGGTTGCTTCTCATCCAAGTGAGTGGGCCCACTTACAATTTTGCTCAAAAACACAGCCATGAATAAAGAATTGTACCAAAACACCCTCCAACAACAACTTCTTCCAACAATCCAACAACAGTTTGGTGAAGAACAATGCATTTTCCAGCACAATGGAGCACCGTGCCATAAGGCAAAAGTGATAACTAAGTGGCTCGGGGACCAAAACGTTGAAATTTTGGGTCCGTGGCCTGGAAACTCCCCAGATCTTAATCCCATTGAGAACTTGTGGTCAGTCCTCAAGAGGCGGGTGGACAAACAAAAACCCACTAATTCTGACAAACTCCAAGAAGTGATTATGAAAGAATGGGCTGCTATCAGTCAGGATTTGGCCCAGAAGTTGATTGAGAGCATGCCCAGTCAAATTGCACAGGTCCTGAAAAAGAAGGGCCAACACTGCAAATACTGACTCTTTGCATAAAGGTCATGTAATTGTCAATAAAAGCCTTTAAAACGTATAAAGTGCTTGTAATTATATTTCAGTACATCACAGAAACAACTGAAACAAATATCTAAAAGTAGTTTTGCAGCAAACTTTGTGAAAACTAATATTTCTGTCATTCTCGAAACTTTTGGCCACAACTGTACACTCCAAATTGTTGTGACTCTTGACATTATGTTCTGAAACAATTTTTTTATTGTTGGTATTTCTGCGTTTGAATCGAATGAAAATATTATATACATTTGACCTACACATCTTTATTACTATTCTTTAAATGTATTTGTTTCTTTCTATCATTCAACACCTTTAAACGCATATTAAACCTTTTTTTTCATATAGAAAAACTACTGATAGGGTAATCTCAGTGGCAGAGACTATATTCCACCAAATCCCATGCGGTGGCGCTGTGCACTAGTTATGCGTCCTAATTACGAGCCAATGTATTTCATGTCACATACAGGCACATTTGCCATTTTAACTGCCACAAAGCGGCTCCTCCGTGAGAGCAGCTGCTCTGTATCGCTGTGTTTGTCGGCCTAAGGTCAGCGGAAATGCGGAGGAATGAGGCTGGAACAGCGCCCACTGCAGTCCGTACACGGCACTCCCCCTGACATCTCCGCGCTGGCTTATTTCGCTCTTAATTGGTTTCGCTTGGGCCAGTCCGTGTGGAGTTCACCTGCTTTTAATTGGACCGTCGCGGACAAGTTGCTGAACTGACGTCAACACAACCGGTTGACAACTTTTCGCGCGACGATATCTGAGGATTTTCGCGCGAGAGTAATTGACTGCACCACCAAGGGACGCGCTGTTCAGCAGCAAACCAGACCGACGAGACGAGCGAGGGGAACGGGCGCAGGCATCTCCAGCCCGTGCATGGATGTATGGATGTAGGGCAGAGAGAATCTCGGCATGGACCAAATAGCTTTCAGTTGAGAGCAAAAGGAAAGGGACTTTGACTTCGTACATATATACATCGTCTGGAAAGGGTTATTTTCTCCCCACGCTCTGCTCCATCTATTTCTCTGAAATCAGCAAAGATACATTTTTATTTTTTATTTTTTTTTTGCGCAAGTGGTCGGTGCGCCCCTGCCTCCGGATTCATGGGTTGCACTGTGAGCGCAGAGGATAAGGCTGCGGCGGAGAGGTCAAAGATGATTGACAAAAACCTCCGTGAAGATGGAGAGAAGGCAGCAAGAGAGGTGAAATTGCTTTTATTAGGTAGGTTACCTCTGGAGATTGCTCCTGGGTTCATAGTATTTAACTGGAAGACGTGTATATTCCCAAAGGAAAATAAATCTCAGTGGTGATGTGATTTGATTAAAAACGAAAGCAGAAACATGGTTAATTCTCTCAATGTTTTGTTTTATATTAGCAGATGCAGTGAAATAGTCACATATCTGCCCAACAGTCACACTTGAACAGTATTTAAGATGTCATTAATTAGCCAACACAAATGTCCTGATTCCTGGAGATAAAGGCAGACATCATCATGTCAACAAGCTGCCCTGATTTGCTTCTTAGAGCTTTGAGCTGGCATTTTCCCCAGAAAGCCTAATTTAATACAGCCTATCAGACCTGTGGACCAGGTCTAAACATTAACAGAGCCACCCACCGACTCCACTAAAAATACAAAACGACACACCCGTCACTTTCGCACACAGCAAGATTCACTCCCAAGTGTTTGCTAGAATAAGTCTGCTTTTATGAAAAGTATCCTGCAGCTTGGAGACACAGTCCGCATTCTTCCCTCTGCCTTTCTCCTCTCATACTGTATGCACACTCAGGCAAACAGCCAACACACATCCTCCCACTCATCACCACATTCTCAGTTCCACCCTTATCCCCCTCTACTGCTTTTTCTTCCCATCAATAAGAGTCAGACATGTTTTTTTATTATTAATTATTCTTCTTGGAGGTTGTTTTCTTGCTTTTGTGTAATGAAGAGGGGCAGATGGGGATGGAAATGTTTCCTATTTGCAGTGTCAAGATGTTTATAGGGGTCTTGATCTCAGTATGTACCCAGTTAAGGATTCATAAACCAGAACCTGCAAAGACTGCTGCTTCACAATAAAAAATATGAATAATTATTACAATAATGTGACATGTTGGTTGGAGATACTTTCAATCCAATCTCAATAGTGTAAAAATATGTCAATATTTTTAGATGCACAAAACTCTTACTTTTCATACCTGAATAAAAAACCCAGACACTTTCCTTTCATACCTATATTAATTTTATGCTACAGAGGTGTTAAATCTGTGTACAGAATGTTGTGACTAAGGCTCTGTTTATACGGCAACGGCAGGACATTAAAACCCAAATGTTTTGTTGCGTTTTTTTGTCCTCTTGTTTACACAGTAACAACATTTTGCCTGGACAAAAACGCAAAGGTTTGACAACAGGCTACAGAGTGAACCTTTTTGGAAAAGAAAATGCTAATCATGTCCATGTTAACGCAAGCTGAAAGCATTTGGAAACGACAATGTCAGTCATCGATTTTATGCGGCAGATCTTTGTGCACAACTGTACAAGTGAAGGGTTACAAGAACACAAAAAGGTTCACAAAGTTTCACTGCCTCCTACAGGCCTGGGATAGTTTCCAGTGCTGTTTACAATTTCATTTACAAATGGAGCGTTTTCATTCCGCTGTTGTGTACACAATTTTTTCTTATTTATGCCAGAGAAGGTCCTAAATAGGATAGCTAAACAAGGACACACACACGCATGTGTGTGTATGTATATATATATATATATATATATATATATATATATCTCGAAAAGAAATATTGGCACTGGAAAATATAATTGTAACTCAAAATATTAACATTGACTCGGAAATAAATGAAGTGAAAGATGTATTGAAAGTGAAACAAAAATTGAAAGTGAAAAAAGTTTTAATGGAACTTCAAATATATACATTAAAACAAATAACTCACAATCAAATTTTCACACTTGCATCTTATTTACAATGGCTTTTTTTTTTTTTTTTACATTGCCACCGTTATTTTAAGTGCTGCTGCTTTTCAGCTTAATTCTTCTGTCACTGTTCTGGAGCCTGTGCACGCGCATGAGGGGCGAGGATGTGTCAACCTTTAATTTTTGGTAAAATTTAGGTGTTACAGTTTTTATTACTATTTATTATTTTCTAGAGCTGCAGTAAATTATTTGGTCGATAAGTCAGCCTAAATGTTAAATCAGCCAATGATTAGTCAGTAGTTTTAATCCTGCCCTGCTATCTGCAGCAGGTCCTTTTGTTCTGAATTTATGATGATCTCTCAGTTAGAATTAGAATTAGTTAGAATTAAGTATGCATTTTATGAATTTGTGAATGTCAATCTCTGGCCTTTATGTTGTATCTGTTGTCTGTCACTCAGTCTTGGCCCTGACCCATTTGTATTACATCCCTGCTTTTATTTTGGCATGACACCCCAAGATCCCATTAAGCCCTCTTTAAAAAACTTCTGGATACACCCCATCTCAGCAGTCTTAATGAAGTATTTTAAGCTTATATAAACATGATTATTCAAGAATTATTACCTATTTGGAATATGACATGCTGACTTAAACTCGCCTAAGGGTTAAATACATCAGCTTTGACGCACAATAATAAATACCGTTAGTAATTCAAACTCTGAGGAGTCTGCTTCTTTCACATTTTTTCATGTTTGTTTTGTTTGTCCATGAAGCTGCTCTGTCTCCGTTTCACTGTGGTGAACACAACTGAGTGGATTGTGATGCAGATGTGGGAGCAAATCTCTATCAGCATGACAGAACAAGCAACTACTTCTGCGCACATAATATAATGCAAGCGAGCATATATCAGAGCTTTTTGCAGTAAGTTCTTTATGGCAGCAATACGATGGCAGCTTAAAATGAAATTGAAAAGAAATATTGGCACTGAAAAATATAATTGTAACTGAAAATATTAACATTGACTCTGAAATAAATGAAATGAAAAATGTATTGAAAGTAAAACAAAAATTGAAAGTGAAAAAAGTTTTAATGGAACTTCAAATACATACATTAAAACAAATAACTCACAATCAAGTTTTTACACTTGCATCTTTTTTACAATGTCATTTTTTTACAATGCCACCGTTATTTTAAGTGCTGCTGCTTTTCAGCTTAATTCTTCTGTCACTGTTCTGGAGCCTGTGCGCATGCATGAGGGGCGGGGCTTTGAATCCACCTTGTAACACTTTCAGATTTTATTTTCTGGCTTAGTAGACCGGTGCTACCGGGGGAAAAAGCAAAGCGCCGGTTATGAGCTGGGAGCAACCTTGCAATAAGCACGCTAATTTTGTTTGACTCCGGGGTGATGAGGAGCTGTAGTGAGAGAACAGATCAATGGGTAGATGTAGATGAATGCAACACCTGTTTTTTATTTTTTTATTTAATGGCAATATATTTACAAGGTTAGAGGAGAAGCACGCCTGTCAACATCTGTGACGATTTTAAGATTTTCGCCTGGAAAAGTTTAACTTATGTATTCTGTATTTACAGAGTGCATGGAAAATATGTATGTGGACCAAATGAAGGAGATCATTTTTGTGGTGATACTAATATTGACTTATTGAAACATAAGAGTCATGGACTAACAGAACATTTTTTGAATGCAATGTACAGTAATAACTTTTATCCATTGATTACACTACCTATAAGAATAACAGCTACGACTGCTTCTCTAATTGATAACATATTTACCAACATGTTGGAGAGTGTTCATCAAAGTGGGATTTTAATAAATGACATAAGTGATCACTTACCGATATTTACACTAGTCAAGGTAAAACAGGGCCGTCCTTTGGAGACTAAACCCAACAAAGTGATAAAATATAGACCCAGGAGTGAAAGTTCAATGAATGCCTTTCAACAAAGTTTATCAAGACAAAGCTGGGATAAAGTTCTTGGTGAAAATGAGGTAGACGATGCATACCATAAATTTCTGCAAATATTTAAATTTATTTATGATTTACACTGTCCAACAAAAACATACAAAATGAAAGCAAAAAAGGAGGAGAGGCCATGGATAACAAGAGGGATAATGAACGCATTTAAAAAGAAAAATGCTCTGTACAAAACGTTTCTTAGGAAAAGAACCTCAGAATCTGAAACAAAATATAAAAGGTATAAAAATAAACTAACCAATATAATGCGGATATCTAAGAAAGAATATTACACAAATCAGTTTGAGAAAAATAAAAATAGTATGAGAGGCCTATGGAGTACATTAAATAGTGTTATAAGAAGGAACACTGGGAAAATCCCTGTTCCAGATTATATCACACAAAATGAAAAAAAGAAGCCAAACTGGGCAACATTGTAAATATGTTTAATGACTATTTTGTCAACATTGGGCCCGAAATGGCAAATCAAATTAATAATTTGGACAATGTAAATGTTCTCATTAGAAAGCAAAGACTCATTGTTTGTGATTCCTACAGATACAAAATAAATTATAGATTTAGTTAAACAATGTAAGAGCAAAATATCCAGGGACTATAATGAAATTGATATGACTCTTATCAAAAGGGTCATACATGAAATTGTAGTGCCCATAACCCATATCTGTAATCTATCTCTCTAGACTGGGAAATTCCCAAGTCAATGAAAATTGCAAAAGTTGTGCCCAGATTTAAGAATGGTGACAGTCATGAGGTGTCAAATTACAGACCTGTATCTATTCTACCTCAGTTCTCTAAGATCCTTGAAAAACTTTTCTTAAATCGTCTAGATAGGTTTATAGAACAATACAATTGACTAAATTAATGGCAGTATGGTTTTAGAAAAAATAGAAGAACTGCCCTAGCATTAACAGAAGCATTTGAGGATATAACCAACAGTATTGATAAAAAGTTATACTCTGTAGGAATATTTATAGACCTTAAAAAAGCATTTGACACAATGAACCATCAAATACTACTGCAAAAAATGGAAAAAAATGGCATTCGTGGAGTTGCACTGAACTGGGTCAAATCATACCTCTCAGACCGGAAACAGTATGTTCAACTGGAGGAATGCATGTCTGAAATGCAGAATATTACTTGTGGGGTGCCTCAAGGATCGATATTGGGTCCTATGCTGTTTTTACTATACATAAATGATCTTTGCTATACCTCTTCTAAACTGAAATTCATACTATTTGCTGATGATACGATTCTGTGCTCAGGAAAGGGTTTACAGCTCCTTATGACGGAAATCTCAACAGAAATAACTAAGGTAAAACAATGGTTCGATAATAACAAATTGTCAATGAAGATTATGAAAACAAAAATGATGATTTTTGGGAAACGAATCAAAGATACTGAAGTAAAACTTAAAATCAATAACATGGAAGTAGAGAGAGTTTACGAATGTAAATTTCTGGGTGTGATTTTAAGTCATAATGAAAGTTGGAAACCCCATATAACAAGCATACAATCAAAAGTGGCTAGGAGTATATCGTTAATGTACAGAGCTAGATATCTGTTGAAATATAGAGCCTTACATATTGTATATAGTTCTTTAATTCTCCCATATATCAGTTACTGTGCGGCGGTCTGGGGTAACACTTATAAAACTCATTTAGATCCACTTTATAAACTTCAGAAAAAAGCAATAAGAATCGTCCATAACGCTGGTTTTAGGGACCATACAAATGAGTTGTTTTTAACATCTCGTATAATGAAAATTGAAGACTTAATTAAATGTAAAACTCTTGTGGTAATGTACAAAGCAAGCCGTGACTTTCTCCTCAGAAACGTCCAAAAATTGTTCAGCAGTAGAGAAGGAAATTATAATTTAAGAGGAGAATTTGTGATGAGAAAACATTGTGTTCACACCACCCTTAAAAGTATGTGTATCTCCCAAGCAGTAGTAACATTGTGGAATGACTTAGATAAAGAGACATAACAGAGCAAAAAACTAGGACACTTTAAAAGAACATGTAAAGACATTATCTTTAAAAAGTATGCTAGTGAAGTATCATAACTACTATCACCTTCACAGACAGGCACACACTCGCGCTTTTGTTGATGTTGTGGGGCTTGCCTGGATATGAATATGAATATATGAATATGACTATGGACAAAAAATAATACGTTACGAATGTTAATTATTATAGATTACATATATGTAGGTATACTGTACAGATGTATACATGTCATTTTTATTTTTTTACTTTAAATTTTCCTTTTTCCTGTCCATTTTAAGTGTATGACTATAGGCAGACAGTTATGTCTACATGATTATACAGAGCTTGTACTTATGGGTATATTTGGTATAGTAGGGCCGAGCGATATTGTAGTGTGTATATTTTTGCATGATCGCAATGAAAGAGAGCTGTGCCCTGGTATAAGTCTAAAGTACCATATGGTGTATTTATTTTGTACGACCGTAAATGATAAATTCTTTATTTTCATTTAACTGTATTTGAAAAATCCTATTGACATTGTAAATGATAAATGACACTTGTAAGATCATAAACGATTTATACTTAAGAATAATGTATAAGAAAAAGCATGAGCACAGACTCATGCCGTAGTCTCTTGCATGAGTGTATGTGATGTTAATTTGACCAGGAATAAGGGGTAGGTCTATTATAAGTTCCTTGAACTTCTTCCTACTCCTTTTGAGCACAAAGTTTGTTTTTGTTTTCCAATGTAAAAAAAAATAAAAAAATGCTTGAAATACTTTCTGCTCAAATGAATAAAATGTTTAATTTTTTAAATGTCTGTTATGTCCGACTGTCCAGTGTGTTTTTGCAAACACTGCTGCTAATAACAATATGGGACATTGTCTCAAGTTGTGGAACGAGTAAAAGTGGTGAAATGCTACTTGTTGGTCTCCTTCGAAATAAGTCTTGCCACAGCAGCATTTGCAAAGATTGCAGCAAACACTATTGATGGAGGTAGTAATCATTTTGCCAGTTTCAGCTTCACGACTCGGTGCTGTAGACGGTTTTATTCTGGAAAATAATGGCAGACTTAACATTAAGACCTGCAGTGTGATCTTGGTCAGTCTTCCAACAAGATACTAATATTTCCAAAGGCTTCATGTTCAATGAGAGATAGAGGTTATACTTAAAGAACTAAAATAAAACATTATTCTGTATTCAATTTAAATGTTCTATCGTCTACTTACTGTATGCTCCTCTGCAGAGCTCTGGAGATTTGTCCTCAGTTATTAATTCTGCTCATAATGCACAAAACCCATGAACTTTTTACATTACTTTTTCTCCTTTTTATACTAAAATATATCAGAAGAAGATAGTGCTTGGCAGCACAGAGCTTACTCTGCAGAAGCAGATTTTCCACTGACTCAGTTCTTCAGTAACAAGCCCATCCCACATGTTTAATAATATTAATGGCTTGCATTTATAAAGCGCTTTTCGAGACCCTTAAAGCACTTTACAACTCCATTATTCCTTCACTCTTACATTCACACACTGGTGGAAGAAAGCTATGATTTTAGCCACAGACTGACAGAAGCGAGGCTGCCATATTGTGCCACACACACCAGTAGGCGGGAAGGTTAAGTGTCTTGCCCAAGGACACAACAACATGTAACAGGCGGAAGCGGGAATCAAACCCACGATTTCTGGGTTGCAGCCCAACAACTCTACCACTCTACTACAGCCGTCCCAACTTAAACTTTAAAGAGGCTATATGTAAACTTTTTCCCCAAAATAAATGTAACAATAGCCTTTTTATTTGACAATTTATGACTCAAACATCTCCTGATGAGCATACTGACACCATGTTACGTTTCAGATCACTACTCTGCCACCATCTCAAGCAGTTCAATGGGTTGTGCAAATACACAGAAGAGTCCCAGGACAACTCTGACACCAACAGTAACTCCACATGAGACTAAAAAAGTTAAACCCCTGACAAGTGCCCGAAAAAGATCGAAGATTGAGAGCGACCGGCATAGGAGCGCGCGCTGCGAGAGCGAGCAGAAAGGAAGAGCAGTTCCGTTTTTTTGGCCACAGGTGTCAGTCGCGAGTTTAAATTTCAGAAAATTGCATATAACCTCTTTAAGTAATCTGCAAATAATAAAAAAAAACATTATGTTGTTATATTAGGGTTGCAATCTTATATTTTTACTGTAGCTCAAACATCCACATTAAAATCAATCCAAATATGACCTTCAGTAACAGACCATGGAGTCTGGATCGGTGGCCCCACCAGAATTAACAAACTTAAATCTTTGCCTGATTGATCAATGCATCTGTATTAAATGCATGTTTCTTTTAGCTGCTCTTATGTCATCTATTATCCATATCCGGCAGCAGCAGACAGCTCTTGCTGCCGAAACATGGTTACATCTTGACGGCTGATTGTGCCCTTTCCTCACTTTGCTGTAGACCTGCTGTCACCTTGTCTGATTTGGCACGGCATTATTTTTGACACACACACACGCACAAACACTTCAGAATGTGGTGTGTCTTTAAAGGTGTATGTGTGTGTGTGTGTGTGTGTGTGATATCAGTGTTCCTGTTGTGAAAGGGTGACAGTAAAGGAAAAGGTGACGCCTGAGTGACGTGCACTGTGAGCTGTCAGAGTAAATGTGACAGCTCATTTTCAGCATCAGCAAGGTGTTATTTAAAAATATGAAAACTGAAACTAGAGGTATATTGATTGCTGTTTCTTAGACTATGTTAAACTATAACAGTGATACATTTAGGTGTGATTAATAAATTAGATGAGCTAATTTTCGGTGACGGATCGCTGCAGCTTAACTACTGATACAGAAAGAGCGCATGCTGCAGGATTTTCTCCCACTGAAGCGATCAGGAAAGCCCTCATTCATAGCGCCTTACTGAATCCTGATCACTTCAATTGGAGAAATGTTTCCTGATTTCAAAACTTTGGCTGAAGTGGTGCTTGTAATTCCAGTCTCCAGTGTGGCAACAGCGCGGATTCAACCTGTGTTACGCACAGGTGGAAAAGAGAATTTCTATTCTATTTTGCTTAGCAGTCATTATGTGTTGGTGTAACGGCTTGTTTCTACTGGCAGTGTTGTAGCCACTTATTTGTTGTGTTTACAGGTATAATAGGGAGGTCCTTGCTGAGAACATCGCCAATGAATTGCACTAATAACATGCTAGCATAAAAATAGGATACAAACAGGGAAAAGGGAGAAGGTAGACCATTAGTCAGAAAGCATACAGCACAGCCAGAGCCTGCCCCAGGTGCACTCATGGACTACTCATGGACTAAGTATAGAGCCATGAACAATAAATTTTGATCCCTAATGATAATTAAGAATGGAAAATAAAAAAAGCTCTGTTAAATTAACACCATTCATGGCAATACATACTTAAAACAGAAAACAGTGGCACTTCAAAAGTGACACACATACTTTGAAGATGTGACAGGACTTGATGTGCAATTAATTTCTTAAATTAAAATTAAAAAGTGACAGAAGCCTTTATAGTCATGTACCTTTTATATGTGATGAATAGGTAAAGAAGCAGACAATGAGTACAAAAAAGCAAGTTAGATTAGGTTTAGCTAACTCAACATTTTGAAGCAATAGAGCCTGTTAGTCTTTTGAACAGAATTAACTGTCAGTTTTAATTTTTTGTGTGACAGTTGTTTTATCATTCTGCCTTTTACGACCCTACATGAAACCAGTCAGTGAGTTTTTTTATGTACAAAACCTGGAAATTATATACATAACAGAATTGCCATATTAGTGCATAAGATCTATGTTTGAGTCTGTAGTTTAACTATGCTTAATCTGTGTGTACATAAGAAATGATGTTCCCTTTAGTATATATTGGTTATTTATTGTTGTTTTTATGGAACTTTACACATCTCTATCTCTTTCTGGTTCTGTTTGTAGCACCTTGACTTGCTTTCAGGAGTAAATTACAGTGACACGATTTGACAGCTTTAATATAATTGTTGCTTTGATTGAACCCTTCTTATGTCAGCAAATTTTGAAAGTATTTCATCTTTAAGGATGTATTTTGACAAATTGTCACAAATCAATATCCTTGTTAAACAACAAATTGCTCAAACAAAGAAGAAATGAAACAATGTTGGTTTGCAGATGGACTAAAAGCCTCATTCATACAGAGCGTTAACACCATACTCTGCCTGATGCTTTGGCTGACTGAGTAAATATTTCACCATATGTCCAGAGGAATTATATCAAACCCATTTTGCCCTGAATTAATGGGTATGTGCAGGAGTGCTTTTTGGCCAGACGCATTGACTTCTCATATCCTTTTATTTAAAAATACACAACAAACATTATACCAACAGTTTTACAATTCTGGATTTTTTGTAGATGCTGTATTGCTTATTAGGAATTTGCTATATAGTCAGGAAACAGAAGCGTAACCTCTCTCAAGATGAAAACACATGATTAAATAATGAGGATGTGAGGATCAGGAAGCTGTTTGATGCCTGGAACATGAATAGACAAAATGGTTATATTTGTGCTTATTTTCCATGTATGTAAATTAAAAGTTCACTGAACGGACGGATTGATTCTTTGATTTATATTTATTGATTAGAATTACTGACACTTGTAATATCTGTGGATCTTCAATTTTATTTAGTTGACTATGACTTTTTCCTGACAATACTGTGAATTATCAAAGGTTAATAAGAGAGTTTCCTAGTCTTTTAAATATATTTTTAATCTGTGGTATGGCCACAACTCTGTTATCCATAATTTGCTCAAAAGGTTTTCTCAATCTACTCCTCAAGTACTTTCTTTTAACGTTGCACTGTTACTGACGAAGGCAAGCGGCACTTCGAAAGTTTCTGCTAAGTGGGTATGGCAGCATGCAGAAAATACAGTAAGGAGAGCCTATAGAGAACCGCCCATTGAGAAGATGTCAGCATTTCCAGACAAATGGTGATCTTCAACATAGTGAAACAGTCTGTGTAGACTAGCTTTTGAAGATTTTTCCAAGTAATTTGTTTACCTTTTTTTCTGATCTCTCCTTTTTTTATTCTGACAAAAGTGAGATTCACATTGCGTAACAATATCAAACATTGAGTAAAAATATCACACTAATAGTTTAAACAATATTTGTTATAAAATTGTTTCTCTGTCCAGGTATACCTAACACATTTGAATTTGCAATGCGTGTTATAAATAGAAGCACACCTTTATATTCCAAGGGTGCCCAAGTCCAGTTCTTGACAGCTACTATCCTGCAACTTCATTATTCATACCTTCCCTAACACACCTGAATCAAATGAAGGGCACAATACCATGCTTCTACAGAGCTGAATGACAGGCTGATGAGGGAATTCAGCCATTACATTCATGCGTGTTGAAGAAGGAAACCATCTAAGAGTTGCAGAATAGTAGCTTTCGGGGGCTGGACTTGGGCACCGCTGTTATAGAACGTAGCCTACTACTGACTTTGTTGTAATCACCTCTAGACATTGACTTTTAGGTAAATAGCAATGTAATGCCAATTTGATTGCTTAAAACTCCTTTCAGGTAGCAGGGCTTGAATTTGATCTTGATTCAGTTTTGATAAGCCCCTACCTCTAAAACCAATCACTGAGGAAGGTACAAAATTATTTACTACTGCAGTAATAACTTCTGCAGAGAAGTTATTACCAATGGATGTTATTCTCCAAGGCATTTAGTTTTTTTATTTAATTACATCTCTGAATGTTTGTTAAATAAATGTTTTTTCACTAGTTTTTTTTTTACATCATTAAGTATATTTCACCAAAAAGCAAGTGAAGAATAAGTAAAGACAGTCAGAGCAGCCTTCAAAGAACACTAACAAAGAATAAATCATTGCCTCAGTAGATTGAGAGGTTAAACAGAGGGCACAATAAGTCAGGGAAGCACTCACTGCTGCTGGTAAAGCTTTTTTCTTCAGCGCCATGTGGGCAAGAAAGCAATAAAAATCTCTTGTATATAAAATAAAACAAAATGATAAAATGTGATTTCAGATTGATATAAATCCACTGAAGCACTCAAACACTTTATGTTACACTTTTTAACTCTTGGAACGTTTCTACATTTAGTTGCATCACAGCTGCAAATTTTGGCATATTTTGAGACTTTACTGGCTAGATCAACACAAAATGGTGCATAATCGTTATATGGAAGGAAAATGATGCATGACTTTCAGGGGTTTTGCAAAAGTTTAAAATTGTTATGTATTTGTATTCAACTTCTCTTATAGCCTACTCTTACACCGATATCCTTAAATAAAATCCTGTGTGGCAGTCTTCAAAAGTCATCTAATTAGCAAACCGTCTACATCTGTGTAATTTAATTTCAGTATAAACAAAGTTATTCTGTGAAGGTGTAAGAGGGTTGTTAGAGAACATCAATGAACAAACAGCATTATGGAGACCAAGGAAAACAACAGACAGACCAGGGAGAAGGATGTGGAGAAATGTAAAGTCACGATTAAGCTACAAAAGCAAGATCCCAGGCTTTGGACTTTTCACAGAGCACTGTTCAATTCATCATAAACAGTCACAGAGCTGTCAACCCTCCCGTCGACTATCATACCTAGGCCACACACCCCTGATATGAGAAGGCGCATTGCCACAGTAAACGAGATACCGCAAAACACCAGTCGCAGTTTTCTTGAAGTAATATGGTGGAATCACCTGTAAGTGAAAAATTAACAATATAAACACGAATAACTAACATAAATCATTCTTTTTGGTAGCAGCTGTTTGGCTGTTTCTCCTCTGACATTATTGAGTGGAGAACCTCTCACACCAGTGGTGTTCTGTTGCAAAATGCGGAAGTGCGTAATGAAGAGAGGACCCAGGTAAATGTGGAAGTGCTCTTGTCCAGTGAGACAGGCAACTGGATAGTCCAATCGTTGGTTTCGTACAGAGCCAGGCTATTGGCTGAGGTTTTTAGACAAATGCGACAGAACCACTTAATTATTATTTTTTTAATCTCCACAAAATATTTCTAGGTATACTATGTTAGAATGTTAAGAGGCATGAACATTTTTTAAGCTAGCTTGTTTTGCAGATTTGCCATAGCAGCTTTAATGCAAGGAGACAATTATTCAGAGAAGACATTCTAAGAGAAGCAGCAAAGAGGTCCATGGTAACTCTGTATGAGCTTCAGAGATCCACTGCTCTGGTGGGAGAATCTTTTGACAAGACATTTATTGTGTATTCTACAAATCTGGCTTTTAATGGAAGAGCTGGATGAAGAAAGCACTGGGAAGGGCTGTTGTGGTTTGCATCAAGCCATATAGGGGACACAGCACATTATGTGTAAGAAAGAGCTCTGATCAGACGGTATGCACCGTTTGACTTGCATGTTAAACGCTATGTGTGGCAGAGAACCAACACTGCACATTAATAAATACACCAACCTCGTAGTCCGACAGGGCAGTGGAAGCATCCTGATTTGGGAATGCTTCTCTTCATCGGGGATAGGGAAACTGGTCAGAGTCGAAATATTGATGGCAATCATGGAAGAAAACCAGCAAAGTTGAGGCTGAGGCAGATTTCTTCACCTGCCAGCAGGTCAACAAACCTAAACATGCATTGGAATGGTTTAGATCAAAGCATATTCATTCTCTAGAGTGACCCAGTCAAAGTTCAGACCTAAATCCAGTAAACATTTTGAATGGGTAAAAATGGATGTTCAGACATACTAAAACCAATCAGACTGAGCTTGAGTGATGTAGATGGGCAAAGCTGGTAGTCCTACGAAGTATTACCATAGGTGGGCTGAATGCATGCCATGCTTATATTGATTTATAGTTTTAAAGTATAGTTTTATGTTTTCCTTTTTACCTTCAAATTCAGGATTATTTACAATTTTGTGTTTAAATGTGTGTCACATAACATCCTGATAAAATGCACTGGAATTTGTGGTTGACAAAATGTGGAGAAGTACAGTAACATTTCTAATTTAACAGCCTTTTTAAGGGCAAGACATTTTTGTTAAGGTGAGCCTGCTGTCTACTCTGTCACATTTTCACCCTTCTTTATCCTTTTAAAACCTCTTAAATCAGCACCCACTGCAGCTAACTTCTTAATCCCCCCCTCAACTAAGCAAATTATAATAATGGTGCTTCACATACATTACTCACCTCTCATGACTGAGAGTGGAGAACTTGGAGTCTGAGATTGTCCATCTTGAGATGACGGCTTGACAATTACTCACTTATTGAAAGAATATACTTACTCACGTCTCTGGTGAATACCAATAAGTCATCAGAAAATGCATGTATGTGCTGACCTAGCAGGAAATAACTGGTGCGGCTTTCAGACTTTGAAATCGGTTTTAGTCTGAATCGTGAAGAATGTTGCTAAAAC
Source organism: Valencia hispanica (assembly GCA_963556495.2). Lineage (NCBI taxonomy): Eukaryota > Metazoa > Chordata > Actinopteri > Cyprinodontiformes > Valenciidae > Valencia > Valencia hispanica. The sequence goes on along the minus strand of OY747708.1, from coordinate 11,346,038 downwards.
TAATTTGCTTTACAGATTTTCTTTTCCTAATGAGAGTTCTCAGTAAAGGACTAATCTTTCAGGCTTTTCGTGTCTGTGTTGGACATTATTTTGTGTCTGTGAATGAGCTCATGTCTGAGATGCTTCAGTCGTGTGTCTGCTCACCCTGGTGGGAAGTCATCTCTGGATATTTCCTGAGGCAGTATGGAGGCTTATAACACCCTGTAAAAGGGGCAGGTGTTGTATTTGTGGAAGTGAGAATTCACTCACATTTAGGCCAGTGTGTTCAAGACATTTGTTTTATGGTAAAACCTGAGTCTCACTTCCAAAATACTTTTTTCCCCTCTTATTAAGCATTTGGATAGTTACAGAGCATGTCTTTATATTGCTTGCAGTTGATAAAATAAGTGACAGATATGTTGGTAAATTTAATTGTTGTTTGATTGGCCAATCAAATTCAGACTTCATCTATTCCAGCAGGCGTATTTGGGGTTCTCAATTCAGCTATTCTTAAATCATGGAGGAATCTGTTTAGTCTGGCTAAAGGCTATGTTTATGACCATTACACCAGAAAGTCTAGAATATTCTTTGGATGTACTATTATGAATCTAATGTTTGTTAGTCAAAACAGTAGTTAAACAGATGATAAGTGGGGACAGTTTAAGGCATTGGTTAAGCCACTCCTGCTATGTTTACACATGTGTGGTAAGAAAAAAAACCTGTGCCTAAACCAAACCCAGGGCAGTTGGAGGATACTGAGTTTCACTTTAGCTTTTGGGAATTTCAAAGTTTCTGGGAGTTTTGTGGTACAGGACATAAAACATATCAGATAAATTTTGAATCTAGTAATCCTATTTGGGATTACCACTGATATTTTTAGAGTTTCCTGTCTTCAGCGGTGTGGACACAGTTCAGGTGTCAGTTAAAGGTGTTAAAGGGTTTTAAAAAGTCACAGGATTAAATTCGCTAAACGTTGCTCTCGCACTATTCCTGAAGATTAACATTCTTTTAATAAGATACCCAAGAAAATGGCAAGGTGAATGTGCCAATCTCGGAAAAACACTCCCTCCTCCTCCTTCCCTTGCTTCACACTGCTAGCTGGTTGGTTGAAAGTCAGCATAGTACACTTTTCCCTTGCTGACAAGAAAGACAAGTTTTGGTTTTTGGACATCTTTCTGGTTGGAATAAGCCCAGGCAGTCATGGTGGGGAAACTAAAGGACTAATTTGTTATCCACCACTCTTGTTATATACCAACCAGTTAATGAGCTAACAGAAGCTTGCATTGCTTGTGATACTCAATAAAAAACAAAATGGCAAAAATGTATATTATCCAGCATTACAAGCACATAAAAACTACCACTGTTCTTTGTACATTTTTAAAGTTGTTTCTTTGAATTTGAGCGACAATAATATATCCGTTATATAATATATATAACGGCAATCACAAAATACTTCTTCACTGCAGTATTTGATAGCTTATTATATTTTAAGTCATATGCATGTAAATTCTTCATCCAAATTATATTTTAAGGTGGTTGGACAAGGTAGTCGATAGACTTTCAATTCGCTCGATGTCCCCACTTGATGTATGTTTTAAGTGGCCCAAATACAAGAGCTCAAAGCGAGTGATGTGAACATGTGTGACAGACAGTCAAATGTGGGATAATTGCAACCGAAAACATCACAATAATAAGCAATAGTACAGGAATCACATTTCTTCTAATATTGTGCTATTTATCACAGTCAGAATGACAAAAAACAATAAGAGATTACATCATTCTACTGTTGGTAATCAGTATGGTTATCTATTTTAGTAGTTTTTAGATAAAAAAAACTATTAGATCATGTTATACTTTGGTTTACATTTTTGTTTTGATATTGTGACATTGCTTTTTTTAATCTCGAGGTTATCACACCATGGGAATCTCATACTAGCCCATGCCTAGATAAAACTGAATATAAAAAGTTATAAGATACAACACAAACATTGTTATACAATCACCATCACACAATAACAGTGGAGTCACAATAACATAAGATTAGAGATGTTAAATTGAAAGACTAATGCAATAACATCAGTAAATATATAGTGAACAGTATCTGCTGTATTCTGGTATGTATTGATACTTATTTTAAAAGAAATCTTTTAGAAAGACTTCTCAAGTTAAATGTGTGTGTATTACATGGCGGGTTTCATTCGAGTGAGTTTATTCTCATTAAAACTTTAGTGTTTAAGTTACTTCTAAATAATTTACTTAAGATCAATGTCATGCAGTTTCTGCTATGGTTTCTAACTGCTGTTCAAAGTGATTTCTGTAGTCTTTGAAGTCACATTAAATTAATTACATAGGAGAAAAATGTAATTAACTTACTTTCAAAGCAGTTCTCAATTTTGTAGTCACTTGGAAGCATTTTTCCCCTTTCATGCATTGGATATTTAATCATGTTTAATTTTTCAATCACGCTTATTATTAGCTCTAAATATAATTTTAAAGATTTCATGTTTTATTTTACACAGATCTCTAATACACTAAGTGCAACGCAAAACATAATTTAACCAATGTCAGAAATAGGATGGTTTGTCACCATCACATTACCTGGACATCATCATTCTCCAAAGCTTGTTGATGTAGGAGGTGCTTGATGTTTTGTAACTTGGCACGACCTTCACTTCTTAATTGGTTCTGCACGAACACTCAGAAACCTTGTCAGTTTGATAAAGGGTCAGAAGGAGTGATGGTGAAAAACAGGATGAGTGGTGGAGATAATAAATGGTAGCAGCAGAGAATCAGTGGTTTTTCAAATGCATGCAACCACTAACACATTTTCTCAGTTAAAAAAAGCACTTCAACTGCCTCAACACCACAGGTACATCTCAATAAGTTAGAATATAGTGTAAAAGTAAATTTATTTTGGTAGTTATTTTGAAATGGTAAAACTCATACATAGATTACTTAAACACACGGTTATATATTTGAAATGCTCTTTTCTCTTCATTTTAATGATTATGACTGACTGTTAATGAAAATTCTTTCCCCCCCTGAAATCTATACCGATGAAAATATAATATTTTTTGAAATACAAACATTTTATATTATGGCCATATCAAGGGTTACACCTTCAATGAAGATGATCAAGGAGCTCACAGAGCACTGTATGCTTGCATAATATAATTTTTTGTGTAAGGAAAAAAAAATGTGGTACAAATAGGTGTACAGGCAACAAAACAATAATGTCGAATTCAATGTGTTCTTCTGAATTGCATTTGATATTTTTGATGTTTATTTTGTTGCTTTTTATTTAAATGCCATTAGAAACTGTTACATGTTATATAGTGACTTTTGGAACCCTGATATATCTGTAATAAGTAATGGTATTTGGGCTTTTAGAGGGCTGTCCTATTTTTTAGTGTATATTTTATTTCCCAGTGGAGTATTTTAACCTCTTGTGACTCTGAATTGAGAAATTACAGATATGGGTGATAGCAAGAAATGAGATTCAGCATGTTAAAGTGCCAAATAATTTTAAAACACAATACAGATTCAAACTATAAAGGCCAGCTTGAACTTGTAAATCCAAAGTTAAGGTCTTGCCATGTCTTTACACAAAGTAGCCACATTAACTTTGCTGTTACATTACCCTCTAAACGTTTGAAGAAAAACAAAATGCAATGAAATTGCAATTAAATTGCAATAAAATTAGTTGTGTTTAATTATCATTAAATCTATGGTTGCATTGTATAAAATAAAAGCTGGATCAAATGTGCAAAATTTGCAACAAATTTGCAAACAATTGATCACAGAGCAGTTTTAATACGCGTTATCATTACTTTAAATTGTGCAAATGTTGGAAGAAAACCTAGTTTAACAAACATCCTCTCCTATGAAATTAAAAACTAGGGAGTTGACTCTCCTCAATACCGAATTCTACCTACTGCTCAGAGAGTAATGTTTTCATGTATCATATGTTTTGTATGTGCTTCTTGTTTTACTGCTGTTTTTACTTTATATGCTTCGTCTGTATTTTACTACTATTTTTATTTTACCCCTTAATCGTGTAAAGCACCTTGAATTACCTTGTTGAAAGTGTGCTATACAAATAGAATTCCCTTGACTTGCCTTACTGCTAATGTAATGGTTAATCCAAAGAGTATATTATAAGCTGCCCAAGAAGGTAAAAGATTTTGCTGAAATGTCCTTAATCCTTCTTAGCTGCTGTCAGTCATTGCCACTTTGTCTCTAATATATAGAAAAAAATATTTTCACAACTTTTGAATTCTTTGAGATTCATAACATATTTATTGAATATAGATCAATATCAAAAATGAAAAATCTAGAATTGTTTGCTACTAAAATTATTTTCCTGTTCCACTGAATATTAAAGGTAGGACATTACAACTTTAAAACTGTCTTCCCTGATGGGATTGTTTTATGCTCAACCCTCCAACAGCCCTAAATCCATAGCTTGCTGGTAGTCGTAAAGATATAAGAACACCTTAAAGGCCACACACAATCTAACCATTCTTTTTTATTTATTTATTCTTTCTCCAAAAGCAAGGAGTATAAAAGTATAAAAATCCCCTTTCCTCCCAGAAGTGGTAGATTGTGATGAAGTGTTGTTTATTTTATAGACTGTTGGTTACATTCAGAATCTTCCACTGGATTCACTGTTTTCAGTAGCAGGTGGAACATTTGATTAGCATAATTTGTGAAGCGTTTTGTTCTCACCAAATCTTACATTGACCAAGCATAGATAGAGGAATCTTCTTTGACTGATTTTGTTTAATACAATAGCTGTGAATAAAATGGTCCATTACATTTAGAAGTTAGTAACTTTGGTGAAAGATTAAAGTATAGGATTTAACAGATTATTTGTCCTTTGTGGCAATCAAAGATATTATTAATAAGTGCAGGACATTAACATTCTTGTAGATTAGTCTGTATTTTTGAGTAAAAGTCAGAAGTCCTCCAATGAAAGTTTTCACATTTATTTGATGTTAATAAACTGAATTAGAAGCCATGACAGAGAAAGAAATTCCCCAAGATTTAAAAAAGTAATAGGCTCAAAACTACTCCTCCTGTGGTTTAAAGTACTTTCAATGAGATGCCAGATAAAGGACTGGAGTTTTCGCCAGCTTTATGGAGCAAAGAGTAACCCAGCACGGCCCCTCCCCCACTTTTCTCTCACTACTACACTTTTAGACTAATTCATTTTTGTGGAAAAATATTTTTGGGAAATATATTGTATGCATTCTATATTTTTATTTAGTCCTGTACATCAAAATTAAATATAAGTATATGTTATAGATAGCATTATTGTAATTATAATCAATGGTAATATAGCAACTTAAGTAAGATGTTGCTTTTCTGTTTTAAAGAATCGCAGTTAGACAATGCTATAAATTTCCTCTTAATTTTTGTTTTAAAACCTTAATACCATATTCTTTACTCACGGTTGCCTGAAAATCTGATAATGTTCCATACGTACCTAGTTTCCAGCTCTTGATTTCCCCGTTTAATTCTTGCACTAAACAATACTAATGTGCTTTGCAGATACTTTACCTTAGCAAAGTCTAAAATATTTAAAGTAAGTCTTTGTGGTATTTCTCTAATTTGTTTATTAATATATCGTTTTGTCTGTTTCCCTCAAATACCATTTTCTTTTGTAACGTCAACTGAATGCTTACATTGATTTATTTTGCAACATTTTGTCGAAAAGACTTGGTTGCTAAAATGTAAGCACACTCACACACTTCTCTTTTTTTGCAGTTTGCATCACTTCTAGTCCTTTTGAGAGGTTCTGCTTCTGGAAATCAAACCCTGAGTTTGCAGTGGTGGGAAAAGCTGGAATGATCAGTGCATCCAAGACTAGTTTCACAGGACAGAAGTTTATTGTAGAAATTCAGCTGCACTGTCCAGGCTTATTAATCACTAGAGAAAAGATGAAGGGATTCCCACATTCTGCTAACAACTTTAAGGGAGCAGTTGACCTGCTCACCTGCCTAAATCTCTGCTGTTGGTTTTAAAGATCCAGCAAGAGGAACACAGCAGCAGTACTACTATGGTGGAGGAACCATCTGCTTTGCAGCAGTATGAACTCAGCGCTTTCAGTAGCATTTACGATCTGCGGCTCTGCTGCAGACTCAATCAATTCCAGGCTCTTTATTCAAGGTCAGTCATTGATTTGACTCCCAGCTCATTCCAGGAAAAAGCTATCAGGTTCTAGTACTCATTCATAATAAGAGCACTGACCAGTGGTAACAAACTGTTGTTCTGCAGGGCGTAAAGGTTTCTACGTTTTAATAAAGTAATTATTTATGTTCAAAACTTAACGGATGAAAGAGAAAACGAGTTGCTAAGGTATTTGATCTAACATTAAATTCAAAGATGAGCTAATGTTGGATGAAAGAGGTTTTTTGTTTTTTTCAAATGAGTAATGAGAGGAGGATCAGTTTGATGGCGTGATCATGTAATTTAAACCTACAGGCACAAATAATATACACAAGAGCATTGACAATGAACTGGCAAGGCATAAACAAACAACATCCCTCTCCACAGTGATACTCTCTAGCTCCTCTTGGGAGATCCTAAGCTATTTCCAGGCCAGAAGTGACATATAGTGACCAGTGATTTCTTTATGAAGATGATCAGTGGTTTTACTCAGAGCGTATCCATGATGACAGATATTAGCTAGCCAGTAGAAGAAGCTAAATTGAGAATCTTGTATTTGTAAATCTTGTTATTTTACCCATGATCAATATCTCATATAAGTAAGGATTGAATGTCTATGGAGCAGGAAATTGTGCCTTTTATATTAATCCTTAAATATTTCATCACTATAACAGAATCTAGGAAATCTTGCATTACAGCAGAAAAAGGCCTAATCTTTGTGTTTATCTTTTGCTGCCATTGCTTTCAATACAAGAAATCACATCCAAACTGGATGCAACATTTCACCATTTTCTAATTGACAATATTGCCTCCAACTTAGAAGAACAGCTGCTCACACATGGTTGCGTAATGCTTCCGTGCACGCTAAAGGTCATAGCCTTAAGAAAAAAGTATCTCATCATCTGCAAAATGCAAAGATGAAACCCTGAGGTTCCAGGACTGGACATTCTTACACAACTTCTCTTTGAGGTTCTGCCAATCAGGGTTATTTTAACTTTACGTTATTAATAGGTCCTTGGTTTTAATAATTTTGAATTAACCCTAATTTATTCACCTGCAGTAATTTTAGCTTGGGTAAACTAAATCTTACAACATTTTAGTCGACTAGAAAATACGTCTACATTTTGCAAAGCTCCAGAATTTCAAATACTGGCATTTCGCATTCGTCCAAAATCATCTAACTGCAAACCGAAGCTCCTGTTCGTGCTTGTTTCCCTTTTAATCATTGGTCCCTTCTGTTACTCCATAAGAATAAATATAATTTGCTGGTTTTCCCAAACTGCCCTGGTTTTTCAGACAACAAAAATTCGATCTGATTGGATTTAATCTCTGATTATGTTTTTTTTTTGGTCTCATTCTGAAATTATTTACAAATATGTCAATCTTTTTCATCATATTTCTCATACCACAAGAATTTATATTTACTGTTCATCTAGTTTTGGATTGTTGGAATGGATTGATCTTGGCACACTCCGGCTCTCAATGGAAACTTGAGATTTTGAGCCAGGAGTGCAAATACTTGCTTTGGTTACACAAGGACCGGATATCTTGTAAAAGCAACTCTGGCAGCTGCTGTACTCTTGCAGCATATTCCTCAAAGGTTATCTGTGAAAACTATGAAGAACATATAATTTATTTCTAAAGCTAACGTTTTCCCAGAGGCTTATCTGCGTCAGTCATCTGTGCCATCACAGTCAAATCAGTGCCTTTGTGTATGCTCATAACTTAATCTCATCAAGTCTCCTCACAAGACCTAAAACTGCGGTTTATGTAAGTCTAAATGATCAACATTCACATGCCAATCATTGATGTGACAATTTAAAGTGGACGAGAGCCATGTTGCACCCCATTAAATATTAATTTACATTTTAAGAAATGTCCACAAACTGATGTCTGATGGGTTTTTTCACCTCTGCAAAGGAAAGTAATTTGAATACAGCTAAATACCAAACATTAACAAGATATCAACAAAAATTCTAACTCAATTCCAACTAAAAAAAGTTAGTACACCCTCAAAATACCTCAAAATAGGTAGTCTTACCCCTTTTGGTTAAAATAACTTTTGTGATGCATTTGTTGTTTATGTACTAGTCTTCTACTGAGGAAGGTTTTCTCTGCTCTTCACTTTCAGCTGTAAGATTTTGGGGAGATTTCAGGTACATTTTTCATGTAACCTTACATTACCTCATTGAGGTCAAAATCTGTGCTTTCTCAGGAGTTTACATTTCTTATTCCCCAGCCACAGTTTTTGGTGGCGTCTGCTTCCACTATAGCTTTAATTGTTTTTATTTTACTCAAGCACTCTTTGATGGACAGTGCACTTTATGGTGGGTTCTATAATGTTAAGGTGATCAGGTACTGCCGCTGTAAAGAATCCCCAAACCCTGACAGTTCCACCTCCATGCATCACAGTTGGGATGAGGTCCTTTTTCTCGACTGCTGTATTTGGTTTAAGACAAACGTCCTCTTTTCTAGTGTCCAAAAAATGCATTTAGACTAATCTGACCTAATAACGTTCCAGAGGTTCTGGTCTTTGTGATCTCTCTGTCAAGAGCCTTCTGTAGGTGCTGTGATGAGTTTTGGATACTTCTTTTAACATTCTGCAGTCTGGTTTCTGGCTGAACTTGCTTAGATAGCTAGACCTTAGCATGATGGCAGTTGTTTTAAATATCTTCCACTTGTACACCATTCTCAGTACAATTGAATGGCTTTAATTTCTGGTGAGACCTCTTTAAATCCCTTACCAGACTTGGAAATTGCTACAATCTTCTTTCTTTTTTCTTACCATGGTCTTCACTTTGAGTTCATCAGTCAGGATTACACCAAGTAAAAGTGGCAAACCTACTTCAAAAGGCTGAGTAAAGACGTTGTTATCATGTCCAAATGGCATGAAGTAATTTTAGACAGTTTAAATGGGCAAACAATTTCAGGATGTACACATTAATCACCAGGAAATGTTTCTGTACATTTTAACAAAAAACTATGTCAGCATTTTTCTTCTGTTTTTATTGTCCATTTATATAGCATATAATTTAGTTATAATCATAATAATTTTTCAGTATTTTAAAATTTACATGTCATGGGGGGGTCAGTAGGGTTCCTATTTTTTTCACAAATCTGCATGAGTTAATTCGATGAATTACAGTTTCAGGGTGGGGGGTGCACATCTGTTTCATTGAGCTTTGACAAAAGTTCAGTTTTTAAAGATCAGTATATAGATATAATTTCCAGGTGGCTCTGGCAGGCCTGGTTTTCTCTCTCCGACATTATCACCCATCAAGGTTGCAATAATCATTGAGTTGCTATTACATGAGCACCGAGGGGCCAGATTGAATTTGTTAGGTCTGAAGTCATCTTTTCCTACTCAGGAGAAATAGCCAGAGCACAGTATATTATGTGTGGGCAAAGTTATGGGTTTATTATATGACAGACATTCTCTCCTGAAATATCTTCATCAAACTGCATTATTTGTCTTTTATAGTGTTTCTGCGATCATCTGGCATTTATGACTCTAACGTCTACCCTAATAAATCATCCAAGGTGGCTTTTGCAGTAGCAGATTTTGTTGGCTTTTATAAACCAGCTGTCTCAAAAACTTACTCTCCAGTATGAAGCATGGGAATAAAATCCTGAATGGTTTTATGGTTCTTCAAACACTGCAGCCAATGCCCAACAGTTCTGACGCCTCATTATTTTTGAGGTATATGAGTGTGTGAATATATGTGTGTGTGTTTGCGTGCGTGTGTGTGTGTGTGTGTGTGTGAAATACAGCTAGTGGCATAAAGAGGTGTGATAGAAAATAGAATTATTGCAAGGTAAACACCAGCTGTGGTGGTTTGATGCATGAAGAATCGCTTTTCAGCGAGCCAACATGTGGGATGCTTCAGTTGTCACATCATGAATACCAGTAATTTGAGAAAAAGTGAAATTGTAACTCCAATCCAGTTTTATTTCTAAAGAACTTTCAAACAACCAGTACAGGACCAGGGTGCTTTGCAACACACAACAACCTTATTTTAAAGGAATGCACAAACAGACGAAAACAACTAAAAGAAAAATTTGCTAAACCAACATTTGACAAGGTGTCAAAATCCAAGATTAAACAAAAATATTTGTACTAATACACTTTAATTAGGGCTCGGGGATATGACCTCAAATCTATATTGCCATATGATCTAAACCATGTGCGGTAACGATATCTATTGTGATATATTCTTTTCTATATATAGGTCAAATTTATGAACATTCTCACTTTCCACATACATTGCAGCATAACGACAACTTCAAAAAAGTTTAATTCAAATTCAAATTCAAAATTACTTTATTAATCCCAAAGGGAAATTAAATGTTGTTGTAACTCATTATGCAAGTTCCTTCAAAGATTTGTTGTAGATGCTGATGGCTGTGGGTAGGGATGATCTCCTGTAGCTCTCTGCAGATCTGAAGAAGCCTCTGACTGAAGACGCTCTGTAGTTGTATGACAGTCTGATGTAGAGGATGCTCTGGATCCTCGGGCGTCTTCTTTTGAACTCATCAGGGTTTTGTGGCTGTAGTTGAGGTATTATTTGAGCTTTTGTGATGTTTATCAGCTACTGCCAGTTGTAAACCACCTTGTTGCCATGGTTATGCATCATAACAAATGTCCAAAAATAAAAAGTATCAGCAAAAATCCTTCCAGCTGCACAGCATTCAAAACGAGAGAGAACAGTTGTCCACAAAAACAATGTTTCTACCAGAAATGGAAGAATTAAAGTTTTAAAAAAGAAAAAAATTATGAACCAAAGTAACAGAGCTACTCCAACATGCTGCCACCTTGAGCGGCGCAATTCCAATTTAGAATGCCATTTAAAGAACATGTATTGTGCAAAATGCATTTAAAAAATATTTTTCCAAAAAGTGCAACACAACAATTATTTCAACATAAAGATGAAGATATTTTAAATAAATGTAAAGCTAAATGTTATTAAAAAAACACACAATGTTCAAAATTGTCTTTCCTGGTTACTTATTAATAAATTTAACATTGCACAAAAATAAGGCTGCACATATTTCAATTAAAAATGCTTCAAGTTCAACAGTTTTTCCCCCCCGTTAAATGGGAAACAAAACTGATCAGTATTTATCCTCCTCGATGACATCAAAATGAGCAATCACGGTATGCCAGAACCCATAGTCAAAATCTCTACCTTTGGCTAAATATATATCATTTCCACCTTATACCTTTTATATCACCCACTCCTACATTTAATAACAATACATCAATGATTTTTGATGCAAGAAATGGATATGTTTATTTTCCTACTTGGTAACACTGATTTAGAAGTATAAATACATTTTACCATTGCATGTTAAAATAAAATGTGAATAAAAACAGATAAATGTTTTCCGCACAATTGATGTTTTGAGAAATGCCTGTCTCATTTTGTATGAGAAACACTTTTTGGTTGAACTGAAATGCAAAGTAAGTTGCTTTGTTTTTAGATGCAGTTATGTTTTTACATTCAGTACATTCAACTGGAAAAATTAAAAATTAGAAATAAGATGACTTCTCAAGTTTATGAAAACTGTCTTCTTTATTGTAAATAAATTGAGCACTCACAGTTGGACACCAACTGTTCAAGAAGCTCATACACAGAAAGGTCAGCTGCTCCCATGAACCACTACTCTTACACAACTTACATAACTGCAACAGCACACTATCAGAATCAACTTTATTTGCCAAATTGTGCACACAAAGAAGGACATTGACTTTGGTCCCACTTTGCTTCAATAAAGACATAAAAAATATATAAAAAAGGAAAATAAAATAAAGTTTTTGTCTTGCTTGTATACATTTACAGTGTTTTTGCAAAGAGGAAGTCGAGGTTGAGTTTGAGCAAGTATGAATGGTATCGATCTGGGCACTCTGACTTTTAAGTGTTCATCAGAGAGAGACAGCCTGGGGAAAGAAACTGTCTCTGTGGTGGCTGGTTGCTGCAAATAGTGCTCTGTAGCGCCGACCTGAAGGTAAAAGTCTAAACAGGGTTTTTTTGTTTTGTTTTTTCAGGATGTGTGGGGTTTGCAGAGATGTTAGCTGCCCTTTTCCTGACCCTAGTCCTGGACAAGTCTTAAATGGCAGGGACAGTCCAGCCTGATGGTCTTCTCTGAAGAACAGATTGTTTGTTGCAATCAAGTCTTTTCCTGTTTAGACCCTATAAAACACTACAAGATTATAACATGTTAGCAAATTCAACACAAGAACTTAAGTGATGTATCTCTCTTGATGTTATGCCAATTCTAAATCTCAAATTGCTCGGTGTTCTGTCACACTGAAGTGTTGCTGAAGGAACAATCGCACATATAAAAATGACCAATTGCTGTTGCTTTAGGACAGGGGTGCCCAATTCCGGTCCTCAAGGGCCGGTCTCTAGCCAGTTTTAGTTGTGTCTCTGCTCCAACACAGCTGATTCAAATGGTCCAACTACCTCCTCAGGATGTCAAAGTTCTACAGAGGCCTGCTAATGAGCCATCATTTGATTCAGGTGTGCTGAACCAGGGAAACAACTAAAACATGCAGGAGACCGGCCCTTGAGGACCGGAATTGGGCACCCCTGCTTTAGGAGAATAAAGACGCTTTTATTTCTCAAATGTCTCTTGGCAAATGAAGGCCCTAGTGTTTTTTATCATCTGATAAAAGCTAATTATAACATAATTTTGACCATTTGTTTAAAGAGCTTGCACACATTGAGTGTTGTAACCAGCAATCGATATGCTTTCACTTCATTAGTGTAATTAAGAGGATCTTTGGGAAAGCTGAGTACACATTGATTTCCTTCTGAATTACTTTTCTGATTAGTTTTCTGAATGGTACATGACACTTCTAACACCTTGTCACTTATTATCAGGAATCTACTCTGCTGGGAGTGTCCTACTTTGTGTGAGGCTGAATCCAGGAAAAGAAACCAATACAGATTGAGTTTTTATTTAGTATTCATATACTGCGAGTAATCACCATCAAAAGGCACTGTTAAAAATTCTTCTTTAACATTGATGTGTTTAGCTTTTATTGTTTGCATTAGAAGGTAGCAGGAATATTTAACATATGTGAAATATTTAGGTTCAACCAAAGATATTACAGAGGTCAAAGAAAACGTTGTTCCAATTTTGAATGTGCACATTTATACTCCTAGTACTTGTTGTACTTGATGCTTAAAGTATCCATCTAATCTGCATGACCATGTCAGTGCTTTCATAATGCATGGCTTTATTGGAAAACAGATCAACAGGTTAAATCCTTTTTATTTTAATGTTTTTTTTAATCTCTTGTTTATTTAGGAGTTTTAAAAGGAAGCTTTGTCATCCACATCCAGTTTGACCTAAATTTTAGAGATTGAATTTGTGCTGCAGCATTTCCTAAAGGTAACATAAGAACAGGAATGTATCGGTGAATTTGTGGAAAGGATTAGGGTAAACCACAGATCACTGTCCAAAAGCAATCGAACAGAATGTCTGCTTTTTTCTATTTCAAATTATGTTTAAAAGCTTGCTTCTTGTTTTTTATTTTTTATTTTGCCATCTCATTTGTTCGGTGAACCAAAGACACATTGTGCACGCACAGACTCTAAGGCGCTTATTGCTAAGACGTCTCCTCTAAATCTAGGTAATTTCACATTTTTGTGAGTTTTAAAATCTTTGTTTTCTTTTCAAAGCATGTTAGACCCGCTTCGAAAAGTCATACAATATTATTCCATCTTTGGTTTCTGGTGGAGACTTTTCACGACCTTCATGTCACCTTGGAAAATTGCTTTTTGTGCTGCATTGCTCCATTCTGGTAAAGTCTGACAGAAATGTGAAAACAAATGTTACTGGCTGTCTGAAAGAGTAGTCAGTTTTGATAGAACACCAAATAGGAAAAGGGCTACTGTGTTGAACTTATATGCAATCATCCCAAAAGACACATTGCTTTTGAGAATGTATCAAAAAATGGGTTCATTACTTTGATATGCTGAAAATCCATCCATTTGTTTTTTTTTTCTCAGACTATACATACATTTTTCCCCATCTATGTGGTTCTTGAAGCCATGTGGTTTTCCTATTAAAATGTCAAGACTGGTTGGTATATTTTCTTTGAGACTGGTACATTCTGGAAACACAAGTCCAGGAAATAAATCATGCACTGTGCTTGTGTTTTGTGCCCCAATGGAGAGACAGGTAGACAGCACATTAGAGGAACAGCAGCACCTTTTTGCAGAGAACGTGTAGTGTTTGCTAAAGAGGAGGATGTGTTGTCAGTGGTGAGAAAGAAGTGATTTAGTGGAAAAAGGTATTAAAGCAGTCAAGAGTAGTTCTGGTAACATAGACGTGCTGCTTACGGGCTTTGATTTAAAACTGGATGATCAATGGTGCTGAAGGATGCACTGACTTCTAAAGGGATTAAATGTAAAGAAGTGCTTGCTTGTGTTATTAGGAGACAAAGAAGCAACTCTTCTGCACTCAGCGCGCTACCTCAGGCAGCAATGATGAATTGAATTCTATATAATTTCATACCACGTCTAAGCTGCCATCTTTAGTAATGCATGTATTGCTTAGATAGTAAGCTGTTTTTAACTTCTGTTCATAATAATACCCCTAAATATGGTTTTCTTGTTTTTCATTTTAAAGCTACATTGTTTTCTTGTTTCATTTGCCTAGCTGTCATTGGTTTAGGTTACCATCAGTGCAGCAGGCATCTGACTCTGCAGAGAAGGAGTGAAGCTTCGCTGCTCCCTGCAAGGCTGATGACCTACTTTCCCACTCTAGGCAGTAGCATACTGTATCCAGCAATGTAAAATTCCTCCATCATTATCCACCCTGCTTGTGAAAATGGTTTAGATGTTGTTGAGTGGGAGGTGGCTGCATGACTGCCTGAAAGATTTACAAATGTTTGACTTGTAAACAGGCACCACTGCATCCAGGTAATTGTTATACATTAAGGCAATGGGAGTTGTTCTCTTCTTAAGAAACTGAAGTGGTGGGGTGACTGGATGAAAGACTGCGTGACAATAAAGTGTCCTAAATCAATACTAAAAAACAGCAACAACAACTCATTTTGTTGGTTTATTAAATATGGACCTAATTCCGATTTGTTCCTGTAACTGTACTTTTATACCTAAAAAGTTTAACAAGTCTGGTGTGTTTTTTGACTAGACTGGGCTGCCTTAGACCATCACACTACCACCACCATGTTTTACTTTAGGTATGTTATTCTTTTGCTAAAATGCTTTGCCAGTTTTACCCCAGATGTTTCTTCCTGTTAAAGGGGAATTTTTTTCTCCACTGTCGCTATATGCATGCTTAGTATGAGAGATAGCTTAAAAGTGATCAACACAATGCAAGCAATTGTCTACTGTTGTTACAAGGTTATCCAGAAGGGGTAAATGCTGCAAGTCAATGACTCAATGCAATCTGCTGGGTTTCCTTAGAAAGAAAACTTTTTTAACTAATGTAAATGATAAACTGAACTCGATGCACTCTTTGATAACTAGGATCAGTTGGAATGTATGTATGGCTGGATATAAATTACTTTTCTTGTTAAGTGCCCTGAAGTGAAATGTGTTGTGAATTGCTGCTATATAGGTAAGTTGAATTTAATTTAACATTCACACCCTCCAAGAAGTTTTTTTTTTCCCAAAAGGGAAACATGTTGTTTTTTTGTTTTTGTTTTTTTGTGCAAATGTGAGATGGTTAACAGTGGTTTTCTCTTTGGATCTCTCCCATGGACACCATTTTGTCCTGTCTCTTCTTTATTGTTTAATCATGACCACTGACCTTTCAGAGGCAAGTAAGGCCTGTAGTGCTTCAGATGTTGTTCTGGGTTCTTTCATGACCTTCTGGAGGAATCATCAATGCTACTGTGTAGGTTTTTTGGTAGGCAATCTACTACTGAAAAGTCCATCACTGTTTTGTGGGGTTTTTTTGTGCATAATGGCTATTAATGTGACTTGTTGCGTTCTTAAACGCATAGCTATTTATTTTACTGTAATTAAACCCTTTTTCTGGACACTTTTTGTCGACTTCATTTTGTCAAATAGGCTCTATTTAAGGAATTTTGTGACTCGTCAAGTCTAGCAGTAATCAAGCCCGAGGGTGGTTAGACAGGTACAGTTATATTTTCAGATAATACAAGGTTGGTTTGAAAGTTTTTTTTACCTATTGAAAAACCCATTATGTATTTACTCAGGTTATATTTGTCTGAAATTAGTTTTTGAACTGAAACGTCCAACTTTGCTAAAACAATCGGTGAGAGGTCGAGGAGTTTATAGAAGTGTGTAGAGTCATGAAATGTGACATGGTTTTTGAAGCAATTGCAATCGTTGCATTTCTATGTTTTAGATAAAGGGTAAAAGATCAGTTTGCATAAATGTTTGTCTTCATAAGATGATGCCTTGAAACATTTTTTCCAAGTCAAATCAAGTTGATTTTTTTATTATTTCATCCAGAAACTGATGATACAAGACTTTTTAAAAGATAACATCCCAATGGGATATTGGTGCTACACTCAAGACATTAAACTACATATATGCAACATGTTCAATGTTATCATATGGTCAGAATCTCATACTGTTTGACTCTTACTAGCAACAGCTTTATATGCATTCACTTGTACCCTCACATGAATGATTTTTGCCTCAACTAACACTCAGACTGCATTGTACATTATCACTTGGCTATGAAAAACCAGAATGGCTTGTCTGTTATCCTAGATTCATGACAGTAGCTTTTCAATAAGGCTTAAAATAGTAACAGGATAATTTTTGTGTTTTCTATTCAGTGTCATCAATGCCCTCAGAAGGCAGTTCTGTAAATGGTTGAAATAGACACCAACAGTTGCGGGGAGTGAGCTGGGATTAGAAAAGGAGAAATCGTGCCACAGCCGGGATAGTGAGTCATCCTTTTGTGGCATTTGTTCAGTGAATAGGTGGCCTATGATGCTGGCATATGCCAAAACATGGTAAAGGGCTTACATGCTGTTCAAAGCAAAACGTTTCTCAAAGGCAATGCTACGGCAGAACTGTTGTGTGTGTGTGACACAGGCATATGAAACACTTTTTCTAAAGGGGCTCTAGAAAACTGGTTTGTTTTTTGTTAATGGGTGTTTGTTCTCCTTTTGACCACTTGAACCTGTAATTGGAAAAAAAAGTTGCTGTGCAGATTAACTTAATCTTTCTTATAGCTTTATTGCATATAAGTGAACCCCTGTCGAAAGAGTTGCCAAGAAATAATTTCTAGACATTGGGTCAATATCCCAGATCATCCCATGTTTTTACCTTGCACCAACTAATAACAAAATAAAACGGATTTACTACAAATGCTGCTGCATCCATTAACACTTTACAAACATTTACCTCTCCAAGTTTCCAAAATCTTCCTTCCCTGCAACACAGTTTAGACCACTAATGGTTACCCTAACATTGATAGTGTGTGCTCAGACTTAGACCAAGACATACAGTGAGGAACATAAGTATTTGAACACCCTGAGATTTTGTTGATCACTTTGATTTTGTGATTTTAAGTTCTTCCACATAGAAATTATGGAGGGGTCTGAAATTCGCATTGTAGTTGGATTTTCACTGTGAGAGACAGCTTTTTTATTTATTCAGGAAATCACACTGTCTGATTTCTAAATAATTTATTTGTATTTTATTGCTGCACATAAGTATTTGAAGATCTGGCTCTCAAATACCTGTTACTCTGCCTTTAAAAAGTCCAACTCTACTCCACTTATTAATCTAAATTAGTATCATGTGTCTGAGCTTGTTAAAGACACCAGTCTACCCACAGTCAGTCAGACTCCAACTACTACTACGGGAAAGACCAAAGAACTGTCAAAAGACACCAGAGACAAAATTGCAGACCTCAACAAGGCTGGAAAGGGCTACCGACCAATTGCCAAGTAGCTTGGTGAAAATAGATTAACTATTTGACCAATTGTTAGAAAATGGAAGAGGCTAAAGATGACTCTCAGTCTCCCACAGACTTGGGCTCCATGCAAGATCTCATCTCGTGAGGTATCACTGGTGATAAAAAAGGTGAGGAATCAGCCCAGAACTACATGGGAGGTGCTGGCTCAGTGACATGAAGAGGGCTTGGACCACAGTTTCAAAGGTTACCGTCGGTAGACCACTACCCCGTCGTGGTTTAAAATCATGCATTGCACGGAAGGTTCCCCTGCTCAAGTCATCACTTGTCCAATGACCATCTGGATTATCCAGAGGACGCATTGGAGAAAGTCATGTGGTCAGATAAGACCAAAATATGACTTTTTGGTCTAAGTTTCACTCGCTGTGTTTGGAGGAAAAAGAAGGATGAGTTGCATCCCAAGAACACCATCCCTACCGTGAAGCATGGGGGTGGAAACATCATGCTTTGGGGGTGCTTTTCTGTGAAGGGTACATGACGACTGCACTGTCTTAACCTCTTAAGCCCCACAGCCCCGGCGCCGGGTCACTGTGGGGGAAGGGCGGGGAAATGTCCGAATTTAGTTGACCTGTGGTCACTGATTGCTAAGCATGTCATATCATTATAAACCTCAGAATCTCAGCTAAAGACTCATATAAATATTTTCTGTGACCTCCAAAACCAGAAAAAATAACAAGCAATTAAAGGAACAGTTGTGCTATTTTGCGATTTTTACATGAACACATTCAACCGAACCTGTCGGTCACCCTGCCAAACAGAACCGAGCAAACTTTACCTTCCCTGAAAGCCAGCATCTCACAGATTCTAAAGCTGCAAGTTTCATCACGCTACGTGCAAATTTCAGCAAATTAGCTGCAAAATAAGCCCAAAAATACATACAGCATTTAAAAAACAAGAGCATAAATTTTTCCTTACCTTTGTTTTTTCTGTGCTAAAAAGAATAATCCACCGTGATATGACTTTATTTCCAGAATTACTAAAATATCAAGTCTGTACTTAGAAAAGAAAAAGTGAAAAAAACGTAATCTTTTGCCATTATTTTTTACATTTGATTCGAAGAAACTCTACCTTGTCTGTCATGCTCACTGTGAACTTTCCCCATGTAAACATTTTCTTTGTCCAATATGCTTCAAAGTTCTGATGTCAGCGTGATTCTATAGGATCTTACGATTCTAACCATATGTCAATCCTCCAAATGGGCCAATAGAAACCAGAGTTACAGGTCTGCGTAATTCTAAAAACAAATATTTTGTTTAGCTCTGGGGCGAGCGCTGTGACGCAGTTACGCGCAGGTGATCAGGTGAGCAGATGAGCAGATGAGTATGAAGGTAGATATGTGCCAAAACGCATGTAGTTGTAGCTTGTGATGTGAACACTTGTAGAATACCATTTGAGAACTTGAGCAATAGAAATCTGAAGTTATATGTCAAACATCTATCTGAGCACTTGTAGAATTGCAGTTGAGAATTTGAGCAACAAAAATCTGAAGTTCTATGTGAACCATCACAGCAGGGGGGGGGAATCACACACATAAACTGAATTTCAGATTGCACTAAAACCCCAAACATGTAAGACCCTGTGTGAAACAAATGCACTAGAATCAGATTTTCACCTGGAATTTTTTTTTAACCTGTTCTGAATGTAAAGTCACATAAAAATATTCACATGTCTGCTTTCATTTTTATGCAAATATAATTACAGCTCTCCGCTTATCATTAATCATTTCCTACTATAAATATATTTTTGAATGTGTTCATTTTTAGTTACAACTTCAACGTATTGATTTCAACCACTGAAATCTGTTGCTCAGTACGCACATATCAGCTACGACGAATCACAGCACAGCGAAAACAATGCATTGAATTTTGGCACACTATCTGCAAAATGTTTGTGCCAAAACTAACTTGTACTTGAAGGATAAGGGCAGAGAGCAGAGGGGCGATGGGGGGGGGAGTGATGACGTCGTCAGTAGATCAAACAATCAGAGCGAGAGGTCGTGTGGACATGCCATATTTTTTTCTCCCTTTCCATACCGTCATGACCACAGACTGTATATACACCAAGACGCACCAAGCTGGGATGAGTTACTTCGCCAAACATCGTAAGACATGTCCGTTATGTGTTTTGAAGAGGAAATAGACCCATGTCAACTTAATATTCCACTCCGTGAAATCCATTAACACCTCGTTGGGCATTATCCCTTACTTATACCATAGTTTGGGTGAATACTCGATTCTGATTGGCTGGAGGGTGTAGGTTAAAAAGTGATAATGTACACCTAGGAAAGCCATCCCGTCAAATCGCCTGATGATGGTTCTAAATTTTTTCGCTGGCTCAAACGCTAGATGGTTACCATGGCAACGGAGACTCAACGCTGTTTTACAGTTGACAAATCGCAAAAGCAAGACAGACAAAACGAGTGATTTTATCATTTCTTTTAACTTATTTGGTGAGTTTGATAACATTAACATATTAATACTTTGTATCACGTAACGTAAGGTAAAGCCACAACCTCACTTCCCAACACTGATCAACTGCTGCGGTCATGTCGCTGTGGCCATGTTCCTTGGCAACGCCTGTATAAGGGAGATATTAAAAAGTGTGTTCAACATATAAAAATAAAAACCTTCACGATTTTAACTCTAAAACACATTAAAGTATTATTAATTGATTAAATACTTCTTTCTTTCGTAAGTGACCATGGTATAAGCGGGATAATGCCCGACAAGGTGTCCATTAACAGAAATTAATGGACTTTGCGGAGTGGAATGTTAAGTTGACATGGGTCTATTTCCTCTTAACGGACCATATCGGACACATAACACATAACGGACCCCCCCCCCCCCCCAAGTTAGTTTTGGCACTAACATTTCACAGATAGTGTGCCAAAATTCAATGCACTGTTTTCGCTGCGCTGTGATTCGTCATAGCTGTAATTATGTTTGTATAAAAATGAAAGCAGACATGTGAATATTTTTATGTGACTTTACATTCAGAACAGGTTAATGTGAAAGTTTTCTCCAGGTGAAAATCTGACTCTAGTGCATTTGTTTCACACAGGGTCTTACATGTTTGGGGTTTTATTGCAATTGAAAGTCAGTTTGTGTGTGTGATTGGTTCACATAGAACTTCAGATTTTTGTTGCTCAAGTTCTCAACTGCAATTCTACAAGTGTACAGATAGATGTTTGACATATAACTTCAGATTTCTATTGCTCAAGCTCTCAAATTGTATTCTACAAGTGTTCACATCACAAGCTACAACTACATGCGTTTTGGCACATATCTACTTTCATAGATGAGCAGGTGACGATTCAGCTTCGATCGTTTTGTTTGTGTTCGAAAAATTGTGCTTCAAGAGAAGAGAATCATCACTGACGAAGCCCTGCCGATAATTTGGAATGATAGTTTATCGGAGGTTTGTGTTGAGGACTCGTCATCAGAAGAGGAAAACCTGATTTTACCGGAGGAAGAGAGGTATGTCCCAACTAGCTAATGCTAATAGCTCTGTCAGCCATTTTATATAGATGTTTTTTTTGTGTGTGTGTTCTTAGATGTTTGTTTATAGACAGTTTTTGTAACTACTTTGTTCACATCTTTTTGTGCCTGTATGTATGTATGTATGTGTGCGTATGTGTATCTCTCTCTCTCTCTCTCTCTCTCTCTCTCTCTCTCTCTCTCTCTCTCTCTCTCTCTCTCTCTCTCTCTCTCTCTCTCTCTCTCTCTATATATATATATATATATATATATATATATATATATATATATATATATATATATATATATATGAGAGAGAAAGATAATTTTGTGTGTGGATATTTGTGTAGATATGTGTACAGAGATATGGGTTGTATTTGTATATTCTGTATATTTTTTTTCTAACTCTTTTTCTGTCATAATATTCTTTTAGTCACCTCGGCATTCATCCTTAGCTTACTCATCAATGATTCACCATTCTCAAGCAGACTGCTGGACATATATATGTAGATGTGTATGCATATATTTATCATTTCTCTATTTTTCTGTTTTCTTGTTTTAGTAAGGATGAAGACTAAATGCCTCCAAGGCCTTCAACTAAGCTAAGGCAACAGCTGTCCAAAGAGGTCTGCTGACACTCTAGTGGGTGAAGATGCCACAGACATGAGGAGGACAGCACTCCTGAGTCTTTTAGGTTCATGCTTACGAGGCCACTGGGCCCTACATACATTTGACCAAGCAGCAGCATGGTCTCCCCTCTCTCTCTTCCAGCTCTTCTTCAGTTCATCTGTAATTTGGACAATTATCGACAATACCAATGCTACAAAAAGGAAAGAGGCTGGCAGAAAGTTCCTTTGGGCTCCCCTCGCTGTAACAGACTTATATGTTTTCCTATCCATCATTATATACACCGGAGTTGTAGCTGACTGCTGGAGGGGTGAGTGGCCATATAATTTTAAATTATCCTATAACACTATGCAGAGAAACCAGTTTGAGGCAATTTTGTGGTCATTGCACCTCAGCTTTGTGAATGATTACAATGAAAAGAAACAACCCCCCCCCCCCTGATTACAGCCGTCTGTGCAAAATCAGGCCACTCTACGATCATTTTGTTACTGCATGCAAAGCACATTACCATCCATATAACATTTGCATTGATAAGTGGAGGGGGGTTGTGAACAGTTTTGTTATCCATTTCATATGTATATTTCACAATTTTGTTGTATTTGGAATTTGAATAAATGTTCTTCAGTTGGAGTCAAGCCTAACTCTGTGTTATAGTGTTATTTAAATAGGGTGATAAATATGTTGGATGTTTTACCAAAAAATATAAAAAACACTTTGTTTTCAGGCATATAATTGAACTTGAATACAATCAGTAGATCAGGAATTGAGAAATTGAAACTTTCACTGTTGGTGCCAGATTGTGCCGAACTGTGCCAAACTGCAAAAAACTAGCTCTTTTTTCACTAAAGCCTCTGTAACTTTGCTCCACTTCACTTCATCAACATGAATCTTGGTACAGGTAATCTACACATGTTGGTTTATGATTATCTGCAGTTTATGTTCTACTGGAGCATATTTTGAATGGTTTATATACTGTAACATGAGAAACAAATTAGGCGTGAATTAATAATCTTGTAATTTGTCTATGTTCAAGCTACAATTACTTTGGCACAGTAACATGCTGTAATTTTTACACCTCTGATTAAATCTCACAAGCATTGGCTTCATTTTGATACCAAGATTGTTTACACAGAGTTTGTTTTTGCAGAGAAAAACTAAATTAATGTTGGGCATGTCCTATTCGAGCTAGGAGCTTGGAGAGACCCTGGGGCTTAAGAGGTTAAGGAGAGGATGAATGGGGACATGTATTGTGAGATTTTGGACAAAACTTCCTTCCCTCAGTCAGAGCATTGAAGATTGGTCGTGGCTGGGTCTTCCAACATGCTAGGGTAACCAAGGAATGGCTCCGTAAGAAGCATATCAAGGTTCTGGAGTGGCTTAGCCAGACCTAAATCCAATAGAAAATGTTTGGAGGGAGCTGAAGCTCTGCGTTGCTCAGCGACAGCCCCGAAACCTGACAGATCTAGAGAAGATCTGTGTGGTGGAGTGGGTCAAAATCCCTGTTGCAGTTTGTGCAAACCTGGTCAAGAACTACAGGAAATGATTGAGCTCTGTAATTGTAAACAAAGGCTTCTGTTCTAAATATTAACACGGATTTTCTCAGGTGTTCAAATACTTACGTGCAGCAATAAAATACAAATAAATTCTTTAAAAATGAATTTCAGACCCCTCTATAATTTCTAAGTGGGAGAACTTGCAAAATCGCAGGGTGTTTCAAATACTTATGTTCCGCACTGTAACTGCTGACTTTTTAAACTGCCAGCAGAAACACAACACAGTCTGTCGTCAGACTGTAGCTGATGCTGCACTTTCACTTCTGCAGTGGCATGTCCCCTTGCTTTCTGTGGCAGCATGTGCATTGTGTCTTGTGCATGTATGCTGAAATGCTGGCATTTCATTTCGGGCACCTAGCGGCGCAAATCAGATGCATTTTGGAAACGTTGTGTCTCCTAAATTTACGCGGTGGGTCCATTTTTTGCATACTAAACTTTGCGAACACGTCAAGCACAGCAGTTTAGATCAGAGAAGGCAGAAACACAGGAGCAGTTCAAAGCATCCGGAAAATTCCATTTCTCTGTTGAGCAAAATTACAACGCCTCCAGACTCATTCCCCTCCTATATGTACTTTGACGACTTTTGCAACTCCCTCATGTCTTATTTCCTTTGCAAAATTTCTAACATGCACCTACAACTTAACTCTGTAGAAGCTGCTCATTCTGAGGTTGAATCCCTGTTCTCTTTACTGTCTTGCTGTCAGTTATTTTCAAGTTTCCCTCTTCCTTCCATAAAGTGATGCATCTTACGTCATTCAGAAATCTAAATCATCCACCTGCCAGCTTGATTCTCTCCCTGCAGTGTAAATTAAAGCTGGTCTACCCTCACTGGTTCCTCTCAAAATTAATATCATCCAATACTCCCTTGGAAATGAAATTGTTCCTTCATCTCTGAAAACTGCTTTTGTCATTCAAATTCTCATAACACCTGGTGCAGATCCCAATAATTTTGATAATCTTGGTCAAATTTCAAACCTTCCCTTTATTTGAAAAATCAATGAGAAAGTTGTTGCCTCCCAGCTGCACTCACACCTCAATAACCACAATTGTTATCAACAATTTTGGTCTGGTTTCCGCCACAACCATAGTACAGAAACAGCTCTGGTAAAGATCACCAACGACTTTCTGATGGCTTCTAATTCTGGTCTCCTCACCATTGTCCTCCTCCATCTCTGTGCAGCATTTGACACCATTTCTCATAATGTTATGAACAAATTAGCATCCATTGGCATTAGTCATACTACCTTCGCCAGGTTTATCTGATATCTTTCAGACAGCACCCAATTTATTCAGTTCAAATCCCACTTTTCAATTTTTTTTCTCATTTCTGCAGGTGTGCCCAAGGGTTAGTATTAGGGCCCCTTCTATTCATTATTGACATGCTTCCCCTTGGCCAAATATTTGGTAAATTTAATATAAATTTCAATTGTTATGCAGGTAACACATAGCTCTATTTTTTTCTCCAAACCTGATTCCTCCCTTCCACCTACCTCCCTTTCAGACTGTCTAATGGAGATTAGATCATGGTTCTCTAATTGTCTCAAACTCAACATTAATAAAACTGAAGTGCTACACATTGGCAAAGTCTCAACTTTAGAAAAACTCCAGTTTCTCCATTAACATTGATAACTCCCTAGTTCATCCTTCCCCTCAGGTAATGAGTCTGGGTGTCAAACTTGATAGTACACTCTCATTTCGGACTCATATTACTTATATCACTACTCATGCTGCTGCTATCATTGTCCATAGCCTTATCAGCTCCTGGATCAACTATTGCAACTCTGTTTTTTTTGGTATCCCCAATAAGTCCCTTCATAAACTTCAACTCCGTCCGAACTGTGCAGCTCTGATCATAACTAGAGATGTTTCTCAATGTCAAGGAACCTTGCCTACCAAGGCATTGCGTGCATTGCATTGAGAAACACCCTAGGACTCCCTCTAGAGAACACATTACCCCAATTCTTCAACAGCTTTACTGGTTGCCCTTAGAATAACGAATCAACTTAAAAATTCTAATTCTCACGTTTAAGTGCATCCATAGCCTTGTCCCTCTTTACAGTGGGGCAAAAAAGTATTTGACAGTCACCGATTGTGCAAGTTGTCCCGCCTAAGCATTTAGCACCTACAAACAAGCAAGAACACTGGCCCTCACAGACCACAGTTAATTCTTCTTTAAGAAGCTCTTCTATCCTCCACTCATGGGACCTGTTTGATCTCGTTATCTGCATAAAAGACTTCTATCTACACCTTAAAACTGTCAGACTCCAACCGCCACCATGGCTAAGACCAGAGAGTTGTCCAAGGACACCAGGTACAAGATTGTTCACCTGCACAAGACTGCGATGAGCAATAGTCAATACAATAGTCAAGCGGCTTGGTGACAAAAGATCAACTGTTGGAGCAGTTATTAGAAAATGGAATAAATACATCATTGACAATCTGCCTCAACCTGGGGCTCCATGTAAGATCTCACCTCATGGGGTACACATGGTATTGAGGTAAGGAAAAAGCCCAGAACTACAAGGGGGGAAATGGCCAATGACATGAAGAGAGCTGGGACCAAAATAACAAAGTTTACTATTAGTAGCGCACTACGTCATCATGGATCAAAATCCTGCAGCGCTCAAGCTCAGGCCCTTTTAAAGTTTGCCAGAGACAATCTGGATGATTCAGAGGAGGATTTGGGAGAATATCATGTGGTCACATGAGACCAAAATAGAACTCTAATATAAACACCACTCACTCCCCTGTTTTGAGGGTGCTGAGGTGCATCCCAAGAACCCCATACCCACTGTGAAGCATGGGGCTGGAAACATTATGCTTTGGGGCTGCCTTTCTGCAAAGGGGACAGGACGACTAAGGAAAAGATGAATAGGGCCATGTATCATTATAGGTTGAGCAAAACATTTTTCTATCAGTAAGAACATTGAAGATGAAAAGTGGCTGGATTTTCCAGCATGACAATTATCCCAAACACACCGCCTGGGCAACGAAGGAGTGGGTACGTAAAAAGCATTTCAAGGTTCTGGAGTGGCCTATGCACTCTCCAGACTTTAATCTAAGATAGAGAATCTGTTGATGGAGATGAAAGTCTGTCTTGCCTATTGACAGCCCCAAAATATCAAAGCTCTAGAGAAGGTCTGCATAGAAGAATAAGCCAAAGTACCAGCGTTTGTACACAGTGTGTACAAACCTGGTGAAGACCTACAGGAAACGTTTGACCTCTGGCATTGCCAACCAAGGTTACATTACAAAGTATTGAGGGGAACCTTTGTAATTGACCAAATACTTTTTTGCCCCACTGTATCTGTGTATTCTTAAAGGGGTGAGTTAGTTGTAAAATCAGTGTGGCAAAGTTACCATTGAGACACTGTAGTACTTACGACAGTCCCCCTTTTAAACTGGAGGCATCATTGCAGAGAAAAGAATACCATTATACAATCATCCTTCCACCACCTTTGTTTTCTGCTCAGTGTCCCTTATGTTCCCTCATTTGACACTGCTGTACACACCTTTCTCCTTTACTCCCAGGAAATTCTCTCTTTCTCGTTGTTTACCTGCCTTTATTCTTTATATTACGGGCTTTTTCTTCATGCAGTCTTAACTGTCTTTCAAGTATCGCCAAACTGGATTTATTGTTAGGGTTTTTATTTCAATAAGCAGGATACTAGTTGATCTTCCTGTGAACAGCATGTTCAAAGTACACAGGTTTTAATATGAGTGCTTATCTTATCCAAATGAAATACGAGCCGTCCAAGCTGCACTGAAATGAATTGTATCTTCCCCCCATTGCACACAGCAACTCTCAGCCAATTTATAATGTGGCCTGTCCTTGTCTGCGACTTGTAATTAAAGCACATGAACCAAATGCAGACCTCAGGAAGTCACCTGCCCATGATGGACCCCCCACCCCTCTGCTCTGCTGATGTTTTGGGTTGCCTGTAAGCCTAGATAACCTGTCATTGACATTCAGCCATGCAAAGAGACAATTTGCCAGGAGGTTCCCATTTCCTTTCCCATGAGCATTAGCAGCATGCAGAAAAGCATGACATTATCTCTTCCTGGCTTCCCAGTCTAAGACCCAGTCACTTGAATTTAATGGTTCTCTGGAAAGTTTTCTGCTAGCCGTGACAATAAGGATGGTATTGCGTTTACTCAACTAGTCTATTTTTTTTTATGTCTATGGAACCTGCAAGTATGCCATAGTGGATCATCTTAAATGTGTATTTTTGAGTGTTTCGATCAGTGTTCAAATCAGTGGTTGTACTTTTCAAAAGAGTCATTGTCCGTCTTTTCGTTTTTTATGCCAGCTGTACAAAAAGCCACGGCTTGTTTTGTTTAGTCATTATGCCTAAACAAGCATTATTTACATTTTTCAGAAGAGCTTACAGGAAATGCCCTAAAAGAACTTGGCTGACTTGCTGTAGCTTGACATGATCCCGTAGGAGATTCTCCCAATATATCACAATATTTAAATATAAATACAAAAGTGTGACATGGCACAGTGACAGAAAAATGACAGTTATTCCATCTGTTGTTAAAATAATCCAACACATCCCTTATGATCACTGATCAGGGACAGTCAAACAGTTAATGACCTGATTCTGCTCACCGATTTATTTCTTTGTGATAGTTATAGTAAAGTTATTTATATTTTATTCTCCTAACCCTAACTATCCACCGGATGTGTAAGCGGCATGTAACGTCTGTGAAGCATAATACACAGCTGCCAGCTGCCAGTATAGTCATTAAAGCTGCAGTCCGGAATATTTGAGGGAGTGAGATTTTTTGAATCCGACGTACCAAGGCCCCTCCCCAAACACTCCCCCCTCCCCTCCCCTTCCTTCCCTCCAGCCCTACCGCAGCAGTTGTGCACGCGCATCACCTGTGGCGACACAGCGAGTCAAAGAAGTAAGCAGCAAGCACCACCCGATTGTATTTTTGCTATGGACGTTTCGGAGGTGAGCAACTTCTGCATGACTGATGCTCTCTCACAATATGGCGACTGTATCCAGGAAGACACGGAGCGGTCTGTGTGCGCGGCCCCATGTTCACATGTTTGCGTGATCCGCATGCAAGTTGATTGACAGGCGACAATGCGGAGACTCAAATTTTATTGGCAAAAAAATGTTGGTGCTCAGTGTGAAATACATAGGGGTCTACGGGAGGAAGGTGGGATTAAGAAAAATAACAAGTGTTGTGGAGCACTAGCCTTTTATCATAGTATTGAACGCCACTATCATTTTAAAGATTTATAAAACGTTAATGCATAAATATATTCTCCGGACTGCAGCTTTAAAGTCTGTTTCCACCGGGCGCGAATTGCAAGGCCCCAGAAGCATTGTGTCGGGGATGCTCTGCTGAACTCACGAGTTAAACATTTCTATTACGTTACGCTTTGTAACGTAATGAAAGTACTGCAGGGGTTAGAGCAGAAATTGAACTTCTGTTGTGTCTTATAGAGGTTTCACCTTGTCACGCTAAAGGTTTCTTCAGTTCTGTTCACGGGTAGGAATATTAGTTGGGATTCATTACCCAGCAGCAAAATGGAAGAAGGGTTTCAGATGAGATGTAGAACGTTTTTAAATAATAAAGAGTGCAGTCGAATTTTCATGTCCTGAATGAATGATAATTGATACCAATGCATGTTGTTTGGTTATTCTAATTTTGATACGCTGACTTAAGCAAGAGTATAGAATACAGACAAATTAAAATTATGAGGTGTTTCCAGAATATAATTAGACTGCATATTAGAATTTTTTTTCTGTTCTGCTCCTTTTTGAGCAATATTGGCAGCCTAGCCAGGTGATATTAGCTGGTTAATTAGTTATGTGCTATCTGCTCCAATAGCCAGCCTTCAGTTGGCTAATTAAAAGGCACAATCCTCATAGCTTGGCAGAGTGATGGATGGGGCTCCTTGGTTTTCCACACCATTATCTTTCAGCTTTTCATGGGCGGAAATATTTGTATCAAAGCCAAAATGTAGACACCTTTTTGTCACCCAGCTTACTGGCAGTGCACAGTAACAATAGAGGGAGGAGTTGCGCTACATTATTCTGTTCTCCAAACAGCCAGAGCAATCTCTGTTTACTCTGGAACTTTATCTTACATCTCATTACAGGGACTTTAAACAATATGATGCAAAATATTTGCAGTTTTGAAATCATAACTTTTTTAAATCTTAGATATCCTTAATGCAGTAAATGCATAAAATATAGTAGCCAAATCAGAACTCAAACCCTATATCTGATTTGGTTTAAATTAATGTGGTTGTTTGTCTCTGTGTAATTAAATATGTTAAGGATAATGCTGCTTAGATCCTTTGCTGCTATTATTGCCTTTCTATCACCTAATGGCATCATAGTTATAGGCTGATTAACTAATTCTTTGGAAAACCTTACTACTGTGCAAGATAGTTAGACCAATTTTTGCAAGCTGATTTGAAACCACCATTAACCCCTAATGCATATTACATCCCTAAATGCGGGGATTGATTCCTGAAAAGCATAAATAAAAAAAACAAAAAAACTTTTTTTTATGACACATAATTTATTATGACTGTGGTCATTTGTAAATTACTGGCTTAGAATAATAATGTGTTTTAAATTTTTGTCTGTCTTACCCTGATTCACTTTACATAAAAGCACACCTATAGTATTGATGCTTGTGTCCAAAGAAAAGTCAGCATGTGATGATGAAAAGATCGTCACATTTGTCTCATGGTGTTATTGCTCACCTTTGCTTTGTCACAGTGATCAAATGGAGAAAGTACATCATTCCCCCACCCCCCCCCCGCTTCCTGATTAATAACACTCAAATCGCTGGATCTGAATACCGTATTGCACCATGCACCCAATGTCAGCTCAAATCTATATTCACCCCAGACAGGCTGTGATCTGAACACGAAGAAGCAGACATCCGGCCCAATATAAACCCCTCCCTGTGGGCATGCAGTGAGTGAGCAGTATGACTTAATGCTCATCAGACATCGACTGATTGCAGTTGCAGCTGTGAGCGTGAGTTGTGGTATTAACAAAAAATTATCCACGTTTGTCTAATAAGCAGACAGAGCTGACACATTATTTTAATTTAAAAAAAGCACCATCGATACATTTAGTAAACAATGGTAGACTGAACCAGCTGATATTACTGCTCTTGCCAAAAGGATATAGGCCTTTATCGTCATTAACATTATTAATCAACTGACTTAAGTGACTTAACTATATTTATAGGATTCCCTTTTCTTACACAATTAATGTGAAATATTGACAAAACTATGAAAAATTACTATTTTAAATGACTTCATACACCTTTGTATTCAGTTTAGAACATGTCAACTATCTTGGATGAAAGATAATTAAAACAGGCAATCTACTTTTTAAACAGAATGAATATTTGATTTCGTGACATATTGATTTAACTTTGGAAGATGTACTGTGGGACCAAAATAAAAACGATTTTTTTCTCGCCTTGCAGCTGTAAGTGATTCATAATTGTTTATTTTATAAGCTAAGGTGAAAGTAGTTGCGGTAAAGCAGGCCTTTCATTTAAACCCTCTTTTGCAGCTTATCATTTATCATTTAGTAGTATCTGGGTGTCATTATCATGTAGTGTGTGTTATGATCCATTCAATGATTGGTAAAAGAAATCTGAATTTTGAGGTGAAGCCAGAAAAGCTGAAAGTCAGACATTTTTTTTGCTGCAAATTCAAACAATTATTAGCACAATTTTTCTCATTTTTTACATTTTGAGAGGGTTTATAATGTAATGTTTAAAATCTGACAAATGTGAGAACTTTTTGGCATCCAAAGAGACAAAAAGTTATTCCCCCATACGTTATTTCCCTTTGCCATATGCTCTGAAAAGGTGGGTGGAAATTTATTTGCTTGATGACATCTGGATATGTAATTCATTTATTGAACAGATGCTCTGTTTTATTAGTAGTGCATAACTGAGAGGGCTGCCAAGCAGGCATCATGGCTTGTGAGAGAATAAAATCTGAGCTATGGATTTTCCTTTATCTATCATGGCAAAGTTGGATTTTCTTGCAAGGGATTTTGTTGTTATCCTTGATCTTTTTTCTGACACTCGCTCTAAAACAACATGAGAACCACTGTGAATGGTTGGGGTTAATAAAGCGTGAAGTGATGTTTTCTTATGCTCATCACAAAGCAATCCAGAATGTGTTGTACCAACAATGAAAACTTGAAGTTTTGAGGTCTGCACATAGATGTGTCTGTGTTGCTAAATTGCCCCCACTGTGTACCAACTCTGCAGAATCCCAGACTTCATGTGACATCTCTTATCAAAATCATTTAATGTTCTATACAAAATAGATAATTGTGGAGATATTTGTGTATTCTATTTGGCTCCATGTGAGTAAGTTTTTTCATCAATTATATAAGCAGCCATTTTATTGCCTTGTGAAACCATCCTGATTTCCTTCGGTGTTAACAGAACAATCTTCAACATTTTATGCCCCCCTAATAATTATGCTTTTTGTGACTATCTGTGTCCCTATCTGATATAAAGATGAGTTGTTGTGTTGTGCCCCACTTTGATAAATTAATGTTTGCACTGTTTATTATTTGAATAATTAAACAGCTAACACAGATTATTACCTTTACAACTGCTTCTTTTATCCAAGGTGTTTAGAAGAATACAGGTAAGTTCAGAACCTGCAATGGTGTGTTTTACCATTTACAATTGGTGCAATTACCTTGACAGATTATTGGTAGATTTCAGATTACAGCTTTAAAATAGACTATCCTAAAAATCTGTATAAAACAGCCCTTTTTTAGCCCAAAGACATGCAGATTTGCCTTTTCCCTTGTTCCTATTCTAAGCAGGCATGCCAGAAAATACGCTTTTCCCTGGAGAGCTGTGGACAAATTCAGCACTAGTGTTTTTAAAAGTAGATATTTACACTTAGCTTTTATTTAGCAAATGTCTATTGGTTTAACAGTCTTGTCCTCCTACAAAACTTGGCAGAATGTGACTCTTGGCATTCAGACATTTTGTCATGGTGGATGTTAACCAACTTTAATATAGAAACATACTCAGTGGCATCAGTACTGACAAGTACAGAACACACTGGATATGTCAAATATTTCCCTAAATGCTTGCCACAATACAATAAAACAACAAATGGATTAAAAAAATGTCTACATTTTAGGTATACATTTTTATTGGTTTTTCAAACTGCTATTATTATAACCTCCTGTAGCAGCCAGCTGCTTCAGTTTTAACACTAGATTGACAACAATGTGGAGATTCAGATTTTTGGTTTTTTAATGAATATTTCTGTCTTCCTTTTTCATAGTGCTACAACTTTAATGTGAAATTGCAATGTCCTGTACATACCCATCACAATCATTGAGACTGTTGCCCCTATTTCTAACTCAAAACTAAGCGAGCCAAAGGGTTAGCAGAGAGGTTCCCAAAAATATCATATTGAGCTTACTGTACTTTAATGTTTATCTCACAGTAAAATAACTGATCATATTTTCTACTTTTCAAATATTTCTTATCAGAAATCTGTACAATGTAAATGGCCAGCATATAGATTTTTCAGTACATGTCATTACACCCGAAAAAGACAACTTAAAACTAGCTCTCTTTCCAATACAAGTACCACGTTTTTACAGATCACAGATTTTTTTGTTTCACAATGGAAACATGAAATGTGAAAATATATATATTTATGTGTTTTCACTATTTTGATAATGTTTAATTGCAGTTTGTGCATATAAAATATAGAAAGAAGTATATGGATAATAGGGTTAGTCACATGAACAATGCACAGAACATTTTCTATTTTTATAGGGTCTTTGCCATAAAAAAGTCATAATGATGAGGCTTCAGGATTAGGCTACTGTTTTTTTTCCTTTCAAAAGAGTGTTTGGGATGTTTTTCTTGTAGTGCAGACATTTCGATGCTGACATAGGCAGCTGTAGTCAGTATATGATAATTGTGGACCAGGAGGCAGCCACTGATGGATGGCTGATGGGTTAGGGTGAGGTCACAGGTTCCATAAATTGTTTTCATACTGTCAAACTGGTTACACAGCACTTAGACTGGCTGTGTAATAAAAAACGATGCAGGGAGCTGTTATTTTCTGATACCTTTGGTTAATCTGAATGAAATCTGTGTATGTCTGTCTTGCTTTTATTAAATGACAATGCCAGCTTCATTTTCACAATCCTGATCTTAACTCTCAAACGCAGTATTATTACCAACCCTTGGAACACAACAAAATACCTTTAGGTAGTTCTTTCTTTTCTTTTTGGGACACTGAGAAAGCCAAATAATATTGACTTTTTCCAGAAATCGTTTTATAATTGAATTTCAGCCCAAAGATATATGACAATAATAATGTTTAGTCTGCACTGTTTACACCCTTAATTTGCAACAAGCTGACATCCACCTGTAAAATCTGATAGTGGTTCAGAAATTTCCCCTGAAGCAGTAGAACGGTGTCCTATTTTCATAAACCACCTTGGATGAAAGATAAGAAGGCTCACCTCTTTTTCTTCCTTTTTACAAGCGTTCAACTCCTGCTAGGCTTCAAATATTAATGGAAGGGTTTTATTTTTGTTCCAGGAAGGTGACCTTCAATGTGTCTGTCTCTGCAGTTAAAGTAATACTCACTACTCAATACTACACTTTCTCTTTTTACAGAACACTTTTTAAACTTCAGTGTTCAAGTCAGATTGTGTGTTTACATTATTTGCTGGTATTTATCTCACCCAAGGTGGTCTTTGTTAACCTCTATGGAATTAGAGGTTTGTTATTGGAGATTTGATTTTTTAAATATTAGCAACTATCTTGTGATGTCATTTTATCCAAATTAGGGTTAGGTAAGATTTAAAAGTGCTTCGTCTTCATCCATGTATTAGTTTTAATAAAGCAGAAATGTCAAAGTACTTAAATAATAAATAAAACTGTTTTAAAAAGTAGACTTTTCTAATTTGTATTATAAAATAATTGTCATGCTGCCCTAATCTTCCTCTCCTAATCATCATCCTCACCTGTGTCTCCCATCAACCACACCTGATCCTCCTTACCTTCTGGCTTTATAACCCGTCACTTCCCTCCACTCAGCGCCGGCTCATTGTGTGTGATTGTCTATGTCTCCATGGTGTGTCGTCCTGCTCGTCCGATGTCCTGTCTCCGTTCCTGCCATCACCATCATCATCAGCAGCACTACTCCACAAACAGCACCTTCAATAAATATCCTGCACCTTTCTCAGCGTCTGCATTTGAGTCCATGATTCACACCATCTCCCTGACAATAATACGTACAGACAACATCTGTTTAGGTGTGAATTTGATGATCAGTGATTATTGGTTGATTATGCTTGTCCCATTAGCTCTGGTAACCATGGGCCAGACTAACAATTGTTGGCACTG
The DNA here is from genome assembly GCA_963556495.2 of Valencia hispanica. NCBI lineage: Eukaryota > Metazoa > Chordata > Actinopteri > Cyprinodontiformes > Valenciidae > Valencia > Valencia hispanica. The sequence goes on along the minus strand of OY747708.1, from coordinate 11,310,883 downwards.
CTTTTATACAAGTTTAATGGAATGGTGTCTAGTAAGGCTGGACTGGAATTTATTGTTTATGATGATTGAATTATTGGAAAAATAGAGAAATTCAGAAAAAGAAATTCAGCGTTGCACCTCTTAGGTTTCAGTAGTTCAAATTGATGTAGCCCCTCAAAGCCTACCCTCGTGTTTAATAACCTTGAAAATTGAATTTGGCATGAAAAAATTAAAGATTTTATTTTTAATCCCTATCGTCATTCGTCTGAATAACTGACTAGATTTTTTATTTAAAAGAAAAAGAGTTTAGAGGAATTTTGCCCTATTACTAAATAGTCTGCTAGTAGTCTGCTGCAAAAATAGGGGCATATCGCACCCATTATCTGGGCTTGAAGGGCATATTTGCATCTATATGTATTTAGTGCAATATGTTTTATGAACCAGGTGCCAGAAGTACAGCAAATATCGGAAACTACTGATTTAATATAGAAATAAAAAGTCAAATAAGCACATACTAGCACTTCACTACCTTGCTATTAAAAAAAAACTAATCTCCCTCAATATAGCAAGCCTGCAGTTAGCTGTTTATTTTTACAGTCAAACACATGAATTTACTTTTAACATACGTATTTTTTTAGACATTATTTGAAATAGTGAAGCTGAATCTTCTATAGATTTGAAACTCATATGTCTGTTTTTTGCTTGTTTCTATTTTAGCTGTTCATTTTTCAACTTGGAAAAAATTGGTAATATTTTTGAAGGAATGACAAAAGACCTCAATGACAAGATTTTCATTATTTCAATCAAAAATGTATGTCAAGGTGTCCTTTTTTACTGTATACGCAAAACAAAAAGCTAAAGCGTCTTATTGCCCATTCCACCTTCATTCAAGTCATACAGAACATTTAGATAGAAAAGGAAACAAAAAAGCCCCCCTGTGTGATTTAAACTATTTAAAGACGATGTAAAAATATACAACATAACAATAATTAACCTTCATTAAAAGTCATTTTTCAATTAAAAACAGTTATATTTGACCAAAATATGATCTGGTTCTCAGCGCAAAAATTAATCAATCTTTCACTTGATTTGCTTTGTTAAAGGGAAGCTGTTGCTCTGTATGGCACGGATCCTGATAGATTTGCTGTTGTCAGATTTTTGGTAGCTGCAATATACCTTAAAAATGCTAAATTTAGTCTTAGCTAACAAGTCTATTACTAAACTGGTAAAACTTATATTATTGAAAGCTTCTGAGCTAAAATTGTAAAAAACAAAACAGGAAAAAAAACAAGTATTTAAATCACTTTTTTTTTTTTACCTTTGCTGCGTTCCTGGGTTTGCAGTTGGATTTCAGAGTGAATTAAAAAGAAAACGTTTTTTATAATTATTCCTCTAGATCGTTTCTTTAAGGGTTTATCTGTTGACGACACTCTTTTTTTAGTAAAACACAAACATTGGAATTAATGGGGGATGATCATTCACATCTGAAGATCACGTCCGCACAAATGGGAACATAAATAAACATAAACAACCCAGAGGACAAAACTGATTTCAGAGCCAGGTCATCACTGGGTCACCCATGTCTTCAGAGCAGAACAGTCGCTGCTGCAGCTGAACTCTGTTCTAGCTATACAGTCACAATTACAAAGACAACACTGACCTTAGATTTATTTGTAACTCTTAATATTTTAATCTCTCAACAGGTGCTGGGGAGTCTGGGAAGAGCACCATTGTAAAGCAAATGAAGTAAGTTAAGATCCATTTTATTACTGTTCCATTTATCTTTGGATGTGACTTCTCTGATTGCAAATTTTCTAAGGTCATTAGATAACATAAATTTGGATTCTTGCAATATGGATAACTGGAACATTCTAAATAGTTTTTTTTTTATGTCTGTGAGATAAGTCTGTGATCATAGAGGCACTTGTTATTTCTGTGAAGGATTCAGTAAACCCACAGACACACACACAGCTGAGGAAACTAAATTATTCACATTCCTTGTAGCTAACCAGGCATTGAATCCATTTATTATGAGCTCCAAGTGGAAACAGTCCATTGTTTTTGAAATAATTTAATTAATACATTCAGACACACAGATAAATCACCATGTGAGACACACATGACAGCCATCTGTTACACACAGAAATGGCCTGTAGGAAGTTAGAAAAGCCACTGTCTTAAAACGGCTTAAAACAAATGAGGCCTCTTTATAATTTACTTTCTAAAGCAGCTTGACTTTAGAGTTAACAGAAAATCTCCGATTGAGTTTTCAGCACTTTCTTGTGCAGTCTAATGTATCTAATGAGAAATATCTATCTGTGCATGCAAAAGGCAAACACTTCAATCAGTCTTTGCTTACAATTACAATGCTGCAATGGCTGGACTCAGCACACTGCATCAGCTGAATGCTGCAGCGATGCTGTAGTTTAACAATGTGTTTACCAGACTGCTCAACATCTTCTTGTACATCAAGCTAAGACTGAGTTGCCATGCTGCCTGCAATTGTATTTGAATGTTTGTGTCTTGGTCTGCATGAGTAAGAAAAATAAATAAGGAAAGATATATTTATTTCTGCACTGATCCCATTGTCAAACAGTTTGATCTGTCTATCTGTGTTCATCCATTGATCCTCCATCCATACTTTAACCAAATGCTAATGAGAATCCAAACTCTGAATATTTAGTCCTTAAAAAGTTTTGAATTTGACACTGGAAGTATAATAATCAGGATAACTTTTGATAGCAAGGCTGAAAACATGTTGGTTTTAGTGCTGTCATTGGTTTCATTCTATAACTGTATACTGCAGATATTTCTAAATATCCTCACTTCACATCATTAAATACTTTCTTTTTTTAATCACATGTTTGTGAGATCAGTTTCTGAGTCTTTTTTGATCCTCAAGCAGAGTACTAGGGTGCAGCATCGCCTGTTTCTATGTGTTACTGCTGTGATGGATTATTGACTGGTTACATGGATAGTTACTCACCTTGTACCACACTCATTTCCATTGTATGCTTTTAGAATCAATACTGGAACCATGGATCCACAAAATCATAGCCTATTTGATCAGCCATGGCCATTGAACTCTTTTAGATATATTTAAATGAGTGTCACAGGTTTGTTGACATCATGTTCAGTTAGACACTGACACCAATGGTACAGCCACATGTGCTAATGTGTGAAATTCAATTTGGCTTAAAATGCAACAACCTTTAAGATTACTGGCATCCCTGGTAATGATGTGTGATAAAATCATAATATAGAGGAATGCTATTGAGCTATTTTATTTTGTTAGTTTAATGTAGCTACAGACAAGTCGCAACTCTTTTAATAAACCGGAAGATAAACACATATCAGTATATGTTAAATGGCACGTTTTCTTGTTTTGCCTATTTTAAAGAGTGGCTTGGAGAAATGGGCTTTGATGGAACATATTTGTTACCGAGGGAAACAGGGATTCATGAATTACTTAGTCAATTGACATTTTAACTTTAAAAAAAGTCTAATTTAAAAAAAGTTATTTTGTTAAATTTATTTTATAGGAAATGTAGAGGAAATGCCACTATATGTTGAGAGAGTTGTAGATGTACTTAGTTTCTACTTCTAAATTAGAAAGTAAACTATTTTTTTCTTGTTAGTTACTTTTAAAACATGCTTTTTAATGTTTTCATTCATAATTACAAGAAACAGAAACTACTTAAAGTTAACTTCTCATATTGCGAAAAGAATATAGCACTGTCATAGTTTAAGAATACATCAGGCAACTGAGCATGTAAAAGGATTCTCTCAGAAGGTTGATTATCAAAATAATTGTCAAACTTTTGGATGATTTGTATAGTTAAAGTTTGAGAAAGGTCTTCACATTTTTTGTTGAGAAGCTGCAACTAATATTATGTAAAATCCAATTACTGGCTTGCAATTATGACTAAACAGATTGTACATAAAAGCAGTCACACACATCTGGAGATTACACTGAAAAGAACTAAACCACTGTTATGGGCAAAATATAAATATAAATGTTGTTTACATAATATTTTGTTATTTTCCGGGATATTAGAAGGTGATAAAAGTAAAAAGTCAACACAGCAGAACTCTTTTAACATTCTATGCCTTTTTAATCAGATGTAAACACCTTGTTAAGTTTTTAAGATATTTTAATAGGTTGTTTTTGATTTGTTGCCTCTATGTGGTAATGTCTAATCAACAATCTTTCTGTGTGTATGTACTCATTTGCATCTCATCCTTGCACAGCAGCAGTGGGTTAATTTGGCTTCTGATCAGCTTTTCAGTGAAATCTGACAGATGGTATTCATGAATAAACAAATACATAACTGCACTCTAAACTTTTCTCCTTCATGGTTTTACCTATGATAATTAGCTTGTTGTTCAGTTGTTTGGTTTTGGCCAAATTAACTTAGAAAACTACAGCTTTAGGCTTCTTTAAATTGTGTCCTTATATTTTCAACCCATTTGCCCACTTTGCCATGTTTTGTGTATGCTTCTGTTGTTTGATTTTTAGTGGGAAAACTGCATGCTTCTGCATCTCACAAAACCAAGTGAAGTTAGTGGTTGGTCTCATATGATAAGTACAACTGCTATACACACGCTATCCTGTCACCACTATAGCTCCAATTAAAGGGATCTCACAAAGTAGCTGAAGCAAACAATCCACACAGTAAATAGTGTAATTAGTGATGTGATACATTTTAAAAATATACAAATATAGTTAGAGGTTTATAATGATCATAATGGTTTGCATTTATATAGCGCTTTTTGAGACCCTCTAAGCACTTTACAACTCCATTATTCATTCACTCTCACATTCACACACTGGTGGAAGCAAGCTATGATTGTAGCCACAGCTGTCTTGGGGCAGACTGACAGAAGCGAGGCTGCCTTATCGTGCTGACAACTCTACCACTGAGCTACAGCCGCCCCACGTAACCTAAATACAGATCCTAAACCCTTTCTGTACAGTGTCAGGGTTTCTGTTTAGTCTGGAAGAGTGTGGAGTTTTGGAATCCATCAATCCATCCATCCGTCCATCTATCCTGGGGTTGTTTTTTTTTTTGCAGATTACATATTTTTAACCAGACCACAGTATTGAATTTTGTCATGAAAAATGTATCTGATTCCTTATTTCTACCGGATGTGTTTGGGCTTTTATTGTTTGGAGACTGTTTTTCTGCAGCGATACTCCATATTTCTAAGAGTGGCAGAGCAGTAAAGCCAGTGTGATGTCTTGCTTTGGAAAAGCAAATTGTGATTACTTTACAGAATTTCTCCATTAATTCTCCCAGATATAAATGCTACATGTTTTTCTTATATTTTAGGATCATTCATGAAGACGGCTACTCAGAAGATGAGTGTAAGCAGTATCGAGCAGTTGTTTACAGTAATACCATCCAGTCGATTATGGCCATTGTTAAAGCCATGGCCAGCCTCAAGATAGACTACAGTGAACCTGCCAGAGTGGTAAGACACACAAGCACAAGGGATTCTTTGTAAATATTTGTGAAAATTATAAATGCATCTTCAGTTCTCAGCAAATTTCTCAGCCAGGCTAAAAGCAAGTAGTCCCATTTAGAATAAGTAAATCCTGCATGAAGTTGTTATTAAGCAAGGTCTCCCTTTGGCTTTAACAAACCCTATTTTATCCACACCATCTTGTGGTTCTGTGTCTAGTTCAGACTTTAAAGCTCACAATCTAATTTCACCGGTGTTTAGCTTTGTTTCTAAACTGACTCTGGCTCAAACTTGGCTGCATGCTTTGCTTGTTATCACTGGAACAAACATTTACTCCCTGACTTAGACCTACCACAGTGGAGGTTGTTGAACAAAGATTATTTTAAGGCTACAGCGCCTCTGGGAAAGCAGGTCTATTTCTTACATCCTCTTGGCAATTCATGTTCAGTCAATAACACCAGGAAGCTGTGCCAGTAAAACAAATGTGGGATCATGTGGTTTCCAGCAAGCACCTGTTCACAGCAGCCTTTTTTGTCTGAAGAAACATTGATGTGGTAGAAACTGGAACATGGTGTGATCCTTCTCTGATGTATCTCTGTAACCTGCAAGGAAACAGTGTCTGCCTTGCTGAATTCATCGTCCCTTCCATCCTTGATCTGGTCTCTATAAGAGCTGTAATAGGCACGTTGGAGTCTGACACTTATAAATACGTGAAGCTACTGCAGAATCAGTTGCTGATTACTCTTCTGGGGACAGGGTTTGTTCAAAAGTGCTAACAGATGCTGTCTGTAGCATCAGCAGTTGAGTTCATTTTTTAATCTGCTGAATTTACCCAGCTGTAGCAGCAGACCAGACATGGTTGCAGTGTTAAATTTTGTGGTGTTAAAGCAATGAATTATAGTTTTATGGATGTCTATGGCAAAAAAACCAAAAACTCTCACACACATGTCACCCAACAGGGTACCTGGATTTTTGTTCTACCAGCTTAGAGTTCCACTACTGCAAGAATGGAGGACCACTTTTACTTACAGCCAAGCGTTTTTTTTATTGTTACAGTCAAAGGGTGCGAGCCAGTTTTATTCCTCCTGAGAGTCTGTAGAAAGTTCTTTAAATCCTTCGAAAAATGGCTCCCATCAACCTCGCGTTACTTCGTGGGGGGGAGAATGCCAACATGAGGAATTCTTGATGATGGCACCGCTGTTTACTCGACGTCTTCACTGATGCTGCCGTCCTGCCACTGTCAAAGAAGCAGAAACGTGCTAAGACACTCTTAAAATCCAGGGGAGCAGCCCACTCATTCAGAATTTAGTGATGATAACATCCCTTTTTACTCATCTGATAGTCAGCGGTATTTTCAGGTCTTTCCTCAGCCCGATCGGTTGGAGACTCCACCCCCTCCTGGTCATCCAGTCCACCGTTGCACCATATATTGTCACACTGCTTGTCCTTGCTCCCGTTGCTCAAACTCCTCTCTTTTCTCTCAGTCTGTGGCCAGTGTGTCCTTCCGTTTACATTCCATGAGGTGCTTATGTACTAGTCTTTGTTTCAGTCCACACCTGTATCCCCTTAGCCTAATTAAGTTGCAGCCAATGTGGCAGGGAGGAGCAGACTACCAGCTAAAATCAATCAGTATTGTCCTCAGTCCCAGTCATTTACCACCACAAATCCAAAACAACATGCATTAGCCTAAATTACCAAAATCTAAAAACATGCACTAGCAAATACACACATAAAAAGAAAAGGGCAAAATAAAAGACTGGCTGATTAATCTAGCTCCATCTCACACACACATTTATTCTTCTGTCAATGTTGGATCTAACTAGGCATGGTAGCCCTGTTAGTACTGGTATGTGTCCCACGGGCTTGAACTAAAACATTGACTCTGACGTCACACATTCATTTCAGGATTTAAAGTAGTCTTTAGGTTTCACCACCTTGTGATTTTACAGCCAGAAGTGTTGAGTAAATGATTGAACTGAAGGAGAACCTGATGACTGTGTTTATGTCTCAGGGCTTGCCCATTTGTCTAACTCACAGCCCTGCATGCTGAAAATAATATGTTTGTCCTGCCATGCTTGCCTGGGGAGTTGTTCATTTGTTAGTTGTGGTGACGCAACAAAGACAATTTCTAATTTTACCCTGTTTCGCATATTTTTAAGCCAAATTCAAATAAACAAAGAAATCTTTATTTGTATAGAACTTTTTGCCAGTAGTCTTTTTGAAGTGCTTTACAGAGAAAGAAATAAAAACAAAATGCCTTCAAAAAACTTAAATGCAATCAGCTAGCATAAAAAGATACTCTAAATGCTTTACCAGAAAAAAATAAGTATAACAGAAAATAGAAGCAGATAAATTAAATAAATAAAAATAATAATTACAATGACTCTTAATTGCGTGCCTAAATATTTAGATTAGATGTAATTAAAAGCAACTGAAAAAACTGAGTTCAATGCCCCTTTTTAAAAAGTAGCTGCTAAAGTCTCTGGGAGAGTGCTGGAGTCGTTTGGGGCATAATACCTTAAAGCAGCCTTTCCTGTCATTTCACTTGTTTTGTAATCTGTTCAGGAAGATCTCATTGTCACCAGTATCAAAAGCAGAGGTTAACCCCAGTAACAGTTCCTGTGCTGTGATGAGTCCCAAATCCCAACACCGTTTTTTGTTTTGCAGTTTTTTGCAAAGTGCTTTTTGCTTTTTGTTTGTTCTGGGGAACGATAGAAGGAAGAGACTTTGGGATGGTTTACCCTAGGGAACGAGATTATGACAATACAGACAATTAAGCACCACGCAGCTCTGCTTATACAACCAAAGTATTATTAATATAGTGTGACCTCTCTTAATTATATTAAAGTGCAGTCCTAATTATGACTCATTTACCCAAGCTCACCCATGTTAGCTAAGACCATGTTAGCCAAGACAGAAACATGCACAGCTTAGGCTTGCTCTGATGTAAAATCTGCATTTCCCAGCTTCAGGCAGAGATGCCCTCCTTTGCATCCTATAAACCTATTGCAACCCAGGAACAGCTTATCTGAACTGTGTGTCTGTGATCTTACAGTGAAGCTAGCGTATGTGCTCTGTAAATGACACAGTAATCAGAAGGTTGAGGACACTGCTGTGGCGTGTGTGTCTTTGTGGCTTTTGTTTCTCACCAACCTATCTCTTAAATGGTTTTGTGTACGTGACGACACTCTCACACTCCTACACTCAGCAATTAGCGCGTTATCTAAGTGCCTGTCTGCACTTAAATACATCAGCTCTGGTGAGAAGTGAAAGCACGCAAGCAAGCTCACATCGTGCAATACCACAGTTTACACAGATACAAAAACGTAAGTGAAATCAATTTTCCACTTGCATTTTTTTACTATTTGAATTGATATTTGGTTTGGGTGAGGGAGCATAGGAATTTCAGATATATCCATGGTATTACAACAGATTGATTTTATTATTTATTGCATTCATTCATTGTAATTTATTTGTTTTATTAGAACAGCATGGGGTATAAATAGTCCAGCTGCTGAATCTAAGGACGTTTGCTGTCAACTACCTATTGTCTGTATAACTAAACACCACCACAATTGACTATATAACTGTAAAGATTAATCACATTGATAACCATTATATAATAAAGCAGACAGTTTCCCTTCTAAATATAGAAAAACAAATGGTCAAGAAGGTCATTAATAATAAAAAAAAGATTTGTTAAATAAATATAGTAAACTAGAACCACTGCTGCCGTCATACACTTTGCTTCTCTGGCAATAGCTTCAACATGTAGCTACCGTTAGAGGATATTTTACATACGGATCATACCTCAGGATTCCTTAAAGTCTTAAAATATTTGAAAGGTATAGAATTTGTCCAAAATATTTTCAAGGTCTAGATAGGAATGGAAAAAGGGAAAATAGAATGCAAAACATGTGTATTACCTCCATTCATCCATCTATTGTCTTCCAAGATGGTAAAGATCTGGCTGTGTTAGCAACAGGTCCAGGAGGGAAACCCTGGACCCCAATTCTGGGGAATCTCAAGGCATTCCCAGGCCAGGCAGGATGAATTGTCCCTATAGCGAGTTCTGGGTCTTCCCTGAAGTCTCCACCCAGTGGGATGTGCTCAGCAATCCTCGACATGGAGGCCCCCTAATCAGATGTCTGAACCACCTCAACTGACTCCTTTCGATGCAGAGAAGCATCTGCCGCCCCTGATTGATTGGAGCTCTTCACCCTATCTCTAAGGCTGGGTCCAGTCACCCTCCTGAGCAAGCTCATATTGGCTGCTTGTATCCAGGATTTTCGGTCATAATCCATATCAGTAAAAATGGAAAAGTGTAACATTCTTAATTTCTGTTCTTTGAAATGATCTGGAGCCAGAAAAGGCTTTTGTTTTTTGGTCTGGATTGGGACCACCATCTACCATTTGGGAATCTCTGACCTAAGCTCTGAACATTGTAGAATAATGTTTAGAAAGTTTTTTTGCTTGTTTGTTTTCAGCTGCTATTTCCTGTTCTCTGAGAGCCATTTTGTTTTTGCAGGATACAGATAATAAAGGTTTGGCTCCTTATTGCAAGTCTACATTGAAAATGTGTACTAAACATAAAAACTGACTCAGAAAATGTATTGAAAGGTCTGGAAAATGTAAGTCTTGAAGAATATAAGGAATATAAATTCCTAAATGTTAAACATTAAAGTTTAAGGAGCATCGGTTGCTTTGGTTCTCTCGGCTAGGTGTGCCAATTTACTAAAATGGAAAGCTTTGGCTCCACCCTCACATGTTCAGTGGCTTGCTGATATCATGTCATGTCTCAGTCTTGAAAAGATCCACTGCTCTATCCAAAATCAAAGTAGCAAAATTGATCAAATCTGGGGTCCTTTTCTGACACGTTTCTCAAAAATTCCATTTAAGGATGGTCCTGCTGAATAATTACTTGGTTTATCCATACATGATCAGCCAGTTTTTAACATACTATGTCACATGTCTGGTTGAGAGGAAAGCTTTATCTGTTAAATGTGAAACTCAGTTATATTATAGTCGATATTTGTGTATGTCTGCAAGAAAATGTTTTATTAACACTCCAAGGTTGTAATGTTCTATTTACTTCCTATATATGTATAGATAAGAGGTGTAACGATACACAAAAATCACAGTTCGGTAGGAATTTGGGAAAACTTTAATCCATAAAAATAAATACAAATGTGCATATGACTTTTTTTAAAACTTTGATCAGCATTCAACAAAGAACCTTTTTTTTATAATGAAAAGTATAGGACTGACTGGGGATTTGATTGGATTTAAAAATACATGTATTTTGATAACCTAGTCTCCCAGCTTCACTTGAATTCAGCATTGCCCCTTTTTTCCCTTGTTTATGTCGGGGGATCTTCTGCTGTGTTTTGTGATCTGGATATAGAGAAATAGTCCTGTGACAAAGTATGTGGTCCCTTGCAAATGTCTCCTCTTTTTACTTTTTTGTCACACTTAAATGTTTCATAACACAAATGTAGATTATATATGACAACTAGAACCTAAATAAATACAAAAGGAATCTGTCATGGTTTAATTATTAAGGTCAGAAACTGGTCTAAACCAGCCTGGTCCTATGTGGAAAAAGGTCCCCTAAACCAAATAGCAGTTTGTGGCATCCTTGGTGGTAACTGCTGCCATCTAGGATGTGCGATAACTTGCTCTGGGTTCTTCTTCTTTGCTGATATTCTTTGGATCATCGTCCTGCTGCATAATCCAGGTGTGCTTGAGTTCACTTCACAAAATTTTCCCTACATTCTTAAAGATCATAAAGAACTTTTTTTTCTAAATCAGATGGGCCTTTGTGTGGCCATGGAACACTACCATAGAAAAGACAAGATGTCCAGCCTTTTTTTTATTATTAATCATCCTTTAGAAATAAATTACACCCATCGAAAGCCTGTTTGAAGGAAATATCCACACATTTATTTTAGCATACTTCCATATACTAGTTTAATTTCCTTTTTAGTAGCTTAAAATTTTTCTAACCGTTTAAAAAAAATCTTTTTTACTTTTTATTTTAATTTGCACAAGTGGACTTAATAGCAACCCAGCTCATAAATGTCATTGCCTCTCCTGTAGGATGATGCCCAGCAGCTCTTCGCCCTTGCTGCAGCTGCGGAGGAACAAGGCATTCTTCCTGAAGACTTGGCCAATGTGATCAGGCGGTTGTGGGGTGACAGCGGCATACAGTGCTGCTTTAAGAGGTCGCGAGAATACCAGCTCAACGACTCGGCAGCATAGTAAGTATGGATTGGTGTTTCATGTAAAAGTGATGCATCAAATAATTGCACACCGTCATCACTGCAAAGGAAATTTTATCATTTTGCAGGGTTTTGCCCTACCACTTTTACGGTCAAACTCTGAGCATTGTAAATCTGCAGAAAATGTTAATTAGATGTAAATCTTAAGGCTTTGTAAAAACTTTCACTTTGTCATTCACCTTAGATAATTGACTTTTAATTCAAATGTACTCATTTAATAATAAAGGAGTGCAGGTGCAATATTCTGCCTGCACTGGATTTATAGTTTTATTGACAATTTTATATCTATGTTTTATTATGGCTGTTTAAAACTGCTGCCTTGGAGGAGGCGGTTCACTGGCACTCTGATGGATTCCCTTTGGAGCATTGCTGATGTGAACTGCTGTGAAAACCTGTCCGAGTTCTCCAGGGGAGTAATGGAGATTGGAAGAATTGCCAATAACTTCCATTTAGCCAACATTTCTTCTGTGGGTTTGATCTTTAATACTCAAAACTGATACGAGAAAGATAATAGTTTGTGTTCAGGGGTAAAAAAACAAACAGATGTTTGCTTAAGTTCTCACAGTAATACCCACATGTGACACTTTTTGCCTTTTTGAATTAAATTACTGATTTTCTAACAGCTTATTTATAAATAAAATATTACAGTAGCTATGATCAACAGAAATAATATTTACCAAATCATTTATGTTTTATTCTCTCCAGTATGCCTTTCAGATGTTGACAGCTCATTAAACTGTACGGCTGTGACAAGCAAAAACAGTGAGATCAATGGTAGAAATATCCGTTTCTTTTTACAAAATGCAGAGGGGCCAGACATCTAAAGTTTCAAGCTGGCTTTGGATGATGATGCAAAATTGTGTAAGTGGGTCAGCCAGAGTCGCATCTGGCAAAGATACTTCTATGCCCCCCTACTGACCAGTAGTCTCTCAGAAATCAGAGCAAATGTAAGAAATTATTGAGCAGAACCATCAATGATGATAAACATTGGACATTTGAGGGTTATCTTACAGTCTTGGGTTTACATTTCAGTGTGTCTTATCTGGTAACGCCAGCGTTTATGATGCACTTGCAGATTTGATGTTTGAAGTCTATCTTTTCACAAGGACAACAATGATTATATATGTGCCTAAAATGTGTCACACATTTTATAAAAAAATTTCAAAATGGGAGGACTGTACAGAATTGCCAAATGGAACCTTCATCTCTAGTTAATATTTAGTTTCCGCATATCAAATGCACAATTTGCACATATAAGGCCATTATTCTTCCCCCGAGAAATCTTGTCCAGATTTGAGAGGCTGCAAATATGTATCATCAAATGCGTGTTGTTGATTAGTAAGCTAAATGTTAGCAATGGGTGTTAATGACTCATAGCTGCAGTTTGTGCGGAGCCTCTTCTTGTAAAAAATCACAAATTAACCTGTTAAAGCATGAAAACCATTAGCAGCAACAATTAGCTGGAGAGAAGACAGCCCAATCAATTCTGCACATACTGTGCTCCACTCAGACAACAACAAAACACTCATTGCAACATTTTTGCATAAGCCTGACTTTTAATGTTGAGAGACTGCACCACTATGGCTGGATCTAAAACTGTATATCTACTAGTATTTTTCTACTTATTAGTTGTGTGCTTTTATCGTGTTGATTTGCAGCACATGTAAAGGAATAAAAACAACGTTGTTTGCATATTCAGGTGTTCGGTAAACAGCTTTATAATAGTAAATTCGGCCCGAAAGGGGTTTTTCTTTTTCTCTGTTGCAGCACCACTGTAACAAACTAGTAGGAGGATGAAGTTGCAGATCAGCACGACTACCCAATACAATGGCGTCTAACCTGAGAAATGCATTTTGTTCAATTATTACAACACTGTAACTGCAGAATCATTTGCACTCAAGCACTCAAGTGTTTCTAGCAAGTTAGATCTTGCAGAGTGCTTTGGGTTGCAGCTTAATTGACCTTCTTGCCTTGTGTGTTGTTTACATTGTAAGCCTGCTTGTATTGTTGTTTTACTCTGCCTCGTGTTGGAAATTGGGTTGACCTTCTGATCACTGTTTTTGTCTCATAGTTACCTAAATGATCTGGAGAGGATAGCAAAAGCAGATTACATCCCCACCCAGCAGGATGTGCTGCGCACTCGGGTTAAGACGACTGGCATCGTTGAAACTCACTTCACCTTCAAGGAACTGCACTTCAAGTAAGATCATGGGGCAGTGACCTGATTGGTACAGTTGATGCAATAAATAAAGAGAAAATCAATAATAACACAGTGCTTCTCATATTGTAAAAGCAGATTAACACACTTAAGGAAATCTTGTAGTTGAGAGGGTATGTTGCAGCCAAGTGCTACTGATCAAATGCACCTGATTCTATCATTATCGAGTCCATCATCCAAAGTGAGACACATTAATTCCAGTACCTTTGAAAAGTATTCATACCCCTTGAATTTGTTCAAAAGTTTGATTGATTTATTTGGGATTTTATGTGATAAACCAGCACAAAGTAGTCCATATTTGTGAAGTGAAAGGAAAATGATACATGGTTTTCAAAGCTATTTAAAGATGAATTGAAAATGTGAATAATGTGTTGTGCATTTGTCTTCACCACACATTTGTATGAGCCAGTATGTATTTTGGGGTATGTCTTTACCAGCTTTAGAGACTGAAATGTTTGCCCGTTCTTCTTTGAGCTTCTGTGAACAGATACTGTATACTTTTTCCCACGTGTTTTCAGTTGGCTTTAGGTCTGGACTTTGACTGACGCATTGTATAATGCATAAGGAATTGCTTTGACCTACACATCCCAACTCTCACGTGCTTTGCAGCGAATACAAGGTTTTCTTCAAGAATTGGCCAATATTTAGTGCCATCCATCTTCCTTTTAACTCTGACTAGCTTTCCTGTCCCTGCTGCAGACAAGCATCTCCCACAGAACAATTCTGCCACCACCATGTTTAACCATGGGGTTGGTGTTTAAGGTTGACGTGTAGTCAGGGAGGGAGTACTCGAGTCACGTTTAAGGGACTCACTCTGATGACTTGCACTTGGACGCGTACTTGCCATGTTAGGAATTGAACTTGGACTTGGACTCTGACATGTGAAATTGCTGTTGCTGGAATTGGCATGTAGCTGTTGCTAATGTTAGATTGCTAAATTAGGTCAGATTTCAGTCAGGTTTTAGAGCTCATCATAGCACTGAAACAGCACTGGTGAAGGTTACTAATGATATTCTCATGGCCTCAGATAATGGACTTGTGTCTGTTCTGGTTTTGTTAGATCTCAGTGCTGCTTTTGACACAGTCGATCATAATATTCTCTTAGAAAGGCTTGAACATGTTGCAGGGATCAAAGGAACAGCACTAGGCTGGTTTAAATCATATTTGTCTGATAGATTCCAGTTTGTTCATCTAAATGATAAATCTTCTTCACTCTCAAGGGTTCATTGTGGAGTTCCACAGGGTTCTGTGCTTGGACCAGTTCTTTTCACCTTTATATATGCTTCCAATTGGTAGAATCATTAGACAGCATGGGACAAATTTCCACAGCTATGCCGATGATACACAACTATATTTATCCATAAATCCTGATGAACCCAGTCAGTTAGGTAGATTACAGGCATGTCTGGAAGACATAAAAACATGGATGTATCTAAACTTTTTGCTTTTAAATTCTGACAAGACAGAAGTTGCTGTCTTTGGACCAGAAGTTCTAAAAAAGAAACTGATTAGTCAATCACTTCATCTGGATGGCATTAAATTGGCCTCCAGTAATAACGTTAAGAACCTCAGCGTTATTTTTGACAGAGACTTGACATTTAAATCCCATATTAAACAGGTTTCTAGGATTTCCTTCTTTCACCTCCGGAATATTGCTAAAATTAGAAACATCCTGTCCAGGAGTGATGCTGAGAAACTAGTCCTTGCATTTGTTACCTCAAGGCTGGACTACTGTAATTCTTTACTATCAGGTAGTCCACAAAATGCCATTAAAAGCCTTCAGTTGATCCAAAATGCGGCAGCAAGAGTTCTGATGAATATTAAAAAGAGAGATCACATTTCTCCTGTTTTAGCTTCCCTTCAATGGCTCCCTGTTAAATCCATAATAGAATTTAAGATCCTTCTTCTTACATACAAAGTCTTTAATAATCAAGCTCCATCATAAATCAGATATCTAATTGTTCCATATGTTCCTAACAGAGAACTTCGCTCTCAGACTGCAGGTTTACTTGTAGTTCCTAGGATCTCTAAAAGTAGAATGGGAGGCAGATCTTTTTGTTATCAGGCTCCTCTCCTGTGGAACCAGCTCCCACCTTTAGTCCGTGTTTAGTCCTTCACTCTGCCACTTCCTTTTCTGCTACGACTCTCCAGTTGTATTGCAGTACATTCTGCTATTTCAACTGTTAACTTTGTGTTCTCTCAGTGTTTTTCTCTCCATAGAAGATATACCTGGTCTGGTATCCTTCTTGGCTGGAATGCCCTGTTGGACGGGGGGCATCGACTGGGATGGTGCTCCCAGTAGCTGAACATCCACTGTGTCCTGTTATTAACTTTTTACTTTCTGTAACATAGAGAGTACTCTTATATCGGATCTTCTGTTCCTTCTGTCTCTGCGCTGTCTTCTCAAACCCCCAGACGGTCGTGGCAGATGGCCGCTCCTACTGAGCCTGGTTCTGTTGAGGGTTTCTTCCTGTTAAAGGGGAGTTTTTCCTCTCCACCGTCGCTACATGCTTGCTCAGTATGAGGGATTGCTGAAGGATTGCTGTGGTTGGAAAGTCTGCCCAACCTCACGCCAATGACTGACGCAATCTGCTGGGATTCCTTAAATAGGAAACTTTTTAACTGATTGGAATGTTTGTATAAATGTATTGAAATGACTTCTTGTTAAGTGCCTTGAGATGACATCTGTTGTGAATTGGCGCTATATAAATAAACTGAATTGAATTGAATTGAATTACTGGACAAATTTATTAACAACTTCCCAAAACCTTGTAAGTGTACGGGTGACATGTCAATTTTTTATTGTTTTCAAATTAACTTTAAGCATGTTTTATTATTTTGCGCATGGTACTGTTAGCTTGGAGAGAGTGTAGGAGCATTGAGTACAATTTTATTTAAAATTAAGTAAGATGAAATGGAGACTCCAGCAACACTTGAAGTAATATGAAACAACTTTGATGGTTGACCAATGCCTTTTGGCTTGTGGCCTTCATCAGGTTGACCAGCCTTCAAGAGAATAGTAGTGTCATGTTTGTGTATTAATTAGGACCCAAAAGCAGCAAAACAAAACTTAAATGATTTAATAGTAACAAAATCAAGGACAATGAACTTACAGAACTTAGGAGAACCAACAAATACAGCGATGAGGAAAAAAACAGGAACTGGGCAGGAATCAGGAACCAGACAGGGAAAGAATGACGACGGACCACCGAGTAGTGACTGAATGAGAGTAGAATATTTACTGGGGAGGAAATGAAGAAGTGACAGAGGAGACCAATGACCAATTAGAGAAATCAGATGCAGGTGAGAGGGAGAGAGCAGGTAGAAACAATCAACAGCTGGGACGAGAGGTAGAATGGCTAGGAAGACAGAAAACTTTTAAGAGACTGGAAACTAAAAATAAGTCTAGGAAGGAAACCTAAGGAAACACTAGAGAGCAGAAGGAAGAAATAAATTAGGAAACTATCTAGAGGGAATAAACTAAGGAAACAAATGAGGACACAAACAAAAGGTGAAAACATCTAAGAGCAAGAAGAAGGTACAGAAACAAGGAAGTGCCAGAATAAACAAATAAAGACAAGGAATAACCTAACATGATAAAACTAGATAAGGAAAAGAGCTAAGTTTAAACACAAACAGGAGGGACAAAACAAGAGGGCAGCTTGGGGCACAGAGGGGAAGGAAATGAAGTGGAAGGAAAAAATCAAAATACCCACGGAACCTGACAAGTACTTCCCAATTGATTGAGTCAGATGAGTTCTGGTCTGTACCACTTCACACTAAAAATGAGAGTGGGATCAAAAAATAAAGTAAACCATGTATGGCTGCAATTACTCTAATCTTAAAATCTACATCCTGCTCTCTCATTTTTGACTTGCTCTCTGTTGATAATGACTTTACTTGGACTGGGAGATTCTCTTTGGGACTGGGACTGGGACTTGGCCTGCAGGACCTAGTGACTCCACTTGGACTAATCCTATGTGACTTGAACTTGCTCTTGGACTCGAACCCTAAGGACTCAAGTGTGACTTGAACTAGAGAGATGGTGACTTGACTACAACATTGCGTGTTGTATTTGTTTACCTCCGTACATACTGCATGTACACAGGCACACAAGATAGCCTCAGCTGTTTTTCTTCCACCCCAGAGTAGAATTGCGTTATATAATTCCTCATGTTTTAAAATAATTCAGCTTAGATTTACACAACCATGCATATGGTGTAGTTCTTGTCCAACTGAGTCTTCCTTTTTAGTTCATAGGGTGCAGCTTGTATTTGTTGCTGGCTCTGTTTTATATCACTCAAACCCTGTCGGGGTGCTGCCCCTCAGAAGCAATTGGTTGTGGTGGATTTTAATTTGGGTTATCAGATTAGAAGAGGTTCCATTCAAATCCAAACCCCACCTTTCAGGTTAGTATTTGTAAAAAATGGTGAAAGCTGGTATCCTTGTCTGCCAAACTACTTTGAGTTGGCCAATCACTTAAAAGTAAAATTAAATATGCTGTTGTTTGCTCGTGGTGTATGAATACTGTTGCGGTATTGGTGTGGAGGCGCCTGTGCTCATTGTTTACACATTTGACCAGAATTTATGATGGTTATTATTAATAGCATTAGGAGTGGCAGTCCATGTTGGTGTAAAATGGGCAGCTGCACTACTTAAAAGCCAAATTATGGCAGAAATTAAAAGCTCAACCATCATTATCGCTCTCAGAGCAGAGTAAATAAATCTGATACTGCCCACACGCTCTTGTTCAATAAAGCAAGAGCTCTACTGAGTGGTAGCGTTTTAGTAGGTTCTACATGACGCACTTCTTTTGGTATTACATAAAATATACTCTGACCCACCCGAAGCACTCGTGTGTGTGGGTTAGTAATGGATGTATAGGGACGTCTCATATAGAGGACAGGATGGTTTGAATACTGGAGAATGGAGTGAACGGTATAAGGGGATATTAAATCTACTAGATTATTTTGCAGATTTCAGGTGCTTTTCTGTCACTGAAGTAAATTCATAAAAAAGGCAACACCAGCTAAAGGTCTCTGGTGTGACCAGCTTCCTGATAAACTCTGACATTTACCCATCGTCTCAGTCTCAGTATTCGGCCTGAATAATACACAGAGGCAATCAATAAAAGGAAGCAAGCTTTTGATAGTTTGGTTCCTTTTCTCTAATTTACGATGGACAGAAAATACTTGTAGGAAGTTGGTTTATATTTGCTTCTATATGTGATTTTATTAGGTTTTGTCAACTTTGTTAAAACTACAAACTAATTCAGAACAACTATCAGAACAAGACTGAAAACTTTATCACCTCCACTTTGCACTCAGCTTTTCCATTTGTCTTTTGCTCTCAATGTAAAGCAGTTTTTGTCTCTCATGGCCCCTTTTTGCCCCATTTTCTTTTGCCACGCATCTGGCAACTATATTCCCACTTCCTCACCACTTTTCCTCTCAAAGCAGCCTCATGAAAGCATGATCAGACTAACTTCCCCCTTCAATCCCCAACAGATATTCTTCTCTTAAACTCCTCTTCAATGCCTTTTTCTCTGTATTAACCACATCTTGCACACACAAGCAGATAATTTATCCCTTTTCTGGAATATTCCCTTACAGAATGTTTGATGTGGGAGGCCAGCGGTCAGAGAGAAAGAAGTGGATTCACTGCTTTGAAGGAGTAACAGCCATTATCTTTTGTGTTGCACTGAGTGCGTATGACCTGGTGCTGGCTGAGGATGAAGAGATGGTAAGGAAATCCCCACCCTCCGGTCTCTTTAGTAGCTTTATAAAGCTGCTCTTCATCTTGCTTTCAGCTTAATTTTAGACTCTAATACACTCGAAGGTGCTATGAACCAAACTCCTTATTGTAACCTGAGAATATCAAACCCCTGGTTGCAAAAATTAGCTCACTGAAATTCGATCTGAAGTGTGATTATGTAATAACATTTCTAATAGCTGTTTTGTGAGTGACTTGGAAGGGTTTGGAAAAGACACCTCCAAAAGCTCTTCTCTCTGTTTATACTCACTTTAGATTATTGTATGAAACAACACTGCCCCCTGGTGGCAGCTAGTACACATAGGTCTAATCTTGTAGTTCTAAAATGTTTTACAGGTGCATTTTAAAATGTCATAACATGTTCATTTAAGTAAATCAATTCAACAAGGGACACCGATGTGTGTGAATGATTCATAGACTTACTATATTTCAAGCATTTTTTTAGGTCATGTTGATGATTGTGGTATTATTACACATAATACAAACTCCAAATTCACTTTCTAGTAATGGTGAGATCGAAAAAGTGTTCCAGGATGTACTGAAACTATGTGGAACGTTTGATGTAAAACGTTTGTTCCGATGTCTGAATCAGTCACCTGACTGTTCCACTTTGCGTTCCTTTACTTCACTGTTCTGAAAGGTTACGACATTTTGCTTCACTTCACTATTAAAATTCAGTGAAACACAGCTGACAGTGCAGTGATGTTGTTACTTTGTTTCCAAAATGTAGTAAAAAAAATAACATCCATAATTTCAAAAACTTACAATTATTTTAGCATGGCCTGTTTCTCAAAAAAAGTATTCATTGTGTGTCTTTGCCTGATTGGTGGCTGATTGATTACCTAATATGCGTGAAAAATATTAAAGCTTCTCTAGACAACGTTTTATTGCGTGTTTGAGTGTTAAGTACCCTATATGCATACAAACTGGTTAAATTAAAACATCCTTCCATACAAATATTACTATAAACCAACACAAGAGGTTAAAATAGACTCCAGTAATGTGTTCCGAACGTTCCAAACGATCGATTCTTTATCCAGAACAAAGTTACAAATGATTCGATCTCCCTAACGTTCCATTTCTGCTATCACTATCCACTTCCCACAATATTAGAATCTTATATAAGCCAAATTGAAAAAGGATTTTTTTAAATACAAAAATAAAATAAACTATGTCCTTCACAATTATGTACAAGACTGCTGTTTTGACCGTTTTCCAGTCGACAGTAATCAACCCCCCAAGGCTTGAAAAGGACATTGCTAAAGAAGCTGGTTGCTCATAGAGCGCTATATCCAAGCATATCAACGGACAGTTCAGTAGACGGAAAATATGTGGTAGAAGAAGGTGCAAAGCCAACAAGGATAACTGTAGCTTTCAAGGGACTGTGAAGCAAAATCCATGCAAGACTTTGGTGGATGTGCACAAGATGTGGACTGCAGCTGGAGTCAGTACTTCAAGGGCCACCAGGCCCAGATATCTGTTATATGGGCTACAACTGTGGCATTCCTTCTGCTAAGACAAAGTCCTATTTTCAGATAAAAGACAAATTCGTGGGGAATTTGGAAATAAAGGTCCTGGAGTCTGGAGGAAGGGTGGAGAGGGACATAATCTAAAATTCTTGAGGTCCAGTATGATGGTTCCGGAGTTGATGATGATTTGAAGGGCTTTATCCTTCGCTGGAGGTGGCCCGCTGAGTCTTATCAAGTTCAAAGTCAACACAGCCATCTACCACAAATCTTTAGATCCTATTAGGCCTCACTCTGCTATATAGAGGTGCTGATGTAATTTCTCTGTAGGATTTTAGACCTGCCCACTGTACCAAAAGTGCCCTGCCTGGATTAAAGACCATTATATCATTGGACTTTACAGCCAGTAAACTCACCTGACCTAAACCTCAGAGAAAATCTATAAAGTGAGAGACACCAGCGCCAACAATGAAGATTAGCTGGAGCTGAAGGCCTAAAAGCTACCTTGGTTTTAACATCTCAGTAGAACCATAGTCTGATCAACCCCATGCCAAAACCCCATGCAGTAATTCTTGCAAAAGGAGCCCCAACTAAACATTGAGAGTATATACTGTACAGTATATGTACGTCCTTTTCAGTAAGACAACAATTTTGTATTGCAAGCCTTTTCTTTATTGTAGCGTAATACTTTAGATTTCGAACTCAAATTTGAGTTTGCATTAACTGTAAAATATAATCATCAAGTTAACAGATTAGTGTGTTTAATCTATGTAAAGACTGAGTTTTACTTTTTGAATTTAAATACTGAAATAATTTCACTTGTTGATGATATTCTGATTCATTTAGATTCTCCTAGGATGGTCTTCTGAAGTCCGAAATACAATTGAGAATTTCAATGATTCCTAGTTGAAGCTCTTGGCCATGACTATTTTTCTTTTCTTTAGAACCGAATGCATGAGAGCATGAAGCTTTTTGACTCCATCTGCAACAACAAGTGGTTCACTGAAACCTCCATCATCCTCTTCCTCAACAAGAAGGACCTCTTCGAGGAGAAGATTACTCGCAGCCCCCTCACTATCTGCTACCCCGAATACACAGGTGCAAAGCGTTAACCCTGCCGCAACTTCTTGTTCCACATCAATCCCAAATGTCAACAATTCAAGTGTATCTAACTGTTGCTTTCCAGGAGCCAACAAGTTTGATGAAGCTGCCAGTTACATCCAGACCAAGTTCGAGGACCTGAACAAGAAAAAGGACACCAAGGAGATTTACACCCACTTCACCTGTGCCACTGACACCAAGAACGTTCAGTTTGTCTTCGATGCTGTTACTGATGTTATTATTAAGAACAACCTAAAAGACTGTGGTCTTTTCTAAAGGTAAGACATGAGAATGAAAGGGGTTTGTGAAAAACCCAAAAAATGAATACCGTTTTACAAACGCATTCATACCCATTGAACTTATCTACATTTTATCAAGTTTTAACCACAAACTTAAATGTGTTTCCTTAGGATTTTATGTGACAGACCAACACAAAGTTGTGCTTTTTGTGAAGTGGAAGAGAAATTAGGATTTTTGGCAGGTTTGCTGTTGTGCCATAGTCTTTCAATTTTGGATGATGGATCGAACAGTGCTTGTTAAATATTAATAGCTCAAAGATGTTGTTTTATCACCTAACTGTGCTTGTTGTCCATAATTTCATCCCTGTTATGGTGTTTTACTTTATTTTGTGATGGTGTTTGTTCATAGATAGACAGACAGATAGACAGATATTTAATGCAGGAGGGAAACAATTTTGTTATAATAGCACGTCGTAAAAGGTTTTGTAAGACCAGAGAACACAATTTCCCAAGCTTATACATCATCATTTACATTGTTTACAGTTTGGACATTAATAAGAAGAGTTAAACTAATGAATATGAATTGATCTAACAGATTGTATTGTAACTGTGGCTGTATGGTTAACAGCATGGTCGTGTTGGATGATGAACCTCCACCCAGACTCTTCCTAATACCAAGAGGCAGATGCAGGGTTGCTTCTCTGATTAATGTTCGCTTTGCCTGCAATGTCCGTTTAGGTAGCCAGCACTATCTTGGTAGGTCTACAGTTGTTTAGCCAAACTCTTTCTCTGGTGGACAACGCTCTGAGAGATTTAAAAAACTTGGAAAACTGTTTCACTAACAAGAGTTTTTTAACTGACATTTGAAGGCAGTTGGTTGCACTGAATACAAATCATAACATGCATTGAGGTTTGTGCTTAGATCATGACAGAACTTTTTGTGGAGACAAATCATTTTTAAAGGCACTATATCTGAATGGCAATGATTTTATTAAAATTTCTTTAATTTGTGTTTGATTTGATGTTAATGCATGTACTTACTATAAACTTGTCTAAAACATGTTCTGTTCTCTCCTCTTTTGCAGGACAATACCCATCGCACAGAGACTGCATGAGAGACTGCAATAGCCATGTGACGATTTCTGCTTTTCATAATGAAAACCATTATGTGTTGATTTTTGCTTTAGAAAGAGGAACCTATCAGAACTTCTGCTATCACTGATTTACAATCCACTTCATCCACACTTCTCTTTGTAGGGAGTTTTTTTAAAATTCCTAATAAACAAACACATATTTGATTTTAAAACACAAATTGTATTGTAATTTCAAACTGTGACACTTTAATTAGATCTGTAACATTAAATTATCTATGTAGCTTTTGTTTGAAATGCAAAACTTGACATGTTATCATGGCATAATGTTGGTGGAAATAGATCGGAAGTTAAGAGTTTAATCATTCACCATTTTTATGCTACATGCTCTGATGGTTTTATTTCATATTTGCCTGTTTTTGTAAACTGGCCTCTCATTAATTATGTCTTATTTTACTCAGAAAAAGGGAAACAATTGATAAAAAACAACTTTTTTATAAAAGAGCACATGAATTTATGTTTATTTTCATTTAAAGACCCTTTTAAGTGCACAGAGATTATTTTTAGAAGAAAACTAACGAGCATGGAGATTGAAACTGGATGAAGGTGAAATGTTTTTTTTCTACACTGTTTACACAGAATCAATATTCACACTTGTATAGTGGATCGTTCTGCATGACCCTCCATAGATTCCCCTGTAGTCTCCCCCCATAACTGATTAACAATCTCCAAAGCATTATGTTTAAAAAAAAAAGTACTCAAAAATGGTTAATGTGTCACTTGTAAGGTATATGTAAGAGTTTTAAATGGTTATGTCGGTTTCCAACAAGAATTGTTCTGTCAGTCTTTTCATTCCAAGTCTTTTAAACATATGTTTGTGCCTTGATATCTGTTTACACTTGTTCTTTAGAGACATGCCATCTCCATCGTGTTAATTAGGGCTATTTTTATTCCACATAAGTTCACGGGATCCAAGATTTATGATGCAACACCACACAGAGACAAATGGATGATCATTGTTCATTAATATTATTATGATTCACTTGTTTAATGTAAATAAAGTTTGACCACATTAACTTTTAGCTTCACTGTGATATTTTAAGAGAACGTGAAAATGGGTTCTTCTGTTTTTAAATTTGGACCAATAATTTGATAATAGCAAATAATAGGAGCCACTTCTTTTATTGTAGTAACATAATCTCACACTGTAGCCCCTAATTAGAGTAAATCTTTTCAGGGAGAAAAGATGTATTAAGAAATACATGTTTTAAAAAAAACACTGCTGGCACAATCCTTTCAAAAAATAAAATTTAATGGAAACATTTGTCATTTATGCTGTACTTTTTAAGGTTGATCAGTGTCTTAGAACCAATTATTAATCCTCCTTTGTAAAGTTTATTTGGAGTAGGTAGATGAGGTTACACACATGTCTATGTCTCTTACTTACTAGCCACTATAGGCTGGATCAAATCTTATATTTATCCTGTCACCAATTCTTTTTGACAACCATTAGATGCTCTATCTACATGTTAATCTCTTGTTGTGCAAGAAAAAAGACATCGCAAGCATGCCAAGTTTGCAAAGATGTGCTGGACCTTTTGGCAACCACCACTCCAGGTGGGCCTGGCATGAGACAAAGGAAGAAAACTCTCATGCTCACTGTTAGGTATGGTGGATAATCTGTGAGGATGTAGACCTGTTTCTCTTCTAAAAGCCTTGGGAACCTCATCCGTGTGCATTGCAGCATAAAATCTGATTGTTGTTACAAAAGTATGTCAACATTATAATGTTATGGAATATACTGCCAAATTGCCACAGAGATGGACACTGCATCGAACTTCCTCCTTCATTCTACGTAGACAGAATCCTACAGAGTTGAAAATGTTTGGCTCAACACAAGGAGAACTTCAGCTGTATCTTGTGTCCTGGATGCGACTGTGTGTGTTGACTCTTGAAGCTCTGACTCCAGCTGCATTCCACACCTTGTCAATCTCCCACAAACTCTGTGAATCAAAGCCTGTTCAAATCCTCTCAAAGATCTGATAATCCCTGATTCTTGTGCTTCCTTTTTTGACACTTCTTTCCTTTCTTTACCTTAATTTTCATGTTTGGATACAGCATTGTAAAAATTATTTAGCAATGACTTGTAGAGGATCTTGATGACTGGCTTGACAATTGTCAAGTCATCCATCTCATTTAGCCCCCTGTGTAGGTCATTAAGATAACATTTCTGTATTAAAATTCTACCTTTAAGTGATCTGTAAAGTTATATGTTTTTCTGGGTAAGTAAATTTTGGGGTTTTATTAGCTGTGGGTGTTAATAATCAAAATTAAGAGAAATAAACATCACTGTGTGTAATGACTTTAACATGAGCTTCACTTTTTGAACTGAATAACAGAGATTACCTTTTCAATAGAAAAAATACCTGGCTATCAGATTTTGGTTAATCCACCACATCAGGTCTTGAATTAATATTTTTTGTTATTTATAACCACTGAAATTCCATGTTCAAACTAAACCACCAATAACTTGCCTTGGAACTTGCAATCACTCGCAATATTTTGGAATCTAGATAAGAAAAATATGTGTGGGAACCCCGAAAGCGAACAACTTAAGGTTTCCCATCACTTCACTTTACTGAAATATAATATAACGAATTGTTTTGCATTTAAAACATTACCAACAAATCCATCACTTTGATTTAATAAACAACATAGGGAGAGGGAAGCCGATCCAGTAGATGGCGCCGTTGAGTTTAGCCCATAGACGGCATAAAGGTTTAGCCACCACGTTAAACAGAGCGACATTGTGGCGCTGTAGCACTGATTGTGAATTAAATCTGACAGAATATTTACTGAAAAGCTCGATTTTACGCCGCGTTTTAAGCAGAATCACGATTCAGTAATTAATACACGTGAAAGACACGGTGACATCAATGCTCAATGTGTGAAACGAATTTAGTCGTAGTTTTATGTTGATAAATCACAGCGGTATTGACATAAGTGCCACAAACCTTGTACGCCACATTTTAGAACACCTAATATGTTTAATATTAAATTTCAATTAACTCAGTAAAGCATCCATTGTAGAAGACAATAACTCAATACGTTAAAAATAATAAAAGTGAAATTTCATTACAAATTTAAAGAATCAGTTTCGTACTCTACAATTAACAGTAATAACATGATTCCGACGAATACAGTGTACTTAATGTTTTGCTACATAAAAGTCTGGATTCCTGTTGCCCAGATCCAGATGTGGAGTCACAGAAGTCCGACCAGTGCGGTGAAATTTAAACACAGTTAACACACGCTGTAGTTATTGCTCCACCTTTCTTGTTTCAAGTTGCCTCCAGAGCTCTGTGCTGATTGGCTGCAGCAGAAAAGCCATGAGTCCTCAAATTGAGCTGACGGACCTTCATTAGTCTCAGAGGAGGGAGTAGATGCTGGGAGACACGTCCTCTGGTGGAATCAGATTGGATGTGTTAGTCTGTTAAGCTTAAATTAACTTTAAAGGTAAGGTAGTCTTGTGCTTGACTTGAGGTTTCGAAAAGAAAAGAGGGAAATTATCTTGTTATATGGCTAAATTGACCTTTTTTTTTCTTTTTAGGAAAAATAACGGATTTGAGACTTCAACAAATCTTTAAATCTTTTTGCAAGAAATGGTAAGTTTATTTCCCTGATTGCTTATTGTTCTGTTTCTACTTTTAGATTCCTTTTTAAGCAAAGAAACACTTTAGGTGTCCGTTAATGCCCATAGTTTTTCCAACTCAGTTTTTCTTCAATGAGTTAAAACTGCATGCCCCCTCCCCAAATGTTTGTTTATCCACCAAAATGTTCTAGCCAAATGCATATAGTGTAACTGTATTACCCCTCTCCATTGTTTAAAAGCAGCCAAGAAAAACAGGGGCACTTTAAAATCTGCAGAGTCTCCCTGTGGGTGACTTTATATCTGCTAAGTCGGTCTTCAGGGCCAAATGGTTCAACACCCACAGCTGTGATAACATCATGGCTTTGTGGTGTCCTTACTACTCTGAGCCAGACCTTAAAGTTTAGGGGAGAAAATGAAAACCGACCTCTGGTGACTGCAAACATTTAAAAGATGTCTGCTTTATACAGATTTGTTTTTGGCTGAAGAGATCTGAAGTAGTTTATTTATTTGAAACCTGTAAGGGGATTATCCACAGCGTCTTCAAGATTTTGTGTGTAATTCCACGGCGTTGCTGTCATTTCCCGCTGAATCAAACACAGCACTCAACATCCTGTGGGCTGAAGCAGTCCAGGGAGGATATGTGAGCCAACATGCTGCAGTCCAGATTCAGCTCCACTTTGTTTCGAACTTCCCCTCTTAAGTTTAGGAGGCACAGATTTTTAAATGTCAGTTGAAAAATGTGCATCCTGTGCTGTGAATTCTGATTCAATTGTGATGGAGTTCTTAAAACTGCTCTGAGGTTTGTCAGGAGTTGCTAAATATCCCTATAGAGGCAAGTGATCTTAGCTGGTAAAAATCGGATTGGTTTTGTTGAAATTGCACCAAGATCTGCTCTTATCTCAAAGAAATGTATAAATCCACAATAGGATATTTACATTGGATTTCAAGTGTTTTTAGACTGTGCAATTTTTCATTTTATCACAAATTAAACTACAAACCTTAATGTATTTTTTGGGATTTTATGTGATAGACCAACACAAAGTAAAAAGTAGAAAGAAAACGATAAAATTTTTTCTTTTATTTGTTTAACAACAAGACAACTGGAAAGTGTGGCAAGTATGTGTATTTGTTACACTTTATTATGCTACACATAAATAAAACCAAGTGAAATCAAGAAGTCCAGAAGTCAACTGTGTGTAATTGAATCTCAGCACAGCTGTTCTTTGAAGGTCCCAAAGGTTGGATTGTGAACGTATGAGCCTCAAAAAGACCAAGTAACACTGCAGGCATGTCTGGATAAAGTTACGGAGAAGTTTAAAGTAATATTATATTCTAGAATTATATCCTAAACCTTGAATATTTCACAGTGGGTGGTTCAGTCAATATAGTAGTATTAGTATGATGCTATTGGGGGGGTTTTCTTCAGCAGGAACAGGGAAGCTGGTCAGAGTTGTTGGGAAGATGCATGGAGCATAGAAATCCTGGAAGAAAACCTTACAGCTAAATCTGATTGAGACTTTGCATCAAGACTTTAATTTTTCTGTTTACAAATGCTTTTTGTCTAACCTGACGACTCTTGAGCTGTTTTGTGAAGAATTTGTGCTCCACTTTGTGTTGGCCTATCACATAAAATTCTTAGAAAACATATTAAAGTTTGTGGTTTGTATAACCTGACAAACTGTGAAACAGCTTAAGGTTTGAATACTTTTGTAATGCACTATGTTAAAGGTGTCGCTGTGGTTGAATTGCTGACTGTATTTCGTCTTTACGTTTTGCATGGTTAATTAAATGTTTGTCTGTTTTTCAATTTGCAGCTGTGTTTGGGAAACTCCAGCGATTGCCTCCGGGACCAAATGCAGTCCATGATGAGGTCCTTGCAGGACCTGAAGCAGATAAGCAGGCCGAGGCCACTGAGTGAGCCGTGCGCCCAGTCTTTCGCCGTCACAAGGCTCTGCAAACAGAGAGCGCAGATGGACCGACTCACCCGTCTCCGTGCATCTGATGCCAGTGAGGCCAGCACCTATGACTCTGCCTGCTGCCTGACCAACCCACTAGAGGAGGAAGAGCAGCATGAGCCTGATCGGCTGGCGCAGGGCTCTCCCGGCAGTGAGAAGAGTGTGGACTTAGACTCTGGTTTCTCTGAGGCTTCCTGGCAGGATGAAGGTGTGGTGCTGAGAAGGACCAGAAACGTGCGCGTCTCCTCCTCTGCCTGCGTCCGAACAAACAGAGGAACCTCCGGCCGTGCCAGGCCAAAGTCAACGTCCGACGTCTGTTTGGAGCGCTGGACCTCTTTTGAAGCGAGTGAAACGGACGACTGGACCACATCTCTGCTGAGCCGCAGCAGGAACAGACAACCCCTGGTTCTGGGGGACAACAGCTTTGCTGATCTCATAAAGAATTGGATGGACCTGCCTGATTTCCCAGAACCAGCTAAAATAAAGCCCAGTTCGGGCCGACGTCTTGCTAAAGACATTTTTGGCAACATGCGGCGGAGGTTGGCAAGCATGTCTAAAGGCGTGGAGCTGAGGCCGAAGCCAGTAGACTCTCCACGGTTAAGAAGAGCTGCAGATGCTCCTCAGAGGATGTCCTGTCCTGTGGGATTTGAGCCTCTCAAACCCTTCTTCCATCAGTCTCACACAGGGCTGCATCAGCTGGACACTGATTTCTACAGGTTTTCTGCACTCATGAAGACGGGCAGCCGGCAGCCCATCATATGCAACGACATTATTGGATACATTTGAATGTGATGCCTCATCCAAACGGATCAAATTTAAATAAGACTGTTGTACTAATGTGTCATAAATAAAAGTCTTTATATTTATTGAACAATGTGCTCAGTATTAATGGGAGAAGATAAGTAAAAGTACACAAACAATATGTTCCTTATCTAGACCTTTATTACCTTTTATTGACAAATCACATTTTTGATTTGTTAAACAGTGTAGATACTTCAGTGTGTAAGTAGGCTGAGTTACCATATTAACCACAGCAGTAATCCACATTCCGTCCTTATAATTTGACCAAGCAGGAAAGCAGTGCATGTTTTAAAAAGTGTCTACATGTTAATTTGAGAGTGTGGAGTGAAACACAGTATGAGGTTGAGCTTTAGGGCAGGACAAACAAGCCATCTGAGGACAGATGAAGGCCTTGTAGATGGCTTTAGGAGGCTGGGAGGGGCGGACGTCCTTAGCAGTGGGTCAGTTCATCCCTTTGCCAGTTTATATCCAGCTGTTATCTATCAAAAAAACATCTGCCACTGCATACAATATGTATCGACAAATTTCAATATTGCCTTGTAAACAACAAAAAACCTAAAGATCTACTTTAAAAGGCAAGAAAATCGAACAGCTCTGTTACTTTGTGGGTTGGAAGCAGGAACTGTGCATTAGACTATGATTAATAGTACAACATTAGTTTAAATCATCAGTTATCAAAGCTTAAGAAACATGGTCTGTAAGAAACATCCTGTAGTATAAGTTTTCGTTTCAGAGCTCTGATAAAACAGTATGAAAAGACCAAAACAGCAAGTGTTTCAAATGGTAAAAAGGTTAAATGAACCAGTAGCCAATCTTCTCTCCCCCAGACTCACTCTTTACTGAATTAAATTATGAAACAAGCATCAACAGTCTCAGATCATGTAAAGACTTGGGAATACCTCCTAAATCCCATTTTAAAACACCTTGAATATCAAAAGTTAGCAAATGGTACTCCACAATAAAAATTTCTGGGAAAATCAACACAGAAAAAGCAGGTAACAGGAGCAACTGCAAAAAAATAAAGATTTATAACACACACAGAAAAGAAAGAAGAATGTAATGTGTTGTAAAGAAATATTTGTCTGATTGTAAAGAAACACTTTAAGAAAAGAAAATTTAATTGTAAAAGCTCACAAAATTAAACAAAAGATGACAAAAACAAAAAGTGACAGAAAACCCATGAAAATCATTCACAGGGCAATGTTTGGTATAAAGTATCTTTAAATTGTGCTTCTATTGTTTTTTATTTATTAAATAACATAATTGTTTAGGAGACTTGAATCAGAAAAAACTAAAGTATTTTGCCAAATCCATCACAAGAGCATGTACCTAATGGTAGGTACTGTCTCACAGTCCTCATCTTCATCAAACGAAGGGATCAACTCTAACATCTTCTTATGAGGAGGGATTTCTGCCTTTGTTACCATTCTCACCAAATCGGACACGCTGCAAAAGATAAATACATATTATAATGTTTGTATCAAATTGAAAGGATACGCTAGGATTAATGCATGAAAATGTGGAAAATGTGACACACATCTGTTTTTAGCCCCTCTGAATCTTTGTAGAACCACCTTTCAGAGTAAATACAGCTTCGAAACAGGAAGCTTGGGGCAGGGCCACTGCACAGGAAGTGGCCGCTGTCATTGTGGACATTTATCAAGTAAAGCCCAGTGTCCACATGGTCATCATTCTGACTCTCTTTCCTGCACAACTTTCTAACCACAACACCGGCTCCACAGACACGTGAATGTCAGCATTTGTGATTTGGTACCAAGTTTGTGTGAAAGACCACCAGCATTGCCCGAGAGAAAAATCTTCCATGTTTTCTCATCTATCCCATCCTGAAACTAGAAAAGGTCCCGCCCCAGAAGGTGATATGGATCACCTCTAAAATCTATTCCTTGACCATCTATAATGTTTTCAGTTATGTTGCTAACTAGCTCAGTCCCCCCCAACAACAGACAGACAAACTCATACATAACCTCCTTAGTAGAGGTAATGATCAAAACAAACCCTGCAGGGTCAATATTCTGCTGTGATTAAGCTGTTTAGCTGACAAGAATATCTCACACCATTAGACATCTGACTCAGTCCCCCCCGAGGGGGATCAAACTTGTGCAAAGCTGAACAGGCCTGAACAGCGTGGCTTATAGGATGCAAAAGTTCACCCTAATTTAACTCTTTAACACTTGTGCACAACAAACAGAAACCCGAGGAGACGTCTCGGTCATCTGTGTGCAGTGATGCATGTCCATGTGTGTCAACACAGCCTATCCTCACAGGCTCAGCGGAAACAACTTATTCTGCTATTAGAACCCAAAATAAACAAAGAATAGCTGCTTTTTCTGATGTGGTCTGAGTGCTAGACTGCTGCGAGTGCAGCCTTGAGAGGAAATCTTACAGAATCATTTTTACTGGACATACCTCATTTGCAGCCTGTCTTGGTGTCCGTTGTATAGGATAGCATGTCCATAAAAAACGCTACAGATGGTCAAGCCATTTGTTTCCTGCATGAAATAAATATACAAAATGTTTATATTTCTGTATGGGGACAGATAAGTTTAAGCAAGAAAATATGCACGAAAGTTACATTTTGTAATTAATTGTACTTCTACCACAGTATGCAAAATGTATTAAAAATAGTCCTTATGGACAAACATAAATATTAGGGGTGTAATCGTATTCGTATTTTTTCGGTACAGAACCTTCGGTACGGCACAAAGGCGTATCGAGTTTTCACATGGACGGATTTATGTGTTGCATGTTAGTCAGCAAAACATGCTACTCTGTAAACAAATACGGTACAGCCCAGCCTCCTGCTAGCACAGATTATGGCCAGCAACTCATACACGAGAAAGTAGGAACTTCAATGCCCGCTTCGGTTCTTAAAGGCTGCTGTTTGGGAACACTTCGGCTTCACCCAGGCTTCCCGGTGTTACAGAACAACATGTTTTCATGCTAACTGATTGCCAACATCCTTTCGTGTTGGTTGCTGTTAGCTACCACAGACGTTATTGAGCCAAAGGGAACTGTTTAGCTGCCCTCTACAGTGCCGTTCACTAAACATAGCAATAAAGAATAAGCAGACTCGACATCTGACTGTAATAATTTCAGCTAAAAATGTTTCCACAGGAATTAGTCAGTTACGTTTGCGTCGTTTGAATCAGCAGCAGCTGGATGCTGAACGGAAGGACCACCACCCCCATGTTGGGATCCATTTTCCAAAAAGGAACTGAACAGACTGCATTTCCCAGCATTCCTAGCTGTGACCCCAACTATGATCCCGTTGGTCCGTGGCCAAGGATGACATCACAAACTTTGTAAAAGGAGGCAGCAATGAGCGCCAACCCGTCTTTACACGCTGCTCTGCCGGCGGAAAGAGGACGCCCTTCACCGGTAAATTCCCTTATTTCTGACCTGCTGGGGGGGGGGGGGGGGGCCCCGTGTTCAAAAAAGAGTAGAATCCGCAGACTTCAATCTGCGATTGTGGGAGCTTTATTTATCAAGCTTTCGGTCAGAGACCTTCATCAGGAGTTGTGCAGGTTCATACAAACAGTCCTAAGTTAAAGAGGACAGTTGATGTCAAAACACCTGTGTGACTCAATACAGTCACTGCTGCTGGGGGGAAAGAAATCCCTTTAAAATCTTCAAAGTGCCACTGTCTATCCAGCGTCTGTCCGTGCATCCAGCCTGGATGACAGCAGAAGTGTTCCAAGACAGTTCTTTAAGACGGCCCTGGCCATCTACGATGTCGATCCGCAGCCTTCCGGCCTGCAAAGTAGGACTGAACCAGTTCATTTACTACAATCTTTCTCTGTCTGGGCAGATAAATAGAGAAATATAGGTCGGAACGAGTTAGAACTCATTCATTGTTGGTTAAAGTGTTTTTAAGCGCTGAAACTGTTGGCTCATTAGTGTCACCGAAAGCTTGAATTTGTCAGCTGGTTTATTTACTGTGTTTTAAACTGGTTTTTATCTTGAGCGGATCCCTTTCTCTCACTCTTACATCTCTCTCTCTCTGAATATATCTTTTGCGTGCAGCATTTCGTGTCCTGTCCGGCCCGTGCTGGCTGGGCCTGTTAGCCAAAAGCTAACGCCATTGTCCCTAGTTCTGTGTTAAAGTCTTGGCCTGCCCACATGGAGGAGCCAGCACACGCCTGGTTGCTCATGTTCATTGTTAGCCAACGCTAATATCATTGTTCTTTGTTCCAGAAATTTGTCTGATCTGTGTTTGAGCCCCCCTGGAGTGAGGGATTAACCCATCTCCCGGTGGCAAAACCCCCTTTAGCATCTACGTCTGCGCATGTCTTAGCTTCTACCTATGGGAGAACCAACGCCTGACTTCCCCCCTCCCTTTTCATGATAAACTGTGTTTTGAAGCAATTCCCTGATGCTTATTGTTTGTTCTGTCCACATATTACTCATTTTTTAAGATCGGAAGTAGTGAGTTTGCATGCTTTAGAATAGATGGGAATTATTGACTAAATGCTTCGGCTGTAAGGATGATCGGTTTTCTTACTAAATTCCACTTAGCTTAAAGAGAAGTTTTCTGTGATTACTTGGTGTATGCGTACAATTATTGTCCACAGCATTTTTGAAATTATACCCTTCAGAAGAGACTGGGTGTCTGGTAGAATTGCTCCTAAAGAAAGGAGCCTGCACTCTGAACGTTAATTAATAGATTAAAACTTGAACTTCATCAATAATTACAATAATATTAAATTATTATTCGTACTTACTTATGGTTATGTAAACCAGTGAAGAATCGCTCACTCTGTGTCACAACACCCACTACAGTGTCCCACATAAATACTAAAATAACGTTCTTTATCTAATATAATCTTTTGTTTTTACGGGTATAAAAGGCCAAATAAAAATAGACAAAGGATACCAAGAGAAACTCCGGAGTTAAAAACCGCAGGTTCTCGTGAAAAAGAGAACTCTGTAGCGGTGATTAAATCATTAGATTACAGGCGCACTCTAATGCCTTCCACCTAACTTGACGTCACCCCAGAGTAAACAGGGCTCTAGTTATCGTAGCTGGATAAGTTGGTATTCCAATATGGCGAGGCCCAGGTAGCTATTATTAGTAGTACCTCTTACAAACATCGTTTTAAACGCTACTCTCCATATGCAAACACCACTTTGATTTTGTTTATAGAGTTGCAGGCTCTATATGTAAAATGGATTTTAGTTGCCTTCTTATAAGTTTGCCTAGTAAAATATACATATTCCACCACAGCTACTATTGCTGATGTGAGGAGTGGCCATATTGAAAGTCAAAATCGCTGCAAGAAAAAAAATCTCCAACTTTCCGAGTGGGAAGTCAGAATTTGGCAGGCGTTCTAGTTTATTTTTTGCCATTCCAAAGTCAGAATTTCCGAGTTCCAACTACAAATGGAATGCACCATAGCTCAAGCAAATTTCCGTCAGCTGGCTCAGGTAACAGCTCAACCCCCGATTACCTTGTTACCCCTATTGACACAGACAGTAAGGCACTCTAAACTACGGTATTTATTTCATATCCCAGCTTGTCATGATTTTGGTAGAAAGCCAAAATATTGATGTTGCAGTTTCCTGAAAAGAAAATATTTATATATGTCAATTCATTGTATTAATATTTTATACATTTCTTATATTATCTGAGAAGATTGTTGGAAAATTTACTCCAACTAAAGTT
Source organism: Valencia hispanica (assembly GCA_963556495.2). Lineage (NCBI taxonomy): Eukaryota > Metazoa > Chordata > Actinopteri > Cyprinodontiformes > Valenciidae > Valencia > Valencia hispanica. The sequence continues at coordinate 11,275,179 of OY747708.1, read as the reverse complement.
TGAATTTAAATGTCAATACACAAATTTTTTTTTCCCACTTTGCTCCCTGACTGTACTGAAAATAAAATGAACCGTGAAACTGAAACCAAGGTACGCACTGAACCGGGAGTTTAAATGTACTGTTACACCCATTATAAAAATCATCAGGCAATTTTATTTGTATAGCACACTTTCACCAACAAGGCAATTCAAGGTGCTTTACATGATTAAGGGGTAAAATAACAACACCAGTAAAACACAGACAAAGCATATGAAAAACAGCAATAAAGCAAGAAGCATACACAAAACATGATACATCAAAGCATTACTCAAAGGCAGCTCCAAACAGATTTTTAGATGTGATTTAAAAGAACTCAGTGTTTTCCAGCAGCTTTGCAGTTTTCTGGAAGTTTGTTCCAGATATGAGGAGCATAGAACCTGAAAGCATCTTCTTCATGTTTCATTCTAATTCTAGGGATATTGAGTAGACTGGAATTAGAGGACCTGAGTGGTCTGGTGGGTTCTTCGATATACTTTGGTGCTAAGCCATTCAATGATTTATAAACTAGTAAAATTATTTAGAAGTCTATTCTCTGAGCTACAGGGAGCCAGTGTAAGGACTTTAGAACTGGGGTGATGTGCTCTACTTTCCTGGTTCTAGTGAGGATGCGAGCAGCAGCGTTCTGGATCAACTGCAGCTGTCTAATTGACTGGTCTTACAACAGGGGTTTAAAGACCAGGCAGGACAGATGGAAACACGGATGAGAGGAAATAGAAGGCAGTTCTAGAGAGTCAGGCCAGATGTGCATTAACAAATATCAAACAGTCAAGTTTAGCTCTTAATGTGTACAATGAAGAATTAAAGCAATTCTGAAGGCAAAGTTTAGTCCAATCCGGTACCAACAAGGGGTACCTAAACATTGTGGCTAGTGAGTGTATGGCAGCACACTCAATATTGCAATGCTGTTTCAATCCATATTCGTTTCTCATCTAAGCCCATTCTATAGCATACATTCAAGGTTAAAAATGAAGAAAATAGTCACAATGGGCACTTCTACAGTTTAAATGATAGAAAAATGTAGAATGTAGACAATTATCTTAAAGTTGTTAAACCCTGTTTTAAATAGGGCAATCACCTCAAACAATAGTCATTGTCACATTACGTGCATTGCAGGAAGGCAAGCAAGTTTAGGAAAACAAATCTCATTAAAAGTGCATTCTGAAGCAGCGGGTGTGAAGAAAGTGTGTGCTTCCTTGCAGTACCTTCACATGCTGGATGAGATCTGCCAAGGTCATTTCCTGCTGATTGGAACGTCTCCCTTGAACAAGGAAATCATCCCACAGGGTGTACTTCTTTCCTGCGACCTGACGATAGACACATTACTTAGTTACACATTATATCGCTACACACAGACACAGAACAAGCTGACAGACGAAGGACGGCTTGCTGTGGCGGGTGGGCAGGGCATACCAGCTGAGAACAATCTGCAGGGTCCCAACAACCCACAAAAAGGTCAAGAAGGTGCTTCCTGTAGCGAGCCTTTGCTTTTCTGAAGTTCCATCTGTGTCAAAGTTTTTGAATAATGTGAGCCGCTAAAACTCTCTGCAGCTAATAAATGTTTGTGCATTTGGGAAAATTGTTAATGAAATAGAATAATTTAGAAAGCAAACCATCAACTAACACTAGCAATAAAGTTTCTAAGAATAACCTTTAGTGATGTGCTAAAGATAAGAGACTTTCTCAGGGCTGATGTATTGAGCAAATGTAAGGATTTGAGCAAGTTTGACAAGGGCCTAATTGTGATGACTTGCTCAGAGTATATTAAAACCTCCAGCTCTTGTGGGGTGTTTCTGGTTTGCAGAGGTTAATAGCAACCAAAAGTGGTCTATGCAAGGACCAGTGATAAACTGGCAATAGGTTAATGGGCCTCCAAGGGTTGCCGATGCAATTTGGGAGCAAAGAACGGCCTGTACAGTCCAACCCAACAAATCTACTGCATCTCAAATTGCTGAAAAAGTCAAAGCTGGTTCAGTCTTAGAATCTAAAATACATCACAGTCTGTTGCATATGAGTTTGTATATCCACAGACCAGTCAACATGACTCTAGGTCATAATGTTATGCTTGATATCTTGACAAATTCTGGTTTCACAAGAAACCAGACATTTCATTGCCAAATTTCCTTGTTTCACATGAACTGACACCAACTGTTTCAACTGATAATTGAATGTTTTTAACTGGTAAACATAATGTTGGAACAGGTGTCTCTTGAAATAAACCTTTATTTTTCCAATGAGATTTAACCTCTATAAATGAAGGTGAAATAAAATAAAATAAATTACCTTCATATACATACAGTTAACATATTAAACAAGCCTATGGAACACTGTATTTTAGACATATATTTATTTTGAGAGATAAAAATCTATTGGACCTAAATTATTGGACAAAGCTGGAGAAGTCTGCAGGTGGGCTGACAATTCTGCACGAGCGTCATATTATATACAAAGTGTAGTTTTTTTAAACAGGGATTCTAAAATCTGAAGCCTTAGAGCTGCATGTGGCTCTTTAGACCCATCTACCTGTGCTCTTATTTTCTTTAAATATATATTTTTTATATAAAGAGAGTAAAGGGAATTAAAACGGCATGTTTTGTTTTTTTAAGTGTGTTTTCATGCAGGATCTGTATAGAAATTCAACACAACAGTGGAAAGAATATTTAAGTTTTTCTCACAAACAACACACTTTGTCACTATCCATAATTATGTAAGATTTTATTTAATAAAGTGCATTTTCTGTTTTTGTTCATGTTTAAAGTTTTTTCTTTATGCTAAAACCTAAAAATAGAAATAATATAGCAGATCTATTTTTTTCTGTAGTAGATATAAAAATAAACTATAATTTTACATTTAGCTTAAACTCTTGGAGCTACCTTTGCTCTGGGAAAATTTAATTCACCAGCACTGAGGACAAAAATTACTCTTTAGATACAGCATTTAGTCAAGAAGTAAAGCATTTAGTCAAGCAGTAGACACTTTTCATTCTCCCTGCTTATTTACCTATTTAGTTATACTACCAAGTATTGGTCAAAGGATGAGGATTAAAAACTGCTTAAAGCATTACTTATATAGCTTTATTAAGCAGTCACAACAAACAAAACAAAAACATAACAAAAACATAAATAAGACATTTTCATAATACAACCACTTTTGTGGCCATGAAATTCTAAATCATTAATCAACTCATTGGAGATTGAAACGATTTTCAGTTAATTATGTGGTAACTCAACTAAAATAGCCTTTTGATGGCTGACTACAAATGTAACGAATCCATGTGCCAGTTTCTCAGTGTTGCGTTAGTAGAGAATGCTTGTGATAATGAAGATACAACAGATAAATTACAGGAAATACTCATCTATCCCATCTACGGGAGCAGCTTAGTTAAAGAATCTAAAGACAAATCCAGCTAAAATAACTTCAAGTAAGTCTTTCTGAATAACTATACCTGGACAACAACTTTTTAAGGTTTGTATTTTTGTATGGCAAGATTTGTTTACGCTGTTATAATAAAATCAAGAAAGTAGGGAAAAATTCAAAATATCCTTTTGTTTACTCTGCTCTGCAATGCTTTAAAATGTTGTGGAATAGGATTCCCCAATTTATCATCATAACAAGCATCACAACCTAGGAAAATACATTATTAATATTTATTTAATATTTTATTAACTATTGATTATCAGCAGTACTGTTGCCTTGCAGCAACAATGTCCTGGGCAGCTGCTTAGACCAAGGCACAATACAAACCCAGACACTCAGGCAGATTACCTGTGCTTGAACACCAGTAAGACAAAGGTGATGCTGATCGACTTCAGGAGAAGGACACTGCCACACTCACCCGTGAACATCCAGGAACAGGACATTGAGATGGTGGATAGTTTTAGGTACCTGGGTGTTCCCCTCAACAATAAACTGGACTGGTCTCACAACACCACCACCCTGTACAAGAAGGGTCAAAGTCGCCTCCACCTTCTGAGGAGACTGAGGTCCTTCAGAGTGTGCAGGCCTCTGCTCAGGACATTCTATGACTCTGTAGTGGCCTCTGCTATCCACTACAATGTGGTCTGCTGGGTCTCGGGCAGCACAGAGCGGGACAGAAGGAGACTGAACAAGCTGGTCAGGAGAGCTGGCTCTGTCCTGGGCTGCCCACTGGACTCTGTGGAGGAGGTGGGTGAGAGGAAGATCTTGTCCAAACTCACATCCATTATGGACAACACCTCTCAGCTACTGGACCAGACTGTACAGAAGCTGAGCAGCTCCTTCAGTGGCCGACTGAGGCACCCTCAGTGCAAGAAGGAGCGTTACCGCAGGTCCTTCATCCCCACTATCAGACTGTTTAACTCTGCTTTAAAATTGCCTCACATATCTGCAAAAACCCTGCCAGTACCAGTGGACAATAAGCTCATTCAAACTTGCAGTTACTACCACCTTAATATTTTGCACTGCTAATTTTTGAAACTTTAATATTTAATTTAATTTCAATTGAAGTTATGTATTTTAATTGTACCAAAGATGCCTTTGTTTTTATTTATATTACTTATTATTGAACCTATCTATCTTATTTAGCACCTTTCCAACTTTCTGCACCCCCCTCCCCCCACACTGTGTGTTACTATATAAACTGTTGTAACTAGTGACTTTCTCCACTGTGAGATCAATAAAGTTTTGTCTTATCTTATCTTAGATTAATGTAACCCCTGCAAGAATAAACAGCACACGTTTACCATAAACATTATAATCCACATGTATCAGAGATAAAGAAAATGTATTATCTGACAAGAGTGGCCTAGGATTCCTCACATGCAGAAAGTAAGTCAAAATATGTCGCCTGGTCAGACGCTCCTGCTCACACAAAAGCGCCTTCTGGCAAGAGAAGCTATGAAGACCAAAACTTGGCCCGAGTTGTGAATACCAAAACCTCGGCCGAATCTGGCTCCAATTATCCCTGCTTCAGAAGCCAAGGAGAACTTTGTTGACTAGCCCTCACAACTCCCACCCCTTAAGGAGGTTTGGGGTTATGGAGAAACACTTGAAGCATACTTCTCCAAAAGTTTAAATGGCTGTCAATGTGCTTTGTCCCCGTGTTTACACATAGCGCAGTTTAATTGCAGGATGCACATCATAGCATTGGGCTGTTACGATGCTTTAAATGTTTTTTTGCTGAATTTTAGAGCCAAATGCTATTCAAGAGCAGAACAACTTAAAATGGGAAAAAGAGCTTCTTGATAAAGCAGAAACATTGTGGTAAAGGAAAATAGAACTTAAGTGGTCCCATACCAGCTATTTTCAGGAGGGCCTTTGAGTGTAAATGCTGATTCCACACAATGCAAAGCAGGCGTGCAGCCTATTTTTACACAATCTCCTCCCTTCCTCTAGTCTCAGGCATACAAATGTGGCAAGAATCCGAAGTAACCCAAATGATATCTTAGTCCAGACACTCAGCTAAGTTGGCTATTCACAGCATAAAGCAACAACAACAAAAATTCTGCAAGAATGTTGGGACCAAACTGGCTGCTGGAAACAATTACAAATGGTCTCCCACAAGCACAACAGCATTTTTATGGAGCTTCCACAATAAAAACAGCAATGTGCCAGCAGAACAGTTGCATGTGGGGCAAAGACAAGGAAAGTGAACCAAAAAGCTGTTTCCCTTTAGAACAACACTAAAACAAATCACTACAAAATAATGAAATATGATTTATCAGGAGTCCTCTATAGTTAACTTGTCTACCAGTACTCCTCTACCAGGCAATTGCTGCACCATACAATGATAGTCATGTAAGTCTGAAAGAAACCTTGGTAAAACTCTCCAGGTTTTTCTCAAAGAAAAACCCAGAGAATCATTGACCAAGACCACCTTAAATGATAAAAACACTGATCTGATTCCATGAAGTCAAAATATATAGAGAGGTGTTTTAAAACCTTTTCATACGTACTTTGAGTACATTCATTTCCAAAACTTTGATTTATTTTAGGTTAGGGGATGGATTAGTTTCCTATTTTAAGTGATATTCTTCCGAACTTCGGCCTGACCAGGGATGTCAAACAACCAACACACAATCGAGGGCACACTAAGGACTTAATTATTAGCAAAGGTTTAAATATCTCCTACATCTCATTAATTTATATTGCATTATCTGACCATTTCTGTGTTTTCTTTGAAATCACCATCCCTGCTATACTATCTAGCCACAGTGGGATCACTGTAAAAAAGCATTTTCTCGGGGACAGTTTAGTTAAAACATTTAAACAAATTTACTCTCTCACTTGATCACCTTCTTCCTCCAACACAAACTCGGTAAACAAGCTGGTAGATAACTTTCTCTCAAAAAGATTTTAGACATCATTGATACTATTGCCCCAACTAAATTGAAAGTAGTTACGGGTAGAAAGAAGTCTCCATGGACTAGTGATGCACTGGAACAGAGTGAAAAAAGGTAGTGTTGACGAGCTGAGAGAAAATGGCCGAAAACTCAACTCCAGGTTCACTATGAGATTTACAAAGACAGACTGAACAGATATCACTTAACTTTGAAAGACGCAAGGGAATCATTCTTTTCTGAAATCATTACCAGAAACATTAATAATGCGAGACTTTATTTGCAACAGTTGAGAGACTAACTAATCCTGTAAAAATAGCCCCTGAACTAAATTCCACCTTCGCTTGCAATAAATTTGCCAGGGATTTTATTGAAAAGATTCTGACAATTAGAGGGCCAATCTGTACATCAGTACCAAACACATTACCAATGTGGAGAAAATTTCTGAATTTCTGAAAAAAACTGAACCAAACAATCAAACCTTGAAGGAATCATTAACCAATTAAGTTCCTCCTCTTGCTGCCTTGATATCATACCCACAGTTTTTTTTTTTGAAAGTTTTCCCTGTCATTGGGTCTAATCTGACTCAAATAGTGAACTCATCCCGACTGTCAGGTGTCTTCCCCCAGGCTTTAAAAACAGGAGTTATCAAACCACTATTAAAAAAGAACAACCTGGACAACACGTTAATGCAGGCCAATCTCTAATCTTCCATTCATCAGTAAGATTATTGAAAACGCTGTGTTTTAACAGTTTAATTGCTTCCTAACAATGACCAACCGTTTTGATATTTTGTAGTCTGGTTTCTGTGCTCACCACAGCATCCGCATAAATACAGACTGTGGTAGAACCACAGTGCTGGTTCTGTTGAGTCTCAGTGTAGCATTTGACACTGTTGATCACGATATACTATTGTCTGAAATTTTGTATTTTATGCTTTTTTTACTGTTGTTCTCCCCAAATCATATAAAGCACCTTGAATCGCCTTGTTGTTGAAAGTGTGCTATACAAATAAAGTCCCCTTGCATTGCCTATTTTGAGTTTTATTTTTAAAAAGGTCTTTCAACTTCCTCCAACAGAAATCAGACACCAATTTTAAAGCAGTTACAGAAAACGATGACATTTTTACTTCCCTTTTTATCTCTATTGTAATATACGTACACAGTTTCAAACAGACAATAATACATAATTTTAGCAGTCAAAATTCAAAAACATTTGCTTACATCTTAAGGCAAATTAATTTTGTGCAGTATGTTTAAAGTATTATAACCCGGATCTGTTTACTTTTTTCAAAGAGGTTACAAGAAGCACCTATTGTAAATTCTCAGTGATATTTTCATATCTGAAGTTCCCCAGTATCTGACCTAACTGCAAGCCACTTCCTCTTGTTGACAGGAAGTTTGAAGAGCTCCTGGTCTCTTCCTGAAAAAATCTGAAGCCAGCCAGTAATTTATAATGTTCTAAAATAGGCTACACGTACACCTTGTTGGTTTGCAATCCCATCAGGCAGGCCTGAAGATAAGCTCCAAGTGTGAATCCAAAAGCGAGTTACTTTTCAAGACAACAAAAACGCAAAATTTATTCAAAATGTTCTAATATGATTTAATACAAATATTAGATAATTACTGATGACTTGCTTTTATACATCTTCTGTTAAAAGTTTTAGAAATGGTAATAAGCACTATAGCTTGTGAAGTGTTTGTAAACATCTAAAATTTGACCATTTCGCATATAAGAAGTGCCTTTCTCCAGATCTCTTCAAAATGTCTTTGCCTAGCCACAGGTTAATTCAAAATAACCTCTGATTCCTGCAGGTGGTGTCCAAAATCTGCTAAATAAGAAAACTACACAACCTTGCTCATGGTTTTTGTACCCTTTGTTAATATAAAAGCTACCAACAGTTGTGAAATGTTCTTCCAAAGACAAGGCAAATCAAAAATTTTGCCTTGTCGTTCCAAACTTTTAGCACTTTAGAAAACTTTGAAACTTTGAAAACAAGTCTGTCTCTGATTGGTTAAATGTTAAATGGACTGAACCTATATAGCGCTTTTCTAGTCATACTGACCACTCAAAGCACTTTACACTGGAGCCACATTCACCCATTTGCACTGACAAACGCACACACATTCATACACTGATTCAGAGTTTTGTAGGCAACTTGGCGTTAAGTGCCTTGCCCAGGGGCACATCGGCATGTTACAGAAAGAATTGAACCTACACCCCTCTGATTGCAAGACAACTACTCTACCTACTGACCACAGTCACAGTGGTTGAGTAGGACCTTGTGATGACTTCTCCCAGAAACACATGCTGCCAATAAGCGAGTCAAGTTCTGTTAGATTCAATATGAAAGAACCACAACCTTTCCAGAAGACCTTTCTGACCAAGGAAGAACTAGGCCTGTCGGATTTGGTTGCTTTAAATAACTTTAATTTGCATTGTACATCATCTTCATTTTGTCTTTTTTTTTGGGAAACCTATGCAATATTACTTTTTTGCTGTGTCCACCTTGGACATGTGTTCAGCAACATTTAGCAACTTGCTTTAACAGAATTACTGTTTAGTTCACTGTTTAGTTCTTTAGTTTCCAGAACATTTAAAACTATGACCCATCACATTTAATGAGATAAAAACAGTTGACTGACTAAGAACAAGAACAGTTGCCTTGTCCAACAAATATCCATGACAGCCTGGGAATGTGACAGTAAGGGTCCAATTAATCCCAAAACAGTCAGAAGGATCGCAGTCTGACTGAAAAGAAGTCAAACTAGAAATGTTGCTGTTGTGATAAATTAAATCATAATGCTTAATGCATACTTCAATCTTGCCTTTAAAGCAGATTTTAAGGAACCAGACATCTGAGTTCATAGATAGGTCCTCCTACATACAGTGTGCCTCAAGAAATACATCTGGAGGTTTGTTTCTATCTCTGCTTCATTATCGGCCCAGAATTCCAACACTGGAAACGTTTTTACAACCCGCTGTGGCTGGAAGCCTGTTCCTTCAAAGGCAGCTTTTTTTCTTTTAAATGGCTTCAAAGTGATTTTCAGGGAGATCAGATGGTAAATCTGAGTGGCCTCTTCACATCATATTCATATCTTAAGCTCGTTTAGCTTGTTTTAGCTTCTCTTTCTGTAGAGATTATGGCAACTGAAAGCCCTGTGTTGTTATTCTGGCCTCATGTGAGCCTCAAAGTCAGGCTGCTATGAAGTTCTCTTGTACTAATGTAATAATAGGCTAATCAGTGGGCCTCAGTCATGTATATACAGTATTATATTAGGTTTAACCTAAGTTATCCCTGGTAGTGTCAGGTTTCAAGTAATCTGTTAATTTGACCAATGTGTTTTTTTCTGACCGGAAGTAATACTGTAATACATTAAAGGAGCAGCCTAGCAAAACTTCTGACCTGAATCTGAACGAGAATCTGTGGATGGGGCTAAAGATCATGGTGATGGCAAAGAGGCCTTCCAACCTTATGGACTTGTCAAATCATCAAAATACCAGTGTAAAAAGGCGAAATACTAGTCAGCAGCTATAAGAAGAGTTTGATTACTGTATTATCATTAAACACGTAGCTATTATTTGTGGAGAGGGGTATACGGAACTGTCCACATTCTATTTTAATAGAATGTAAATTTTAAAAAAGACCCGTGTGTTTTTTTAATCCTCTTATAAGGTTTTGCTATCTTTTGCTAAATGTCTGTCACATTTCCAATCACATTTCAAGCTTCTGGGTTGAAGAAAAATCATTTTAAATCTGCCAGGGATATGAATAATTTTAGGCTTAAATGTGTAATATATGTTTTTTATGTCAGAGATGGGAGATATAAATGGGCTCTTAGAAGTAAAATCTGGTATAAAGCACATATTTCTTTAAGATTAATGCTCCTATGGTTCATATGGAAAACAATATAGCCAAATTAGAAGAACTTTGCTTAATTATAAATAACCTCTGATGGTTATGTTCGGGCAACCAAAAAAGGTCACACTGATTAGTAAAAATGGACAATAAACAACAAAATTATATTTTTTGAAGGCAAAAGTGGATATTTGGTTTTCTTTGCTTATCTTGCAGCACAGAACTGATAAAGGCCAGAGTCTGGTTTTATAAAAAGAAATTGATTATTTAAGGCACAAAAATCTTAATTCAGTCATGCCAATGTTGGTTTTAGTTTTGAAAAATACATATGTGTGCTATCTCCTTGAGATTTAATCAGCAGTAGCCTAATTGCACAATCAGAACCACAAACATAGTTAAGATTTATTTATTTGACAGAAGTTAAAGGACCTCTTCTAAAACATCTGCTTATGTTTTTTTATGTTCTTTTTTTTTAGTTTAGCCTTTTTTGTATTTTTACAAAAGGATGATAATATTCTGTCATGTAAAATGTACCTTTTGTCTATCTTAAAAGTGTCATCTGCTCCTTAATCACTATTGATCACCAAAGCCTTTCGGATTCAGTGAAGGGACAGATGGTTGGGACCTCCAACTGGTATTTCTGCTCACAATAACAAATAAATACACAAACATTTGTTCTAATATCAGCCTTATGATCTCGCTTTAGGAGTGAGATAAACAGTTTGATAGTCAGGTCAAAAACTTACTTAAAGTGTCCATTTTGTAAGTCATTATCTGGCGTGCTGCTTCAGGGGGGGAGGAGGAGCAGCTGACAGCAGCACAGCAGATACTTCTCAGCTCAGTGCAGAGTTTGACACACACACTAAAAGCAGTCTGTTGCTTTTGAAAGGCTTCCATTGGCGTGTAAAACAACAAATAGAATCTCAATGTGATTGTCTTTCAAATGAGAAGATAACGACACTCCACCTGACTGAAAATGACCCCAGGGCAGAAGTACTGAGTCAATAAAACTCTGACAAATGGGCCACTGACACGATGGAGCCTGCAGAAGCACCAAATGCTGGAGAGACTGCAGTTTTACACGAGAAACAACTAACAACTAATAATTGTTTACGAGTATATCTGAAATTGTATCTTCTATAATGTGATTAAGGTGTTCCAAATAGCTTATTTAAACCTGCACCATTATGTTCTCCCAAGCTTTTCCGAGTTTATTTGAAAAACTTCAGAATTAGTTACTTGTGGATCTTTGGGGATTGTACTCCAGATTAAAGAGAGAATCATAAAAAGTGTGATTCAAGTTTGCAGAGAAAATATTTAGGCTAATATTACATTAACATAGGCTATTTAATAATAACAACATAATAAGTCCAGCACAGTTTCAAAAAGCACCATTTTATTCCAGTTGACAGCGGTAATAAACCTTCAGTTTTACAAAGTACAAATCTGAAAAATGAAATTCCTCTTTACTCTTAAAGCTCCTTTCAAGTACAGCTCCAGTCAAACTGAAGTAGGAGCAGTTGAAACAAAGTGGTGAAACAATAAACTGTGCTGCTGTCACTTGCTGGTTTTGCAAAGATGGCTTCATCTGTGAAAGCACATGTTATTGTAGGGCTTCAATGGCTCGAGTAAATGATATTTGAATGGTGGAGATGGTTTAAAGAGCATTTTGTATTTCAGTTCGCAATGGAAGTAATCCAGTCTTAGATACTTTACAGAAGCCATGCAAAAAGTATCAGTAATCATTAGTGGCTAAATATGTTTTATGCTTTTGGATAAAAGCAGTGCTAATCAAATTAAACTACAAAGGCAACCTAAAAAGGCTGCAAAATAGATTGGAGGTTTTTAGTCAGAAGACAGCATGTGCTTTAGTTGGAACCAATTGATGTAATTACAGATACAATTTTTATACACATCATTTAGTTGCAGATATCTTCCTTCCTAATGTACTCTTATTTCATACCCATGTGTTGCCATTTCATCACTTCATACTTCAATTTCATCCCCGTAGACAAGCCATTACAAACTCAAAAACCCAACCATTGCGGATCAGTTTATTTCTCTTAGGTAAGTATTTTGATGAAGTAATGAGATAGGTATAATTTGCCTAAATGCTCCAAAATTGCATTTAATTCAATTTAATTGAATAGTATTTTCTAATGATTTTATACTGGGACTTTTCCTATTATTGGGGGGTCAGCTTGAGTTGAATACTATGAAATATGACAGATTATGACCCCTGATCAAACCAGAATAACTCTGAGCAACCTCCTGCTTGTATTACTTATTGGAGTCACATAACCACATTTCCTTACTGTAGACTTGAGCAGATTATATATTTAAAAATACTGTAAAATATTTGTTATCGAGCTGAGCACTAACTGACACAGGTCAGTATGAAGTGCTTCAAATAATCATATTTGTACACAAAAAAGTCAGGGACAACAAAAGAACAAATACAACACAGTAAAGGCAAAAACGACCAACGCCCTTTAATTGGAAAGATCTCACTGTCTAGATGTAATGCATAGGTACTGCATTTATTCAAAACCAGGTACAAAAGTGAAAATGCCTGCTTTTTTCCACCTTTAATGGTGTCACATTTATAAGGCCTTCATTTGATGATAAAAGTAGAAACTTCACCTTTTTGAATTTACAACAATTGAAGAAGATACCTTCAGCGTGGTTTGGCATATTCATTTCATGTTCACTTGATCTACCACGCAAAGGAAAATTAGTTCAACACTGCAGAAGAGTAATTAAGTTTCACAAATGAATAGTTTATGAGAAAACGGGCAGTATAAAGTTCAAGGACTGATACACAGGGGTGTTTTTAAAGCCAATTTGCTGACAAACCCATGGAAATTGGAAATCGGAGACAAATTTAAACCCTCATTCAGTTAGCTGAAGAGCAGCTTTTTTAGTATAAGTCATGCCAGCTTGTGTGTGCGTGATGCCTCTGGATTAAATATGCATGAGATGAGACGATATAATAGGGGATGATTTCAAAGAGCGACTAGACCAAATGCCTGAAGCTTTTTAAACTACACAAGGGAGAGCGTGTATGCTGAAATTATGATCTGTACCACACACTTTACTAATTAAAAAAATCTCTACCTACCATTTTAGGTAGGTTGTATCTCTCATAATCTGAATTTAAATGTTCTTTCACTTGTGCACGACATTCTGTTAGATGGCACATGGATAGGCAAACTGTCCACAGACACGATATTCTGTTATGACAGAAAATGGAAAGTTCAATTATTGAGGAACAAAAACAAAACAGGAGACAAAAACAATATGAAAGGAACAACATGAGGGCAACCACACAGAACCAACAAATAAACAATGGAAAACAACAGAAGGTACATGCCCTATGTGATGATCACAGAATACTTATTATCCGTCATTGCCAGCTCTATTCATGTCAGGGGTCTTGAGTTACAAACTGCACAATGCTTTCTGCTCTCCTATGGGAATCCAGAGGGTCTTGGATCATGTTCGCCCCCAGTTTCTTTACTGGCACGGACCAAGGTGGCCGACGCAGATTTAACCACATGCGAGGTGAACCCCCTGCCCCCCTCTCCTTTGTTGTTAGACTCTCTAAACCAGTCCCTGGTGTTTGTGTGACAGATGTGTGGCCTTCAATTATGGAGGTACTGAAATCACGAGCCACTTGGTAGGGTGGTAATTATTTTCTACATCCTAAAGAACAAACTTCCTGTAAAACACAGCATCTTTGTCCTGTTTCACAAAGGCACACACGGTGAAAGAAAATTTAATAAGTTCATCAGCATCATATTCTGGATATAATACAGCTAGAAAATATGAGTAAAAAAAGAAGCTAGTGTGAAGATCAACCTAACGGTTCCCTATCTTCAACTCCTGTCCTGCTAGCTAAATGAAACACTAAGAGGGCATGTTGGGGAAGAGGGTTCACACAGGGAGTGTGAAAGGGCACAAAGTTAGAGCCCTCTTGCAAAGTGTGTGCACAGAAGAGAAAAAGGGAGTATTTCATGGCACTCCACCAAGAGGTATAAAATCAGACAAGGGCAGTATACACCAGTACAGAGAGTTGGACCAGCTGCTGCAGAGGTGGAGGATCGACTAATTTACTACATAGCTAAAAACATGCCCTTCTCTAGCCTCCAGTGATGTTTTTACATTTTATTGAAGCTGCACATCAAAAGACATTAAGACATTAAAAGACTAAAAGATATTTAAAAAGATATTTTCACACAAAAAGCTGTCTTTCTATGATTGTCATTGTTTGTTTTCCAAAGACAAACAACTAATGGTAACTTAACAAAGGCATCAGCAGGCATGAGCAAACAGCTGAGTAACAATGCCTCATATGGAGGATAGGTGAACAAATCATTTAGACTTACCTGAACCAATTACAACCTGGCCCTATATGGGATACCAACATAATTCTCGGATCGGATATTTGACTGGGACCACTAATAAATCCATCGATTCAGGGCTCTCGTCCCATCATGCTGCAGAATGTGTCTGATTTTGATTGAAATTTAGGTTTGAAGCAAAAAAACAAAAACAAAAAAAGATGCAGGCCCAGGCCTAGTTTTTTGCAGCAGCGTTAGGACTCCCTATGTGCTTCTTCTGAAATAAGAAGCACATAACCCTAACCCTTTAGTGTAGAAATGTATCTTCATGCAAAGATTCAGAGGAACGTTGAGATAGATTGTTACAGTAAGACCAAACACTTTACTCCCCCCTGAGGCTCTCCACAGCTCTGGGCAGACTAAAACAAGTCTGTGGCAGCAAACCAGTTTCAGTTTGTTCAGAGAGCTGCAAAGAGAAAACATGGCACTATGCAGTTGATAAACACGTACGTTAAGCTATAAGTTCAGCTTTTTCAGCTGCTAACAGTTGGTCAGTTGTTATACTCTCATTGTGTTTACACATGGTCTCCATCTCGTCTGTGTCTCTGTCAATGTTTCTTTTTCTCCTGGGTACCAAAAATGTGAAACAAGAAGTCTATTAACGGTCAACAGAACAGAGTAACTTAATAACTACTTCCTTTCCTACTTCAAAATAAGAGCCTCGAACACAGATGACGAGTTTTAAACTAAAAGTATTCTGCTTCATATCTAGACCCCATAATATTTGGCTTGGACTTACTTCACCAGACAAGTCAGATGCTGACAACAACTAAACCCTGCTAAACAGACACACTTCAGTTTGATCAGAAACATTGCTCTGCTTTAAGATGGCAAGATATTGAGCTGCATATATTCAGGTTGAGATACCAGAATTAGACCACAAAACATAAAATGTAGATCAGTGCATCTCTGAAGCATTAGCGACTCCTCAAGTTAGAGCCTCCTTTCTGCCTTTCCTTAAGGACATTTATGTACAACAAAGATGATGCAGACCTTTTTTGACAGCACTATATGAAAAGCGCTAATGAGATCTTTGGTTTATACTGTTTTCACAGGATGGTTCCTCAATATGGCCACAAGACAAGCTCCTAGAGCCAGCAGTACAGCTGCTAATAATTAAATGCTGCTGATGTCATCTTCCTCACCCTTGTACCTACTCATGAACTTGCTTGAAAATGTTTTGATTTACTCTTCCTTAGTAAATGCTTATTTAGATATACGTTGCAACAAAGTTCAACTCACAAAGCATTTATTTATTTTGTTTTATACTTGTCAGGGTGGTAGTGTACAAACTGGGCTCCTTAGTAGGGAACTGAGCATTGCTTACACTCCACAGGCTTGTTACTGACAATGTCAATCCCTTTCATCTCAAACTTAATCTCAAACTGGTTTTTTGAACAATGAGGTCACCATTCTCCAATGGACTCCAAAAGCAACTAAAAGTTGTTGTTGTTTTTCTGTGTGAACCCACCAGACATGTTATACTTTTCCTTTCTTGGCCTTGGTTCCCAAAGTGAAAGACACAGAGGACTAAAGAAAGTGTGTGACAAAGTTACAGTGAGCAGACAAGGACAATCTCCTGTTTATTTACATATTTCTAACTCCACAGAGAGGAGGCAGAGTGAAGCAGGGAAACTTCCTATTTTGGGAAACAGCTGCTTTAAAAAAACAGGGAAAATGATTAGGTCGCTGGGAGAATGACTCTTGAAATAGGAAATCACAGAGCTACATGTGACACACTTTTCCCAAAAAGGTCTTCAATATCAGCAGTCATAACAGTTCTGGGCTCAGGGCATGGTTACATCAGGATGACTGGCGAGTATTTGGCAACTTTGGACAAATACTTGGTGGGCCAACAGTCAAATCAGAGAGCTGTGAGTGTTGTTACTTGATATTAATGAACTGAGACTGAGCTCATGTGGGGGAAGTTCTAAGTTATTGCAAAAGTAATCTGAGCTCTTGATACTACATGTCTGATCAGTGATATTTAACAGCTGCACATCTGAAGTTGAAACAAAAGCCAGCAGCATAAACCCAGCCTAAAGCCAGAGAGATAAGACAGTATTAATATCTAGACCCTTTACTTGCTTTTCATTTGAAGGTTTCTATGTATTTTTTGGATATCATTTATATAGATACTCTCTTTACACATTTCAGTTCAGAATAAAAAAAGTTATAATCCAACAGCACAGGGTTAAAATGTTTGAGGGAACAAACGAGATGTGCTGTTTTTTCTGGTGACATAGTGTCTAGACCACAAGGCAGACTTAGGGGGTTCTGGTTAACAACTTTTAAGATTTGAAATTTCAGACATTTGCTAGGAATCTGCTAATTTTAGACTTTAATTCACAGCTGAAATGCAAATGGTTATAAGATGCAATTGACAAGATTACAAAAATAAAGGAAATTTGAGGCATTTAAAGTTCCCATAAGCATGCACTAGACATTCTTAAAAATAAGATATAGTTAAATTACTAAATAAAACTGCTTTGATAAAATATACTACCAAATGGGTAAAGGTGAAAGTAACCTTAAACAATGATATTAATATTTACGGTTGATTTATCTGTCTTTTGTGGCTTTAATACTACAAGGAGACTCTGACAAGTAGCTCAGAGTAAATATCTATTTGAAACAAAAGCAGCCGAATCTTATATGCTCCGGGGATCTTTTTCAAGTGGCAAATTCCAATTTTAAATATTTGGAATTTCTGGAAACGCATGAAGTAGATTAGTTAGATTCTGCAATGATTTTACAATATGCTTCTCATTTACCTACTCATACACACACTAATGCAAGAACTTTATTATATAGCCACAATTGAATACGTGCTTTCAGGATTCAGCTGAAGTGTGAAATGTCTCTTTTGGTTGGCTTTTCAGCTGCAGTCATTGCAGAGGAAAGGTCATTGAAACAAGGAAGAGTAGTTTAACACATTTCACTGAACATCAGTTAAAATAAATGACTATGAAACAAAGATTATTCTTTTATTGCTCTAAATTACTTCTTTCTTCTTCTTCTGCCCCATTATCACTGTTCCTGTGCAGACAGAAGGTAGGATAAGTGTGTGGGATTGGGTTAAATATAGTGTTTACAGAGTATTTTTTATTTTTTAATACAGTAATTGAGATGATTCATACAAGGAAAATCTGAAATTTCCATGAAAATCTGAAAATGAATCACCCCTGAAAAACTCCATGGTTGATGTTATAGCTTTATCTACTTTTCTATGACTAAGAGATGCATTTTAGAGATGAAAAAATTAAATATTTGCAAGTTAATTCTTTTTGCAACAGAAGCCTGAAAAGCTGGAAGAATTTTTCTTCTGCTTTAAGAATAAAAGTGCTGTTAGGAATAAATAAAACAACTAATACTTTTTAGTGTTTGAGACTCTTCAGTGTTAATTAAGATGTCTAAAATGTCTTGTTTTCACCAAGTGGTTGATGCGGTTCTGTACACAATTTTAAGGTCTGGCGTTTTCACCACGAGTTGGACTCTCACTGGGCAGGTTAATCCCAAATGCTTAACGATCTAGTGTGTCTTGTGGGGTCGAGTCAGTTGTATGGGAAACAGACAAAATACGGTACCGAATCACACTGACTCATGTGGTACCCATTTGATCTACCAAAGAGTGAATATATTTATTTTTCAAGTCTGAATGAGTCACATCCAAAGATGTTTAGCTCCTTTAGACAACTTTCAAGTAATACTCAAATACATTCATGTTGGCCAGTATAATTTACCTCTGAGTTTGGTGTCTAGAATCTATTCTCATCACTCCTTGGCCATGGTGCTCTACATGTTATGAAGTGATGAGCAGTACTCTACCCCCCCTGAACATGTCTTCCACATGTCAGAAAGATGAGAGGGTCTCTGACCTCGGAGGCCAAAGTGGGTGTAGGTGTGGTGGAGGGATTGAAGAAAACCAAGCAGAAGCTGGGGTTAGCAGCAGGCAGGCAGACAGGAAGGCAGGAGCAGCGAAATGAAATGTAGATTGCATAACACTTATTCATTTAAATAGACTGCCAAAAATGTTATGGAAAGCTTGAGATAAAGTGTGAGAAAGATTTTGTGTGACGTAGAAATCAAGCTCTAGTTGATTGGCTGACCTAGCCTTCAGATGCTGCTTCATTTTTAAAACACATGTCAATAATAAAGTTATAGAAGATCAGGTGAAGACTATTAATCCTGGAAGCAGGTGTCTGGGGGGCGATTCCTGCTCCCAAAGCATTTGCTGCATGTCTTCCCCACTTCTCTCTCTAGCCCCCTCTCCTGGAAGATATTTGTAAACGAAGATCGCTAGCTTTACGATCAGAGTTCCTTTATCTTCTTATAGTCAAAATTTTAACGTTTTTGACTCCAATTTCAAGATTTTGACTTACATTTCTGTAAGAGTTCCAAGTTGTTTTAGTTTAGTTTTAAAGTATACAAATAAATGTTCCCTTTTAATTTGAGGCAGTCATTATTACAGTTTTGAATAAGCAAAAACCTGACAAATATACAGTACAGACCAAAAGTTTGGACACACTTTCTCATTCAATTGAATGAGAAAGAAATATGGAAAGATGGATGGATGATCAGACAGAAGGTATAATATAACTCCCAAAAAAGGTTTCTGGCAAAACTTCATTGACTGTCAAGGTGCATGGAGAGGGTCAACGATCTGTACTTGTATACAATACTTGAATACCAACTTTACAATGCTCATTCTTAATACTTCAAGTGTTGCTGGAGTCCTAACCTCATCAGATAGGAATAGTTTGGAAACACAAAAATTTGTCAGTATTCCATTTTCCCTTTCAGAATTTTCCAGACTGTGCAGTAACCCAGTAGCATTGTAGAATGCATAACTAGTTTTCCATAACCATTCGTCTCATCCAGTCCAGTGGGTTTGTGGATCACTAAACCCCCAATATTCAAGAGCGAAACAAAACATGATGAATGCCAAGTATTTTTTGGCAGAAATGAGACCATCTTTATGGAATGCCAAAATGCTCAAAATTAAATAAATAAATAAAACCTTGTGAAATAAATAGTTACATGAATAAATAATAGACAAATATATAAGGTGACAATGAAATTTTGAAAAAAACTGAATTCATATAAAATTCTTTGCTCATTAGTATGAAATATTTTCTCTTTTCCTTTAAAAATGTATTTATTAATAAAAAGATATTTAACTGTAATTTTTTGCCATTTTTATACAACTACATCAGGTTTTATTCCAAAATCTCTTTTTTCACAAAGTCAGCTTTTATTTCATAATGGTGTTTTTCCAGTAGCTTATTTATTTCAGAAGTTCACTTTTCAACGGAAGAGTTCATCTGCCGGTCAGGGTCAGTGGGTGGGACCTGCATGTTCATTGGCTGGTGTTTAAACATCTCACTGACTGCGGTACACCTTAGCATAACATGCCAACTCATGGGCCGTCCTACATAACCACTGAGTTATTGATGATATGTTTTCTGTGTCATCCAGCACAGTCTGGAGGAGAATGGCAGAAAAAGCCCTGGTTGGTGCTTAGATAAACAAACATTCAAGTAAAGGAAGAATTATTTAAACACCTGGGATGGACTGGAGACCTGTCCAGGGTGTACCCCGCCTCTCGCCCCGTGACTGCTGAAGATAGGCACCAGCCCCCCCGCAACCCTACATAGGATGGACGGGTACAGAAAATGGATGAAAGGATTATTTAAACATGACCTGTGTTATTTATGAAACCTTTTAATGATTATTTGTATCTAACCTCCGACCAGGGCTTCTTTCCCCACCCTCGTCACATACATGGCGCCCCGGGAAGCTTTACACCTGGAACACTGATGCAACACTGGCCGATTTGATTTAGACTGCCACATTAAAAGGGTTGGTTGGATAAAGCCGTACACGAAATCTAACAGGCGTTAAATTCAACAACAGTATAAAATAGCTTCAGCCCTTCCATGCCATTCTCTTTCTCCTCCAGGAAAATCAATGTTTAAGCACCAGCCAATCAGCGTTCAGGTCCAACCTACTGACCCTTGTTGACAGATGAACTCATTCAGTTGAAAAATGGCCTTTTAAAATAAAAGCTGATTTTGTGAAAAAGACGTTTTGGAATAAAAACCAATGGAATTAAATAAAAATAACACACACAAAAATAATATCTATTAGGAAAAAAAATACGGTTAATGTTTCATATTAATAAATACATTTTTAAAGGAAAGTGAAATTTTTTTTATATTAATGAGCTAAGAATTTCATCTGAATTCCTTTTATTTCACAATTTCATATCAAATTATATATTTGTCCATTATTTATTAATGTAGACATTTATATTATAAGGTTTTATTTATATTATTTAATTTTGAGCATTTTGGGATTCCATACGTCTTCCACTTAGTGTTCTTCATTTAATAGTATCTCTTAGAATATTTTCCTGCATTGGTTTCTTCCTAAAACCTAATGGTGTATTCAATGACAACAGAAATTCTAACATCTACCCATCTCTTATAAGACAAGGCAGCAATTACGCATTTTTTCCCCACTTTATTAAAGCCACATCTTTACAGGATAAACTGGGAGAACCCCCATGTGTTTGCACATGAGAAAGAGAAGATGCCTGGAGCCTTTGAAGGGCAGTAAATCACTCTGCTTCTCTCATCAAGGTGGCCTTTTGTTGCAGATGCTGAATTTTTCCCTGTAACCAAAGCTGAAATCAGATCTACACTGTCTCCAAGCCCCCTCATTGCACCCTAAAGTTACACAGAACACAAGTTACCCCACATTTGGTGGCACTCATTGACCTTTGGCTCATAGAAAACGGGCACGCTCGGGTGTATCCGATTACGCTTCGAAGTGAGCTACAAACACAAACAATGATTTGCCATACTTTCAAGAAAATATGGCAAATCATATCATCAGATAATTTTTAAAATCTCATAGGCAATATTGTTGTATGTGCAGATTAAATAATTAATGCATCCCCAACAAACTCATTCATCAAACGTCCTCTAATAGAAGCCATTAACTTTTACCTGACCCTAGGAGAAAAGACAACAAGCTTTCTTCTCTTATCAACATACAGTTGGCTTGAGTTCACTTCATGTGTCGAAACAGAGGCAAGCCTGGGTCTGTTTCTGTCTTACTTACACTAAAACATCTTATGGATTATGCTGAGCCAGTTTAAAGTCTGGGCTTACAAGCAAGTGACAGACAGTTTGCAGTGGGCTCTCACTCTGAAAGCACTCATTCATGACTTAATGCTTTCCACCCAAAGAGGAGGGACATTACTTCAAACAGAAGTAAACACATTTTTCCTGAAGTAGACCGGCTTAAATTTTGAATGTATATAAAGTAAGGGTCTGTTTGACTGTAAAAAGTGCTTTACTCAGGATTTGTGTGACTGAATGCTTTTATGGATGTTTTCCTTGAACCCCTTACAGACCCTAACTGAGACCAGCTGTGGTTGTGTGGAGCTGCTACTCACTTCGAAGTTCTGTGGGCGGCAAGGCTGGGACAGGACAAAGTACTGTACAGCCAGGTTGAGGTAAGCTGTGCGGTAAGAGCTGATCTTCTTGTGACCCTGAATCAGTTTGAACAGCTCCAAGCACATCAGGCCTGCCACTGCTGCAGTCGTCGTGGCAATGGCAGGAATAATCCTTCCAGCAATGCGTTTACTCTGTGAAAGGAGACGACAAGTTCACTTCCAAGCTTTGCCCCAGGTCATGTACAGTCGTGGTCAAAAGTTTTGAGAATGACACAAATATTAGTTTTCACAAAGTTTGCTGCAAAACTACTTTTAGATCTTTGTTTCAGTTGTTTCTGTGATGTACTGAAATATAATTACAAGCACTTTATACGTTTCAAAGGCTTTTATTGACAATTACATGACCTTTATGCAAAGAGTCAGTATTTGCAGTGTTGGCCCTTCTTTTTCAGGACCTCTGCAATTTGACTGGGCATGCTCTCAATCAACTTCTGGGTCAAATCCCGACTGATAGCAACCCATTCTTTCATAATCACTTCTTGGAGTTTGTCAGAATTAGTGGGTTTTTGTTTGTCCACCCGCCTCTTGAGGACTGACCACAAGTTCTCAATGGGATTAAGATCTGGGGAGTTTCCAGGCCATGGACCCAAAATGTCAACGTTTTGGTCCCCGAGCCACTTAGTTATCACTTTTGCCTTATGGCACGGTGCTCCATCGTGCTGGAAAAAGCATTGTTCTTCACCAAACTGTTGTTGGATTGTTGGAAGAAGTTGCTGTTGGAGGGTGTTTTGGTACCATTCTTTATTCATGGCTGTGTTTTTGAGCAAAATTGTAAGTGAGCCCCACTCCCTTGGATGAGAAGCAACCCCACACATGAATGGTCTCAGGATGCTTTACTGTTGGCATGACACAGGACTGATGGTAGCGCTCACCTTTTCTTCTCCGGACAAGCCTTTTTCCAGATGCCCCAAACAATCGGAAAGAGGCTTCATCAGAGAATATGACTTTGCCCCAGTCCTCAGCAGTCCATTCACCATACTTTCTGCAGAAGATCAATCTGTCCCTGATGTTTTTTTTAGAGAGAAGTGGCTTCTTTGCTGCCCTTCTTGACACCAGGCCATCTTCCAAAAGTCTTCGCTTCACTGTGCGTGCAGATGCGCTCACACCTGCCTGCTGCCATTCCTGAGCAAGCTCTGCACTGGTGGCACTCCGATCCCGCAGCTGAATCCTCTTTAGGAGACGATCCTGGCGCTTGCTGGACTTTCTTGGACGCCCTGAAGCCTTCTGAACAAGAATTGAACCTCTTTCCTAGAAGTTCTTGATAATCCTATAAATTGTTGATTTAGGTGCAATTTTAGTAGCCACAATATCCTTGCCTGTGAAGCCATTTTTATGCAACGCAATGATGGCTGCACGCGTTTCTTTGCAGGTCACCATGGTTAACAATGGAAGAACAATGATTTCAAGCATCACCCTCCTTTTAACATGTCAAGTCTGCCATTCTAACCCAATCAGCCTGATATAATGATCTCCAGCCTTGTGCTCGTCAACGTTCTTACCTGAGTTAAAAAACTTAAGCAGCAACTTTTCCAATTTCCAATATTTATGTAATTCTCAAAAAGAAATAGAGATATTCAAATATTAAATCTTGATTTTATGATTTTCACACAGTTTAAATTAGGTTTCAGTTTCAGTGTTGGAGACTGACCTTGAGTTTATTTTTCATTTTACATCGGAAAAAGGCTCCAACATATTTGCTAAGTTTAAGCAATTTTACTGGGGGAGAAAATGCTGCAAATGTAAAAATGCTCAGATTCAAAGTAATATGAGTATAGAAAAATCCAAGCCGTCCATGGAGCAGTCCTCGTTGAACAAAGATATCTTTGGTGTAGTTTTAGATTCAGCTCATAAATTTTTATTATTTAATTTAAGACTATGCAGATTTACTAGAACTAAATCCTTTCATATAATGACCCCAATTTATAGCCTTAGGATCAAGACATTCAGCATGGCTGATTTAATATAGTGTATGATCAGGTGAGTAAGGTTGAAGTTATTTGGAAACGAGATGGAACCTGTGGAAAAGTCTGTGGGATTACACGGGGCTGGAGGGGAGGGATAGCAGGGAACTCTCTTTTGTCTCTCCTCACTCAACAGCTCCCCGCCTTGGCGGTGAGTGTCTGGAGCAGCGGTTGGAACAAGGCCCGGCTCAGGTGTCACCTTCCAGGCAGCAGGTGAAGTGCCATGATTAGTCCCATTCCAGGAACAATAGGTGGGGAGGCCGATTCTGCAGCTTCAGGGCAGGTGTGTGAAGCGACAGCTAAAAACACGGCCACAAGGAAGGAGATGAAGTCTGTCGCTCTGTTTTTTCTTTTTCTGTTGTTTATTCTGCACAGGGCAGAAATCCTGAGTGCTCCATCCTTGTATTTTTATTTTGCTTTCAATGAGTTTGACATGCTTATGATCTTTTAAACTTGTCTTGATTTTCTTTAGGGATTTCTAACTGTGTATAAGCCGCAAAAAGTCCAGAGAAAGACTTTTGAAACTCTTTAAATACACTGGTCCAAGGCGACATTACAGGATCACAGAAAGTAGGAAAAATATGAAGGCGTTCAAAATATGTATAGATGAAGTGCAGAATGTAAATATGGACCTGGTGGCGATCAGCTGCAGGGATGTCATAGTTCTCCGCTCTCAGGTTGGATGCAGCAACGATGTAGTCCATGTGGAAGTTGCTGTCATCATCCTGTAGGTGGGATGTTAATGATACAACAGTCAATCATGTCGGTTTGAAAGCAAGCAAAATTTTTCGTAAAACTTCCTCTTCAACAGTAATTAAATAATTCCTCAATTTCAAAATAAACCAGATAAAGCTGATTCCCATGCTATGTGAAATTCCAACGGTCTGATGCATTTTGCCTGTTTTGTGCTCTGACTGCTTTGAGTCACTGTGGTCACTATCTCATAATTCAGTAGAAATACGACTTCTGCTGTGATTGATGTGCGTAGTGAGCTCATGCAGCTCTACAAAAGCTAGGAGGCTGTCTGTCGCTCAGGGATAGCTTTAGGGTCTGTGATGAAGCTCCTAGCTGGCAACCTGATGCCTTTGGAACTCTCCTACACACATTCCATCCATCCACAGCATGACCAGGGCATACAGGGATACAGAGAAAAGGAGTTTGGGAGCTTTTTTAATTCAAGATGACATTCAATATGCGCCTGACTTACCTCATAGACCTTCATTACTGAACTAACACTAAGTTTTACCAGAAGCTCTTTAAGGCATTGTTTTGAAATCAGTCATCCTGCCAGGTCTTCTTTTAATCAGACAACTACTTCTGCAACAGAGCATCCTCAAGGTGGTGCCCGATGTACAGTGCCTTCCACATTAACTGGCAACCCTTGTAAGGATGTCCAAACATCCTTAATACAAAATATTTTATTGCAGCAGAATTATCTAAATTAAATCCTTTAATTTAAGCAGGTTTATTGGCATCCCTGCTGTTAATATTTTGTTCAAAGGATTCTTTGACAATAGGACAGCAATTTGTCTTTAATGAAATGTCAGTATTGGAGAATACAGACAAAAGGTATCTTTGATCAGTCATCTTTGAGGGATTTCTGTAGATCGTCCAGATCTCTCTAACGCTCTCTTCTCTTCAGCCTACTGTATAAGGTTTTGGATTTTGCCCTGGAGCCTGTGTTGGCCATAAAAAAAGTTTCTCTGGTGAACCAGCCAGATATATTGGATCCTTATTCTGCTGAAAGACCCAATCATGACCAATTTTCAGTTTTTTGGCAGATGGCACCATAACGTCCTGATATGCTATAGAGTGCTTCTTGGAGGAAACACTCAACATTTACTGTAACTTTCAAATATATAATTTCAAAGAGAATACCACATCAGCTAAAGAAGTCATTAGAAAGTAGCTTACATTTCGTTTTAGAATTATACCTTTACATTGATGGAATCATAACTTACAGTGATGATAACCATTTGTGCTGATTCCTGATTTAGGGTCATTGAGCACTGATGAGCTTACAAACCCCTTGTCAGCTGGGTCTATGGTTTAAATTGGTTTTTATATTTTTGAAATTTTTGTCCAATAACCACTGGATGTTTTTATCAGAAACTGCACATTAAAGAGCAAGTCACCGTCCTATCAGAGTCTTACTCCACCCACATTTCCTGTTTAAAAAATATGCCACAAGGAGACTACTAATCTTTCAATTCAATTCAGTTTATTTATATACCGCCGATTCACAACAGATGTCATCTCAAGACACTTTACAAAAATGCAATCATACCAACATTTTAATCTGTGTAAATCTTTAGTTAGTTTCCTATTTAAGGAATCCCAGCAGATTGAAAAAAGTTATTGACTGGCAGTTGGTCACTTTCTCACTTTTTCCAACAAGAGTGAGACAGGGGAAGTGACAGTTAGGGCAAGTTGCCTCAGATCCATTAAGAAGAGAGAGAAGCCGCATACTTACACCGAGAGAATGGTTCCGTAGTTGATCGTCCGAAGGAAATGTGTGAAAACTGACTGTTGAATTATATTTAGCTGACGAAGTACACAAAGGAATACAGCAGTGTTCAGCTGTCGACCCTTCCCGCTGCTGAAACTTGTAAGATGGCTTCATTTCATACTGCTAAATTATACTATTATTTTAGTATACTATACGAAACTATCTGTTGTCTTGATTATAAGCAATATCTCATTCCTCTATTTACCTCAGTGCTGCACTCTACCGCCACAACGCTTCTCACAGACGTAGCCGGAAAAGCTCTTACTGGCTTATTGAAAACCGGAAGTTCTACTAAATACACTGTGCATAAAGCCCATTGAGCTTGTAAAAACAAGCAAGCAGAAAAGTGCTTGGACAATCGATAATATGCCAACACAGCTCTGAGGGCATAAATGCGGTTTCTGAGTGTAAACACAGGTTCCACAAGTGATGTTGGAGCATGTTGGTTGCGGACAGTGACGTTGCGAAACCTACAATTCTGGTTGTTTCTGTCCACAAGCAAACGCTTAAAATGAAGAAAATGCAAATCTTCACTTTGGTTGGAGTTTTTAGAAAGAATAGTTTTTGTTGCCCTAAATCTGCGTTTTCATGTGGATGATGGGCCAAATCATAGAAAAATCTATTCATTTAGAGAGATACCCAGCTACGTGTGGACAAGACATAAAACTTATACATTTATCAGCAAAAGAAAAAAAGTTGATTTGCGGATGACTTGCTCTTTAAGTTCCAAGATATATTTGGAAGATGAACATCTTGGGTCTAAAACCTCTCTTTTTCAGAACAAATATTCCCGTTGCTAACCATTAAACACCCTCATGCTAAAAAGAAACAATTTACTTTTAGTCTTCCATTCATTACCTTTTAATTTGTAAATTAATTGTACTGAATGAGTTGTAGATATTTGTAGATATTGATGACAAAATAATATGTACAGAAGCCCCAAGATTCCACTTCTCTTTCAAACATTTCTACCCAAGGAAAGTACCTCGACCTCTTGGGATCCCTTTTAAAGAGTTTAAACAACAGAAACACAGGAAATGTTGAAAAACAGCACCTTGTAGGGACTTTTTGCCTCTATCTCAAAGTGAAACTGATTAATCGAACACAGAAAAAAAGGACATCCAGTCTACTACTACATAAAATGCTGAAACATCAGCTAATTAAGACTGTTTTTTTTCTGACAGTGACTGTTAATTTACTACCCTTTCCTTTTCAGGAGGAGGAATTACAAACAAACAAACGCTCAGGAAGACATTTTAAGAACTGCCTGGTACCATTAAGGAGGTACCGGATCCGTACAATCAAGAAAGTCTGAAGGAAGCAGATTCATGGCTTTAATATGGTCCATTTGTTAACATACTGTGTTCATGGTTCATCAGAGAAATCATCACAAACATTATTTTAAAAAAATTATTATGTTACACTGCCCATCTTGTCAAAGTCTACTTTTAAAAATAGTTTTTTTTATCTCACTTGTATTACTATCTTATATAATGGTGAAATTTTTAAAAAAAAGAATTTTACGGTGTTGCTGACTCTGAGGAACATAATATTGCAGATGCTAGAAATACTTTACCAATACACTTCCAGGAGAAGTTAAACTTTTGAACATTTAAGAAGTTACATCAATAATAAACATGACTGAATTTCATACAAAGTGAAGATGTGAAACATTATGAACAGACCTAGTCCAACACTCAGCTTTTTGTAATTCTCTTCAGCAAATACATCTATTCCATGTGAGCTGACTGACACAACTTCACCTTTTTCCAAATTTCTGAAAACAGGAAGGACATTTCCAAAATATCTGCCTCTCCTCTAAGCCACTGTATTCAGTGAAAAAACAAGAGACAATCGAGCCCTGTTTTCATGAATGGCCAAACACTGGCTAAGATTCAGCCCACTGAGGCTCAAAGGATGTTGGAAAAGACACGATGTGAAAGCACCTATAGATTTAAGTTTTGCTCCCTGCTAAGACTCAGTCGCCACTTAGTCACCGTCTGCAGCCTCTCCAAAGCATGCAGCAGAGGTATCATTGTACCCACCGACCTACCTTCTCAAAGTCAACGGGGTACAGCTGAGCTGAGCTCTTCAGTGAGGACAACTTTCCTTTCAGCTCCTCGAGTTGGGCTTTGTCTGCGGAGGAGACGAAAAGAGACTGAAGATGCAGGAAGATTTTATTAGGTGGTGGGAAAAAATTAAAAGCATCGGAAACCAACTTACCAGCGTCATCACCCTCCTTTTTTCTGTCTTCCTCCATTTCCTTGTCAGTGAGGTGAATTTTTACAGAGGACTTGGGACTAAAGGATGGAACCAGGACATTCTCTAAGGTCATTCTGATTGCAGCACAGTCTCTTGTCCCTTTGATCCCATAGATCTGCCCATATAGGTTAGCTGCTGCCATCACATACTCCATGTGGGTTGCCTGAAACAAAATCCAAATGCAACCGTTTACCCCAACAGGCATAACATTATGATCATCTGATTAGAAGTGTTTTTTGCTATTGCTGTCAGAACAGCTATAAGAATTTGAGACCGACTCCATAGACCCTAGAAGGAGTCCTGCGCTATCTAAGATGTTAGCAGCAGACACTTTAGGTCCTGTAAATTGTGAGGTGCTGCCACTTTGGATTGAACATGTTTGTCTAGCACTTCCCACTCAAATGGGCTGAGATCTAAGGAGTCTGAAGGGCCAACTAAACATTTTAAAGGTACAGTGTGTAGAAAATGTTGACTCTTTAGCGGTTCACCCATAGACTGAATATTGCTGGACGAAGCCTCGATGACGTCACCCATTGGTTTCGGAAGAGCAAAAATGAAGCCAAATGGGCTGTTCCCACCGCTGCCATCTTGTCTGCATCACGCGTTTCGTCACTCCCAGAAAATACAAAAATGGGTAAAGAGGTGGAGCTGAGAGTGGAGCTGTGAGGGCGGGGGCGGATGATTGACACACTGAGCCGATGTAGCCAGGAGCTAGTCCTGGAGCTAACTGAAGCTAACTGAAGCTAACAGAGGTTAGCGGGCGCCTTTAGCCTAAAAGCCGCAGTAGAGCAACTCTGCTACCCTCCTCCATCCAGGCTGTAAATACAATATTAAATTGGTAAGTTAACATTTAAATTTAAATAATTTATTCAAATGAAATTATCCTTAACTTAATGCAAGTTTTCAATAATATTTTTAACTTAGTTATTAATAGTGTATGAGATCTATTTAGTCTATGCATGAGATACATGATCAAGCTAAGTTAGTAAGGATAGTTCACATATTTATATTAATATTTGTATTTACCCTAATTGTTAGTGATTGTACTACCATGTAGGATCTCCCAGTTAAAAAACTGTTCCAACAGCTATTGTAGATTAGCAACATCTAATATGACTATTTTCGATCCTAGTCAATTCTGCAATGTATGAATTTTACTAATCATTTATTGAGGTCTGGGAAGGGATGAGTTGCACTTTTAGTAAGACACTTGTGTTTCTTTTTATAGATTGTGTTTACCAGGTCACAATGGTTGCATGCCTGTCCTCCACAACAGCCAAACAAAGTCTATGGCGGTAAGCTGCTAGCCACCGTTAGCCACCAGCCTTAGCGCTGACGGCTCATCCGAGACCTGTCAATCAAAAGGACACGCCCCTAATTATTCATGATTTCAAGATTAAATTATGTCTAAATGGATGAGTTAGAAATAAATTCACCCCCCTCAGAGTTGTCATGATGATAAACCTGACCTATTAAACCTAAAATGGTTTTTTGAGCCAGGCTGTAAACATGTTTATTTCTGCTGTAAAGTTGGCCTTTTTAACATGGGAGTCAATGGGTACTTGCTCCTTTCTGGAGCCAGCCCCCAGCGGATGAGGGGTGAACAGCAATTTTTGTTACTTCCGGGATGGCCTCAATTCTGAGCGGCGGAGTTTGCCCCTTGGGTTCAACCCAGCAGTTCAGAGTAGGTATTGGAGCTACTGTAGCCCACATGAATCAAAAGAGCAATATGAAATTAATGACTTCCAGCTTCTCTCGCCCGATGATTGCTGGAGATAAGCACAAGCCCCCCTGCAACGCTGCATAGGATAGACAGTAGGCCTATAGATAATGGATGAATGGACTTCCAGCTTTCAATCCAGCGATCAGATGCATTCTTTTAATCTGTATTTTCTTATAAACTCAGCAAAAAAAGAAACGTCCCTTTTTCAGGACTGTGTATATCAACAATAATGTTGTAAAAATCCAAATAACTTTACAGATCTTCATTGTAAAGGGTTTAAACAATGTTTTCCATGCATGTTCAATTAACCATAATCAATTAATTAACATGCACCTGTGGAATGGTCGTTAAGACCTTAACAGTTTACAGAAAGTAGGCATTTAAGGTCACAGTTCTAAAAACGCAGGACACTAAAGAGACCTGTCTACTGACTGTGAGAAACACCCAAAGAAAGATGCCCAGGGTCCCTGCTCATCTGTGTGAACGTGGATTAGGCATGCTGCAGGGAGGCATGAGGACTGCTGATGTGGCTAGGGCAATAAATTGCCATGTCCGCACTGTGAGACGCCTAAGACAGCGCTAGAGGGAGACAGGAAGGACAGCTGATCATCCTCGCGGTGGAAGACCACATGTAACAACACCTGCACAGGATCGGTACATCCGAATATCACACCTGCGTGACAGGTACAGGATGGCCACAACAACTGCCCGAGTCACACCAGGAACACACAATCCCTCTATCAGTGGTCAGACTGTCCGCAATAGGCTGAGAGAGGCTGGACTGAGGGCTTGTAGGCCTGTTGTAAGGCAGGTCCTTACCAGACATCACCAGCAACAACGCCACCTATGGGCTCAAACCCACCTTCGCTGGACCAGACAGGATAAAGTGGCATAAAGTGCTCTTCACTGATGAGTCACGGTTTTCTCACCAGGAGTGATGGACGGATTCGTGTTTATCGTCAAAGGAATGAGCGTTACACCGAGGCCTGTACCCTGGAGCGGGATCGATTTGGAGGTGGGGGGTCCGTCATGGTCTGGGGCGGTATATCACATCTCCATCTGACTGAGCTTGTTGTCATTGCAGACAATCTCAATGCCTTGCGGTACAGAGAAGACATCCTCCTCCCTCATGTGGTACCCTTTATGCATGCTCATCCGTACATGATCCTCCAGCAGGACAATGGCACCAGCCATACTGCTCGTTCTGTGCGTGAGTTTCTGCATGACAGCAATGTCAGCGTTCTGCCATGGCCAGCAAAGAGCCCGGATCTCAATCCCATTGAGCACGTCTGGGACCTGTTGGATCGCAGGGTGAGGGCTAGGGCCATTCACCCCAGAAATGTCCAGGAACTTGCAAGTGCCTTGGTGGAAGAGTGGGGTAACATCTCACAGCAAGAACTGACAGATCTGGTCCAGTCCATGAGGAGGAGATGCACTGCAGTACTTCAAGCAGCTGGTGGCCACACCAGATACTGACTGGTACTTTTGATTTTGAGCCTCCCTTCATTCAAGGACACATTATTCTATTTCTGTTAGTCACATGTCTGTGAAACATTTTTAGTTTATGTCTTATGGTGTTGACTCTTTTAGTGTTCACACAAATATTTACACACATTAAGTTTACTGAAAGTAAAAACAGTTTTAAGTCAGAGGACGTTTCTTTTTTTGCTGAGTTTACATTTTATCTGAATATGTGTTGAGTAATAAAAACATTGTTTCATGTTAGCTATGTTGATGGTAGGCCTAATTATGTTTGCTGTATTGTATGGCTAACAGCAACTAGAAAATTTGTAATTACTCCAAACTAATGTAACAAGCAAACTATATTGTTTTTTTCATTTGATTTTATAAATTTAAGGCTATTTATGTGATTATTTGACATTTTGGTTATATACAAGGTAGTGGAGTCTGTAGTATTTTTTTCCCTTCTGTAAACTGACTCAGATATCATCCAACGATTCAGCATCAGTTGAGACAGACAGAGGACACAGACGAGGGAGAGCACAGAGAGGCAGAGGTGTGTCACATGCGGTTGAAGCAGGGCAAGCTACCCAGGAGGAAGGAGCAGAATTTCCCCAAACCAGCCAGGGTGCCATGGCGAGAAACGACGCCATCCCCCACACAACGTTTAGAGGAAAAAGGAGAACTGCTACAACCTCTCAAAAAGGACGCGAAACGCAGAGCATTATATCTTGTATGTCCCTAAACAGCTACCGTATTTCAAGATGGCGCATGACTATGGAGGATCGACTACAGTTTATGTTTATAAAAATGCAAAATTTAAAGTTAATTGTAATACTTAGAACAGATGTTGGTGAGAAATATTAATGCAAAAAGACAAGTTTGTAAATGGGATACACAGAATTTGAAAATAAACTAGTAAAAATAATACACACTGTACATTTAAACTCGTTTTTGTGGTCTTGAAACATCGTCGGAACCATTGTTGTTTTGTAAGAGAACACTATCCAACTGATAGGGTCTGGGAACACCATTGAAGTGAGGGTGTGAATAGTCTCCAACCACTTCTCCCTTCTCCCACCTTCTCCCATAGTGCATCCCAGTGTCATGTGTTCCCGAGGTAGGAAACACACCGAGACATCTGCATGATTTAAAAAAACAACAACAAAAACAGACTCGTCCGAGTGGACCACCTTTTACCATTCCTCTGTGTTCCAGTTCTGATTATTACAGGCCCAATGTATGTGTTTTCTGCAGTGGATCGGGCCCCATTCATAACTAAATGTGATGCACTGTGTATTCTAACCCCTTTGTATCTGAACCAGCAATGTCTCCATTACAAATTGGAGCTGCAGTAGCTCATCTGGCAGATCAGACCACACAGATCATTCTTTGCTACTCATGTGTATTAGTGAGCCTTGACTGCTCATGCATTGGGTGTCATTGATTCACCACTCTTCATTTGTTGAGCCAATTGAAATACAGTATATATTCTACCCACTGTAGACCAGGGGCCCGCCACAAGACCTGCAGTCTGAAGATGTCTAGCCATTATATTATTATGTATTAAAATATGTCTCGAGTCAGCAGTCATTCCTCTAAGTTTTTACTTCCAAGTCACCAAAAATAGTTTAAACCATAGCTCTTTCGGCTTTCTGAAAATCTGACTTCATGACACCAACCATCTGCGGTAAATAAATTTTAGAACAGATTTTTTTTCTGTTATTCTCCACTTTTCTAATGTTTTAAAACTACATAACATGCTGTCATAGTTACTGCTGTTAAAGCTGCTATACCGAATCTGCAAAACACGTTAGCTTAAAAAAAAAAATTTCACACCTCTTAACAACGTTCTAACTTGGTATAGCTATAAATATTTACTGGAGATAAAAAATAAAATAAAAAAAACGAAAAAAAAAAATAAAGTGGTTCTGTCGCATTTGTCTAAAAACCTCAGGCAATAACATGAATTGGTCCAAAACCCTCGATTGGACCATCCGATTGTTTGTCTCACTGGACAAGGACACTTCCGCATTCACCTAGCTCTTCCACTCTTTATGTGCTCCCACATTTTGCAACAGAACACCACTGGTGTGAGACGTTCTCTGCTCAATAATGTCAGAGAAGGAGAAAAAGCCGGCTGCTACCGCTTCAACAGAGTTCCAAAAAGAAAAAAACTGCATTTGAAGTTGAGCAAGAGACTGGTGACCATACTTCTACTGGTGTTTTGCGCTCTCTCGTGTATTGTGGCAATGCACATTTCTAAATCAGGGGTACGTGGTCTAGGGATGATAACCGGCGGAAGGGGTGAGAGTTCTGTCACTGTGTTTCTGTTGAAAAGCTAGCATGTTCTGCAGATTCGGTATAGCAGCGTTAAATTAATTAAGAATTGAGATCGTTGAACAGATTTGCCTTAAGGATAATTCTTCTGAAGAAGAATGGACAAAAGGGTAAAGAGGGAGGAGAATGACATGAAGGCAAAACCTTTAACCTATATTTTGTCCAATAAAATCTTTCAAAATAAATTTTGTCCAATAAAAGAAAACAGGAGGCAGCTGTTTCAAAAGCTCCACATTCAGTCTTCCTTGCATCACACATGGTTTTGCGGAACATGGCTGCTGCATTCTGAATAAGTACTTATTCCTACTGTAATTAAGTCAATTCTCATTTTCATTCAGAAATGAGTACAGATGTCGGGCTGTGTTGTTTTAGCACCCATCGATCATAGCCTACTTTTGTTCACATTTTTAGTGTTTGGGTTGTTAGCAGTCCACTATTGCCTGGACATTTATACTATTGTCGGTTAATTGGGAGACAAATAAACAGCTTGGTTATCAAGGGTGTCAGTGTGTGTGGACAGCAGATTGTTATCTTTTACTACACATCTGTAGCTCACATAATCACTTTAAGGGCTCTATCAGACAAGATAAAGAAGGAATGTAAACCGCTTTCAAGAAACACTGGCATTTTTTCATTATATCCATCAACTAGGTGCCTGCCTTGAATTGAGTCAGACTCTACTCACATTGTTAGGGTCAAATGTCAGTGGATGAGGGCATCTCTTGGATCCAGACCAAAAGGGCAAACCATTGGAGGTCAACTAAAAAGGAGAAAATTTTTTTTTATCCCATTTATTAACAGCTGTAAAACCATTGCAGATTTAGGCTATTCACTTTAATACAATGCAAAACAAACCATAGGATTAGGTGAGAAAGTTGTCAAATCTTCTCGTTCTAATGACATGTCCAGGATTCCTACACATTTGTTGTTAAATGTAACAAATCTTCAGGCTCACATTTCCCTGCTTTTCTAATGTAAAACCAAACATTGACCAATTCCTGGTTGACATTTCTGCAGTGCCCAGGCAGTGCCTATATAAGTACAGTGCTGTCGGAAAGTGTTTGCTTCCTTACCAATTTCTGACTTTGCTTTTTTGTCACACGTAAATGTTTCACATCATTAACCAAATTTCAATATTGGATAAAGATGACCTGAGTAAATACAAAAAGCAGTTTTCAAATGATGATTTTGTTTAGGGAAAAAGGCTATCCAAACTGACCTAGTCATCTGGGAAAAAGTAAATGCAACCCTTAATAAATCATGAATTAACTGGGATTAAAAAGTTTTTAAAATAATGCTTATATCTGTTGGAGAAGTTTGGTAAAACATAATGGTCTGGGATTAAACAGGCCATACCAAACCTTAATCACATTATATAAAGGTAGACTTTCATATATTCCAGTACCAATGAATACTTAATTCCAGATGGATGGTTGGATGGAACTTTTAGACAATGCAATAGGGAATAAACAAACATTTGTTTTTATGAGCGATTTTAATTTTTCCTGATTATCAAGACCTGGTAAATACCTAACTCAAATTCCAGACTCGTTCAGACACAAATTAAGTTCCATCATATCTTTTAGCAAGACTGATTTATAATAAGAGTGGCACAGTATTCCTTGTAGTTGTTGTATGTTACATTCAACACCATGGGCAGTTACGTTGCTGAAGGAATACATGACATTATTATTCACAGTGTGTTGACTGGGATGCAGTTTGTTAGTCTGATAAAAGAACAAAAGGTCAAGCAGCTTTGATGTTACCAAATGGTCCACAAGTGGAGACGGAGACAGTGTCTTTCTGGTTGTTCCAGTTTTCACTGCAGGAGGGCTTTCTATTGGAGCAACAGGGATCAAAGGCCGAACGCCTTTTCAGAATCAAGGACTTCTCTTTAAAAAGATGAAGTGTTTATTATAATGTTGTCCAGAAACCAGTTTCTCTTTTTTATTCTTCAACATCGGAAAGACGAGAGAACATGACACTCAACTAATATGTATTTATCTTTCCAACCCAACGTTGAGGTAGAAGGGATGGAAGTTGATAAAATCTCCAAAGATGTGGATGAGCTGCAACAAAACATGAGTTAAATACAAGCTTTCTACACATCTTTTATAGGTGCACCAATATTTGAGGAGGGAGCTAAATGCTGACTAAACATGCACAAAACTGGATAAAATAGGACTCCAAGAAAGTTTTTTTTTTTACAGCATGAACAGTGGTCATTTAAGCGACGCAAACCAACCCAACGAAAACAGTTAAACATTAGCTCTAGTCTTTGAAACATCCCAAATCAAATCTGTTAAAAAGATTTTTGACTCAGATCAAATTCCTTGTTCTGTTTCCTTGACTTTTTAGCACGAGAACGTTCATTGAAGAAAAATAAAAATTGTTGCTTGTATTTTCACATGTAAACATGGCCTTTTTGATGTAGGTGTCTGCAACAGAACACTTAAGCTTACAATATACAAGAGGAAGTAAAGCAGTTTGCTTCTCATATATCAAAAATCGTATACTGGAGCTTTAAAGTCCAGACTGATTCTTCGTAATATGGCCTTAAAGAAGTAAGTGAAGCCTATCGACCAGTAGTAGCTGTTACATCCTGTGTATGGTTATCTATGACCAGTGTTTGTGAGGTTGGCATTTGACAGATAACTCACATCAGTAACCTTATCATAGTTCCTCAGAAATTCTGTGGTAACAACGGACTTTGCATAAGAACAATGGAACTATAACTGTTGAGTAGATTAAACATGACAAAAAAAAGAGAACAAATACCTGAACTACTGTTCACAGAACTGGGTTTTGTGATTGTTAAGCAAGACAATACAGATATGAAGCCAGAAAAGTACTGCCTTTTGAAAGAGATGCTATGGAAATTCTCCATGCTTTTACAAATATTTAAGTAGACTTAATAAGAAAGAAAAAAAAAAACATCAGTGGAACTTCCATAACTGTGCAGGACAACCAGTGACAGCACAACAGGGCCATTTGTAGGAACTGGAGGTCTAAAACTGGGTTTAGTGAGGGTTTGTTTGGTTGGATACTGATCTGTGACACCACTGTAACATCGCTCTGTCTGTATGCTTCAACCCCACAGAATCCCTTTGAGAGCACTGAGATATTTATTAGCACTGGCTTACCCCACCTAGTCATCTATGCTCCAGTGGCCCATAAAGTAAAAATGCAACAACAATCGTGTTGCTTTTGAGCCAATGTCCTAATGCAGTGCTTAAATGGCTGATACAGACAGCTGGTGTGCACGACAACAGCACCCCTGTGTGCCCTTAAACATTAACTGCATATTTATGACATCTGACTGTAAGTAGTGGAGCCAATCCTTTTAGACCAGCTGGGATTTTACCTCTCCGGGAGGGAAACAGTGCAGAAGCTGGCGGATATCGTTGTTATAGAGAGTCTCCCACTTGCAGCGTGCCCAGCTCACACAATCCTCCCAGTTCTTTGGACGCTGTCCTCCAGCTTTCATCTCCAGAAGGTTGCTCCATACCCCCCCAAGAATCTCCAAGGCTTCAGCATCCCCACTGGCCAGAGTCCGCCCAATGAATTCTGGATCCCTACAGGAAATAGTGCAGCTTTTAATAATAAAGTACAACTCTCTGCCTATGAAGACAAACTAGCAAAGTAGTGTATTGACCGGACAACCAATACTCAACACTTTACAAATCTTTCCTTGACAGAAGAACGGTAAGCAGAACTGTTAAAAGTAAGTCCTGTTAAAGGTTTGCCACAAACAAGGTGGGGGACACAGCACATACATAAAAGAAGGTTCTGTGGTTACTTCAAACTAAAATCAAAGTTTTTATAGTATATGCAGAACAGTATGTATATGTGTGTGTGAATGTGGTGGGGGGTACCAACATTGCTAATAACCCTAAAAACAGCAAATTCTCACAATGAAACTTGGTAATGGCAGCATCACACTTTTCCATCTACTGCTGCTCCTTTGCAGTAAATGGAACCTGATAAGTGTGAAAATGAATGCAGCTAAATACACGAGCATTCTGGGAGAGGTTTGCTTTCCAGCAGATCAGCAGCCTAAGAAATTCAACCAGAGCTCCAATGTAATAGTTTAGATGTAAGTATACTCGAAGTCCAGACTGAAATACAACAGTGAATCTGTGAAAAAAATATGAAAATGTATCCTAACAGATATTTTCCAAGTTCTCGCTAGACTTTTGAATCAGGAGGGGATTTTTTTTATTCTTTACTTTTGATTCACATCTATCAGAGGTCTGTGTTTACTTATCTCATACCATGTAGAGCAGTGCTAATCTAAAAACCTCATACATTGCTAATTCATTACTGTGCTATCAACATGTTCCAGCGCACACTATTTCTACTATCTTGTATGTATCATGGAAACAGGTTTTTTCCCCTTTGACACAAAAGCATGTCTGAACAGGAACTTTCAGAGGCATACTTCTGCATGTGGCAGCATGGGTGGGACAATAGTAGAACAAAACATAAGTGTTCATTTCCATGATGTCATTTATGATGAGTCACAAATTGCTGGAAAATGAAATGTGGATGACCGTCCACAGGAAAAAAAGTCCAGAAGCTGTTATTTGTACACTGAAAAATACTATCGTTTTGTGAGATTTATCTTTCAGTTTCTATTGGTGTGAGTGTGTACGCACCTGAGTATTCAGGGTATTAGATCAAATCTTACCAGAACAAACAGAAAAACATTTCAAACGTGTCGGGATTAGAAAGGCTCCAAGGCTCAGAGCTCACACCAAGTTTGGGTCTAGAAACTCAATGCTGTCGCTGATTATTTGTTCTGTCGACTTGCTTTGTGATAAGCTCAGTAAATCAGGTGTTATTTGTAAAATAAGCTCACACGCTGACAAATTATGAAAGCAGTACAACTGTAAACCAGACAAACTATTTGACATTATAGGCCAGCTTCTTTACTATGAAGACTCGCATTAGTTTAGCTATTAAGACGATTTCATGACAGACAGAAAGCAAATAAGTCAAGACTTTTTAGAACCCCAATTTGCTGGAAATAAAACTGCATCCATTTTGGAGGCATGTCTCTACCAGCTTTACACATTGAGAGACTTGCATTTTTACCCAGTTCTATTAGAAGAATAGCTCAATCTAAGTCCGATTTGGTGGGGAGATTCTGTGAAATTTAACTCATATTCAGTTCTTAATTTTCAAGTCCTGTATTTTGAATCTCCACAAATTCTCAACTAGACTTAGGTCTGGTCTTTGATTG
Organism: Valencia hispanica; assembly: GCA_963556495.2. NCBI lineage: Eukaryota > Metazoa > Chordata > Actinopteri > Cyprinodontiformes > Valenciidae > Valencia > Valencia hispanica. Next base: position 11,235,537 of record OY747708.1, on the reverse strand, counting down.
GATTATTCTAATCCATGAACATGGTTTGATCTAAACCTTTCCATTGGTGCTCTGACTTTATAATTGAGGTCTCTGTCCTGCTGAAAGTTGAATTTTCGCCTCAAGTATCAAATCTTTAACAGTCGCCAAAAGTTTTTTCCCCCCCAAAGATCACCCTGCATTTACCTCCATCCATCTTCCCACCAACACTGACCAAGTTTACTATCCCCACTAAAGAAATCTCCACAGCATGATGCTGCCACAACCACGTTTCAGTGTGGCAATTGCTATGCTCAGGATTATCTGCATTAAAGTTTTTACACATTACATTTATCATGCCAGTCAAAAAGTTTAGATCCTGACCTTCTTCCACATATTTTCCGTATCCCCTTCATAGCTTGTTTCAAACTGCAAATATTACCTATTTATGGCTTCATTCAACATCAGTTATCTGACAACACTTTCACAAAGGACACATTTGTGGAGTCCACCACTAATAGTTGTCCTGCTGACAGATTCTACGACTTGAGCTGTGAATCTCTACAGCTCCTCCACAGCTGCTTCTCTGATTAATGCTCTACTTTCCTGGTTTATCAGTTTAAGCTGTGGCTGTTCCTTGATATTGCTATTTAGGGGGATTAGAGAAATAGCGTTGGGAAGACCACACATTTTATTTTACTTCCACATCACTATTGTGTGCCACCTTGTGTTGGTCTTTCAAATAAACTCCCAATAAAGTTAATTATGATGTGAAAAAATGTTTTGAAATGTTTGAAAATGTATTTCCAAGTGATTGTAAAAAAAGAGGATTTTTCCTGAAACCAGTCTGTGGAATTAGCTCTTGTAATCAAGTGGAATTAGATCTGATGAAGGTGGAGTCTTGCCTCACCTCAAGAAGAGATTCACATTTTTAGGTGTTTGTTTAAACAGTCCTTCAAACTGGTCCCTGGCCCACTGAAATGATAACATGTTAACATAGTTGACACCGTTGTATTTTAAGTATTATTCATCTGGATCCAAATTTTAAACTATATATAAACTATATACTAAGAAGCTCAGTTAGTACCTGTAGTGTGTGCTCAATCCGGTGTGGAAAGTTCTTCAGAGTGCATAGCGGGATGGCGTTACCAGCGCTCGACTTGGCCGGTCCATAAGATTCAGTCAGATGAGGCACCACCACCAGAGTATGACCTTTGCTTCCCAAAGTCCCCCCTTCCAGCATCGGCTTCTGATGCTGTACACAGCGCTTATCGAGATAAACCCCTAGAAACCCACAAAAGAAGATTGACCATCTTAATAACATATTCTAAACCTATCATTGTCAGCAATGTAGGATCAATTTTATAATGCTGATAGCCTTTACTAGCTTCTACGTTATCAAGGGCTGCAGCCACGCCATCCAGGTCCATGAAGAAGCTGTAGTCGTACACTCCCTCGCTGTCAGGGTCCAGGCGGTTCTGGTGAGCTGTGATTTTAATCTGTGGGTTCATCTCTGCCACTGCTTTGGCTGCAATCTCAGATTTAGGTTTCTGTTTATGGAGTCAAGAGAAGATAAGAGATGTGTTTATTAGATAAGAAAAAAAAAAAACTTCATTAAGACTTCATTTGGGGGATTATACATATAAGTGTAACCTGACAGAGGAACCCTAAAACAATCCCAACAGTGCAAACTGGTGATCAACAAGAGCAATCACACAAAACTGCAAATGGCTGGTTCACGATATTTTTTTTGTGTGATTCCTCACCCCAATATCCTTAGATCTGAACAAAAACTGTCGATTCAGGTTAGATCTTTCAATGTAGTCCATGTCTGTTACAGTGATGTGGCCTTCTTCTCCCGCACCGAGCCCAATAAGAGCAAAGTTTTTAAGTAGTTCACAGCCAATAGCACCAGCTCCAACCTTGAAAAACAAACAAAAAAAACAAGAACATTTTTCTTATAGGTCAAATCAACATAATAGCTATTTTTTTCATGATGCTCTTCCAATCTCATGACATGGTAGGGAATTATTTCATTTAGAGCTGCACGAAATATTGAAATGTAATTGCAGTTATAATATGTGGAGTGATGCAATTGCTCATTTTGTATTATCTTGCTATGTCTCAAATGCCACTCATTCATGCTCTGCCTGTTGGATTCACTAAAAGATAAAAACAGACAGAATTTGGTGAACAAGACTAAATCTTACAGAAAGAGAAGGCTAATAGAAAATGTTGGTTAATTGCAACTAATTAATTGCAATACTGCTCTTCTGCTGCCCTAATTTATTTTATTACTAACATGTTCAGGTTCCTCTTCGAAAATAAAAACAAACATTCAGCCAGTGAGCAGCAGGGAAATATAACACTTTCACAGGAAACAGAGATGGAGTTGGGCATTTTTAAACGGCTTCTTTAGCTAAAGGTTTGCACTGCACTGTGTCACCATTCACACATAAGATCATAGAACAGCACAAATATGAGTTTGGGCATTTCCCATGCAAAGTCTGCCCTCTGCTGGACAGACATCTAATTTGTCCTCACCAGGAAATACTTCTGCCTCAGCAGCTTCTGCTGAAACTCTGACCCGAAGACAACGATCTGTGCGTCGTACCTTGTGCCTTTCTATCAGAGAGATAAGAGGAAGAACTTACATAACAGTGTAAAAACCAATCAAGAGACTGTTTTATTGACAAGGTCAGCGTTTAAATTAAAGAAATAATTTGACATACTGATGAAAATGAGCTGTCTTCCAGACAACCTCCGTCTTCAGGGAGACATTCCAAGGCATCAAAATATAGCCACTGTTGTAGAGGGGTAAATTTCCCACTGCATGTCTGCAGAAATATTTAAAGAGGTCAAAAAAACATAAGATTGCAAGTATGAGAACATGTAAAGGTCTACAAGGATCAGGCACATACAGAGATGCACCAATCAGCCAGAGATTTGAATCAGAAAAAATTCTTAACTCAAATACAGAAAAATTGTGAGTTTTTTTCTTATTCACTATATGCAAAAACATGATGAACTGCTACTGTTTTCTGTGTATAAAACACATTATCAAACAGTATGTACTGCTATGCACTTATGCTTGCTTGATAAAAAAAAAAAGTCAGACAAAAGTTGGGGAAGAGTAATTCGATGCAAAATTTGGGATGCTGCCATTCCCTAATTTTCTGAAGTATTTAAAATCATAATATCTATCCAAGAAACAGTACCACATTTTATTTTATGTGGTATAGTCTTGAAAAGGAATTGTTTATTATTGCTCAAACTCCAAAGAAAATCAGAAGTTGGCATCTGTGAGGAAAAGCCTGATCGGTGCATCTCTAGCTACAATTTACGAGCTTCCCTGTATCACACACCAAAACCAAGTCTGACCTATTTTAGTATGATAGCTTTTGTAATAAAGGACCCCAACGTATAAATAAGAGGGCTCCATTTTGTATGTTACTTCACCTTAATAACTTCCTGAGCAGCCAGACCTCCAAAGAAAGCGTTCATAGGAGCCAAATCGCCCCGGGCGGTGTAGGAGAAACTCTTCACTGCAGCTTCATCTAGCTCTTCCAGTTTTGGGACTGAATTCAACTCTTTCACAATGTTAAGCAACAAATCTGCATCTGTCTGTAGGAGTTTAAGAGGAGTTATTTTAAGTGAGTTGAAACAGTCATGTGAACTGCATTATATAGTGCTATGAAATAAGTATTTGCCCAACTTGCAGATTTCTTCTGTTTTTGGTTGTTTAGTCACATTTGTTTAAGAGCTTACTTTTATATCGGCAAAATATCAGAAATTCTGAGTTAATACAAAATACAGTTTAAAAAAAGGATCCAAACCCAATCTAGTCCTTTGAGAAACAGGATTTACCCTTTAAACATAGAAACTGGTTTTGCCAACCTTGGACATTGCTTGACTGTAGATATAATGTTCGTTTTTGAAATGGTGTTACTTTTACAGCAGATGTCACAGGATGCAAAAATCTAACATTTTTGTCTCATCAGTCCACAGAGTATTTTTCAACTAAGTCTTGGGGATTGTCGTTGTAGCGAATGTGATATGGATCTTTGTTTTCTTTTTGATCAACTGTGCCTCTGGTCTTGGATTGCACCATTTTTGTCCAGTCACTTTAACACTGTTGAGTCACAAACACTGATCTTAACTGTGTAAAGTGGGGCCTACAGGGTTTTAGATGTTCTGGATTCTTTTGTGACCTCCTGGATGAGTCACCGATGTACTCTAGGGAGCAATTTGGTCTTCATAGGAAGACTCACCACTGTTCCATATTTTTGCCATTTGGATGATAGCTTTACTCAAACTGAGAGATCAGTGACTTTGTCCTTTATTTATTTTACCTGTTCTTGAATTTATTTAGTTCAGTGCATGATGTGTTGCTTTCTGAGACCTTTTAGCCTACTTCATGTTGTCAGGTTCAATATAAGGAATCTCTTTATTCTAAAGATTAAACAGTAAGGGTGTAACGGTACACAAAAATCACAAATCTGTACGTATTTAGGGTTTTAAAGTCACAATTTTGTACGTTTTCAGTACACTTAAATCAAGAAAACAGCATAAAACAGTAGAACAACTTAAAAACAGTCAGTGTTAATGTTTAGAAATGTTTAAATAATAAGTTGCCCATATTTGAGGATAAAACATGCTTCAATCACTTTGCCGTTGTTTTGATATTTTGACAGCCTAGTCTCCCAGCCGTACCTGAATGCGGCATGGGCAGCTGTTGGGAAAATCCCTTCTCATCAACTGGGATTCCCTGAGTTGCATTTTATACAAAATTAGAAGTTTGGGCTGACTGGATGCTACTGGTAGCTATTTGAACGTCAGCTGTTTTTTCTCCAGTATCAGTGATGTTTACATTCAGCTTGACATCATTTCAGGTAAGTAGTTCAGTTCAGTGTCCAGCTTGTTATGGACCTTATTGCTGTTAAAAGATGTGTTTGCTGACAAAGTTCTGGTTCGGCCCATCTTTCTTTTTCTACTGTAGCTGCATGACAAAAAACATGAATCTTCCCAAATAGCAGAGTTAAGTGATAGCTAGGAGTCCTTTCGGTTTTGTTTTGTGACATTTTTTAAAGTTTCGCTGCAGAAAGTTACACCACCCTCTGAGTTCTGCACATAACATTCTGCATGTGTTCAGGTAGAAAAAAAGCCATATTTGTTGAGTACACGTGCAGACCGAACCAACAGGGCTGTACCGAAAAATACTAATATATGTGCCAAAACACCCCTATTAAGGAGGAATACGGCAGGTTGTCTATAATAAAACTGAACTCAGCAACTACTTTTTCACATAGGACCAGATTGTTTTTAATAGCTTTTTCCTTAAAATAAAACTGATAATTCAGGTTATCTTTAACTGGTAATAAGATACCTGTTGAGCTGAAACATAAGAATTCTGTAAGGGGGTAATATTTTTCACAGCACAGTCACAGACATTTGTACCTACCTCTGACCAAGGTTGAGGGAGCCGCTGTTCTTTCTTCACAAAACTGTGGAGGGCTTGGAAGGCCAGGTGTAAAGTGTTATGTCTGGATATTTTTCCATAGTCATTCATAATCAGTAGCTGATAGTCGTTTAGAGCTTCACTCAGTGGTTTCTGCAAAGCATGTGGTTATTATCTTACTCACTATGAGGATATTTCCTTTTAAAAGGTAATCTTTAAACTGTGATCACCTACAAAATTAATCGTCAGTGGCTGTTTGACTTCAGTCACCACTCCACCTCGTTCATAATCGGAAAAGGTGGAAGTGTCACAGATGCTGAAGGAATACTGGCCTGGTGATCAAGATCACAAATGCAGACAAACATGTAAAGAGCATTTAACTATAATCCTCTCCTGAGGCTCAGGCATGGGAAGAATGTCACGTGACTCAGTAGTATCATAGGGCATGAGTGTTGCATCCACCCAAGCAGTTAAGAAAATAAAAAGCAAGACAAAGCGTCTTTAGTCAAGCAACACCAACCGCAGACTTTGATCTCCACAGGGGCCATAGTGTTGAGCTCCGTCATGCCTTGAACCTCAGAGAAAACAACTTTAGAGCCGTCAAAAAGTCCATGTTTCTGGTCATCTGCACAAATCACGACGCCAGGATTGTCCTGAAATAAATGGCAACAAATCTAAGAAAAATATTCTAATGATAAATGGTCACTAACGTCCTATTTAAGCACATTTCGAGTCCACTTTGTGACACTCTAAGGAAATGTTACATTTTAATCATAAAGGTCAGATAATTATTATAGCTCTGGTTTGTATATTTAGATTTCCTCATACGGTGCATTAAACATCATGCTGTGACCAAATTTTACACAAATGAGCGAAACGTCATTTCTTAAAATATATGGCCATTATTACCTTAGTGATTCGGTCAATCATCAGAAATGCCGGCATCTCTCCATCCCGATCCAAGACCTCAAACTCCTCTCCAAAATCACAGAACAACTGGCTGCAAATATATCTCAAAATTTACACGCCTTTTCTTCTCCACTCTGCCAAATTTGTTGCACACTGTATGCATGCACCCACTTACCCACAAAGACCTTTTGTGTCTGCGACTATTAACTTAATTCCATGTTTATGGCAGAGCTCCCCAAAACGCTTCTGATCATCCAGCAAGGAGTCAGTGAGGACCACCACCTGGAAAAATAAAAAGTGCTTGGCTGCATGTTACTGGACTATATAGTACAGAGTTCTACATGGAGAGACTGTCATCTGATCATCGTTGTTACAGGTGAGAAAGTTGAAGTCTTTATGATCAGTGAATGTATAAAGCAACACCTGGTAATTTAGAAGAAGGTCCTCATTTAGTGGTCCGGTGTGTGCGGACACAAGCACATGAGGGTTTAATGCAGACAGCTGTGGGAGGGAACATGTGGCTCGGTTTTGACCAAGATCAGCCTCCTGCAGAAAAAACTGGATAGACAACAAAAAGGTAAGAACTAGATGGCCCCAGTGTTGCTCTTTCTTTTTAATCTATTTTGAGGTGATTTAAGATGTATCTCCTGCACCCTGACCTTTCTCTGCTCTCAGAGAAATAAGGAAATGCTTACACTGGCTTTTTCTGATTAAGATCAGATTGCATTGTAACTGAACTGAAATGGACTGTATGTTAATTATTCTGAATTTGACTGTATTGTAGCTGAGATGTTCTGAATTTGACCTTATTGCAGAAGGAATGAATTGGGCTGAATTTAACTGGATCTGAACCTTACTGCATTGTGATTGCATTGAACTGGACTGGGTATGATTTTATTTGAACTTGACTGCATAACCTCTATACACTACTGAACACAGCGATTTCTAAAGTCAGTCCCCAAGGGCTGGTGTCCTGCATGTTTTAGTTGTTTCCCTGGTTCAACACACCTGAATCAAACGATGGTTCATTAGCATGTCTCTGCATAACTTTGACTTGAGGAGGAGGTAGTTGGACAACTGTAATCAGCTGTTGGAGCAGAGACACATCTAAAATTGACAGGATGGGCCGGAGTTGGACACCCATGACCGAACATATAGCAATTGAGACATTATAACAATTTGACATAAAATGTCATAAAACAGCATCAAAAGCCAAATTAAATAAATAAAACCAACAGAACCTGCCCCTACATGAGACTGGCTTAGAACTTTTAAGTGCTTGATTTAAATACGTTTATATTACAACTGATTTTCCTGTACTGTATATAATATGAAATTGACATAATGTATTGCAATTATGTTGAACTGGTCTCTCTACTTGTATGTAACTGGATTAAACTAAAAATAAAATCTAAATCTGATTTTATTGTAGTTTGTGTGGTATATTATTTGACCTGAATCAAACTGAATTATAATTAAATCAGACTGTATGTTTTAAAGCTGAGTGCATTGTAATTAAATGGGATTGGACTGTATGGAATAGGATCTGAATTTGGTTGCTTGCAGCTGAATTTCATCACATTGGATTGACTTGGACCACGTTTATCTGAATGTTAATCTGACTGGGTTCTATTGGCATGAACAGGACTGAATCACATTTACTTGGACTTAATTGGGTTGTATAATTTCTTATAAATTGGAGCAGATTATCCTGTAAAGACACATTTGATGACATCTTTTATTTGTTCACTGACTAAATAAATAAACCGTATTGCTTCAAATTAACTGTCAAAATTGTTTATTATTTTTCTGCTTTTCTGTTGTTTATTATTTTTCTGTTTTTCTGTTGCTAGTTCATAATTAAACACAGCCATCATTATATACAACAACTCCTTAAAGAATGAAATATATGAGCTATATTCCCCTCTAGGATCAATAAACTATTTTTGAATTGAATTGAATATGGGTGTGTCTGATATGTCCTCATAATGAAAGTAAAAGCTATGTTCAGTTACTGACATATTCTTTTATAGTACGGATCTTATTTTCTGTTTAAACCAAATGATCGACCTTCATAGAAACACAGGACATTTGAAAACGTTCCTTTTCAGATCTGCCATTTAAATCAGTAGAAGAATAACCTACAAACATGTACCAGATTGATTCACGTATAACAAGTTATTCCTAAAGCAGGAAGATGTCTATTCTCATTCCAGGTTTGTATTAAATGTATTTATCTTAAAAGCCAACAGTTAGTACCTGTGAGGATAGGTCAGACCACTCAGCCTGACCCTCATCCTGGACAGTGACAGACTTTACACCGGACAGAATCACATTCTTGGCTATTTCCACTCCCAGCCCCTTCATCCCTGCAATGAGGACCTCAGCTGTGCCCATCCGGCGCATTGCTTCATGACCCAGAACATACCTGTGCCAGATGAGAACCAAGCACAATAAAAATGAGCTGAGCACTTTTTAAGATACCGTCTAAAACATCGGTTTTGTTGCTTACAGTTGTCTGGAGTAGAATCCCTCATCGATTTCACCGGTTCCTGCCATGTTGATCTCTCAGTTTCCTGTCTTAAACAAAACAGCGTGACTTTACAAGGGGGAACAAAGCTGGATTAAAGGCTTCCGAAATAAAGCAGGCAACCCAAACCAGGAACGGAGCAAATTCTGCAGCTCTGATCTATGATTTGATGACAGGAGTTTAAAACCACCATTTCACTTTCGTTTTTAATGAATTTCTCCACGGAGTGACTTCACAAAAATTATTGAAAAAAAAACCTTCCTTGTGTGTCTTCGTGCGTTGGCCACTAGGGGGCGCGTCAAGACTTCTAATAGGTTTTTGTTTTTACTAATACAACAGGGGAACGGGCTTCCGTTCATGGATGTACTTCTTTGATGAGGGATCTACCTGTGTACTCGACTTAATTAAGAATAATCTGTCCTGTTTCCAGATACTAAACTAATTCAAAGTCCAACTACACTTAGTTTAAGACAAGACGTCAACAAATGTGTTCTCAGTTTACTTTACATACATTTGTTTCTGCACTTTCTGAATTTTGTTGATCAAATAATCTTTGGATATTTAAAAGATGATTGATCTGAGAAGGAATAGACGTGTTCAGAAAAAATCTAGTTGTTTAAATTAGATAGGGTTGGGGTAATGTCCCCTCTAAACTGCGCGCCTGCGCAATTGCGCACTGCTGACAGTCTTCGCACACAGAAAATCTGCTCTGCGAACAAAAAAAAAAATCTAACCGGAATTGAAAAAAACAACAAACAAATAATTAATTCTGTGCTATTTTGCAGTATGAATCAATGAGCATATGCACCGATTTACAGTTCCAGCGGTGGCCCTGCACCGGTCCAATTAGAAAAACGCCCGAACCCGTTATCCGTGGTTAATGCCATATCAGTGCGGCAGAGACCCGCACACAGTGACACAACACAGATAGACACAGTATGCAAATATATGGAGAGAAAATAGTCTCAAAAGATCTGTGTGTGCGTAATACTTGATTTGTAACTTGTGTCAGCCTATTTGTGTGTAACTTAGGGTAGTTGTATGTGTAAAACATGATTTGTAACTCGTAAAAAACATTTTGTGCGTAACTTCGAGTACTTGCAGCTGTGTGTTCAAATGTACACACAAATATCAAGAAAGTACGAGTACAAAATAATTTTACACACGCGCCATTTCAAATTATACGAACTTAAAACTAACTACGAATTCAAAACGACTCCTACGCATACAAATCGTTAAATACTACGCACCAATCGCCTGATACACAGACAAAACCACGTTTACGGAAAAATTAACGTTACAAGTGCCAGAGGAGTTTTGAGACTGATTTCACGTCTCCAGATTTGTGCGTGCATGATGCGTTTAAATGCTGGTAGAATGCTGGGTCATTTGAATTTTCTTATTACGTTCCCTCTAAACTTGCTGTTGAAGTGGCAAAAACGTTTGTCTGTGAAAGAAAGAATATCTCAGCACTGCTTAGTTATAACACATAGACCAAAATGTACTTATTTTTTAATTCGAAAATGCTTTCAATTAAATTAAATGTTTGGGGTCGGACATCCAGGTCCTCGAGAAGTAATCGAGCCAAGAGTAATAGAACTACATAGATCCTGCAGCATCTTAAGCTGGAGCGGGGCACAAATTAAAGCGGGGCACAAATTAATATTCAAGGAGTTGCAGTTGCTGTATCACTATTACCAGCGTGTTTTTATATCTTAGGCCGAGATATAAGCATATCAGAGCAAAGTAATTTGATTTAATCTACAAGTTTTCTGGAATAACATGTTGACCTAGTGATTGAATGACTGGTGGTTAAGTGTAAACACTCACAATGGCATATTCGCTTGTACATTTATAATCTAAATATGCTTCAAATTTAGAACCCAGTGGACAGTTTTCTAATTTGGTCTTATAAATCAATTTTCCATGTGCAAAGATGGGCTGTATAAATGTCACAACGCTGATGTTATATACACACACATTATATATATAAATATGAAAAAGTCAAAACTGAGATGCTTCACAACCAAACTGAATGTATATTCATGGGTAAGAATTATGGCATAGATTGAAAGCAGTCAGAAACATGCAAGATGTCTGCAGCACATCACTGTTGAAATACTCCAACTCTGATCTAATGTCATTCCTCCCAGTATCTGCATGGTATAAAAATGCTGTAACTCGAGGCTGAAAGTGATGCCAACTGTCGTCCAGCTCAAAGGTATCACCATGCTGCGCACAAATATCGAACACCTTTAAATTCAGGACAATAGAATCCCACCAGAATCTGGATCATGGGTGAGTCCAGAATACAGACGGGCCCTGCATCGATACCAGCCATGACAGCATCTAATGAAACAAATAATTGTCAGAAATAGTATTACATTTCTAGACTTGTTGTTAAATTGGAAACAAATGTAGCCAATGCTATGAAGGGATATTTAGTATAAATATATAAATTATATATATATACATATATAATTTATATATTACATATATATATAGAAACACATATATATTATATATATATGGCAAGGCAATTTTATTTGTATAGCACACGTTCAACAAGGTGATTCAAGGTGCTTTACATGATTAAGAGGTAAAATAAAAACAGCATATATATGTGTTGTACATACATATATGTGTGTATGTATTGGTTTATTTAAAAATCTAGTGCAACAGTAAAATAAAATTTTCATGTGTGTACACAATTGAAGATCATGACAGCATTCACCATGCAACATCTGCCTCAGTGCTGGTGACATTGTGGCTCTTGAGGATGAGCTTGAAGATGTTACAGAGGATAGGGGATGGGGATGGGGGGGTTCGATGCATCGGCTGTGCTCTCTGGTAGAATCAACTGTCTTCTGAATATTTCTTAGTGATGTGGCAGCCGTCGATTGAGCCAGCCTGGATGATGCTCTTGACAGTACTACCCAAAGCACTCTGCAGACCATCCTGTATGATGTTCCACTCTTCAACCAGAAGAGACCAGCCATAGGTCTCAGTTGCAGCACTCCATCCAGATCCAGCAAAACTGCCAAAGAGTTCCTGTTTCTTCATTTTAAGTTTGAAGGATGGTCTAGGAAGAGGTCATCCATCCTCCTCCATGAAAAACTATCAATAGCTACACAATTCCTTCTGTAAATATTTTTGATGTCTTACAAATTCTTTCATTCATTAGTTATTTCTAATTGTTCCAAGAGCCTAATTAACAATAAAACTGTTGATCAAATGAGTTAATGAGAATTACTAGTTGTTCAATCAGTTTATTCATAACAAATACCAAATAACTAAACATCAAATGTGACAAGAAAAAATAAATTCAAACAGAAAACAGACTATACATCCTGTCCTTGTTCTCCTGGGCTCTCCTCTCATCAGCCTCCATTCACCGCCTGATGCACTAAACAGAGAAAATCACTGTTAACAAAAAAAACAACAGAAGCATTTAGGAAATGCACATTAATTAACTTGAGCAGTTCTTATCATAACCAAAATTATATCTTCATTACACATGTGTATACAGTACTTTTCTTTTAATCGCCCCATGTGTTATTGGCCTGCAAGTGGATGACCTTCCCCTGCAGGTCCATCTTAACTAGGATTGTGCTCATAACACAGACAGAAAATAAGTGAGGACGGAAACATAACAACTGTGTTCATCTGTGAATGCTAAACTATAGTTTTTACAGCAGAACACATGGGGAACTATACTCTACTGAGATCCCAGGTTCTACAGTGTTTGAGGGTTAATATAAGTGTACTGTAAGCATAAGGTGTCCGACTGGATTTATTCTTCTACCTACATGCTACGGTGACCTCTTTCCCCCGGTCAAGAGGTTATAGTTTCTTTTAAAAGAAGCAATCATATCTTTGGCCCCTAAATTATATGAAAAAAAATCTTAATTAGCAAAATTCAAACTTATAAGTGGCAACACATGAAGAACCATGGGAACGCCATATGAGCTCATTTACGAGCGATGATTGTTTAAAGAAATATATCCAAAAACATGTCTAAGCAAACGACAAAGGCTAACAACACAAACGTTAAATTTTTGTACCGCCAGATTTTAGCGTCATGTAAACGAATGGTGCAAACTAGGCTAACCTAGCGGTTTTAGCTAACATCTGCAGTTAGGCTATGGTTTGTTCACATGACAAACTATATGCCACTTATGCATAACCGCATTTAAATAGAAGCAAGAAAAAATGTCCTGGCAAATCATCAAAATACACTCTAAACACAAGCAACTTATTGCGTGTAACAACCTCAAACCTACCGTCTTATGAACAAAACTTCAGCTGCTGACTGTCTTGCGCAATGCTGTAGGAACTGCCCAGTTCTATTACTCTTGACTCGATTACTTCTCGAGGACCTGGATGTCCGACCCCAATCATTTAATTTAATTGAAAGCATTTTCGAATTAAAAAATAAGTACATTTTGGTCTATGTGTTATAACTAAGCAGTGCTAAGATATTCTTTCTTTCACAGACAAACGTTTTGTGCACTTCAACAGCAAGTTTAGAGGGAACGTAATAAGAAAATTCAAATGACCCAGCATTCTACCAGCATTTAAACGCATCATGCACGCACAAATCTGGAGACGTGAAATCAGTCTCAAAACTCCTCGTGCACTTGTAACCTTAATTTGTCCGTAAACGTGGTTTTGTCTGTGTGCATCAGGCGATTGGTGCGTAGTAAAATTATTTTGTACTCGTACTTTTTTGATATGTGTGTGTACATTTGAACACACAGCTGCAAGTACTCGAAGTTACGCACAAAATGTTTTTTACGAGTTACAAAACATGTTTTACACATACAACTACCCTAAGTTACACACAAATAGGCTGACACAAGTTACAAATCAAGTATTACGCACACACAGATCTTTTGAGACTATTTTCTCTCCATACAAATAAGACTAAGGTAAAGAAAAAGTTTTTAATTAATCCAGACACAAACTCAGATCCTCCTGTTTATATAGGAGCGGAGCGCTTTCGTCTATGCACAGAGCGGCTGACAGCGCCAAGTTCGTGCGCTGTGAAATGTGCTTGATTTATTTAGAAAGTCTGTAGCGTTTTTGGTGGAATTTTCTTTAACGAAATGGGGGATTATGGAATGTTCTGAAAATATCTGAAGTTTTCGTTTTATTCCACTCAGAAACGTGTTTGATCTCGCCGTTTGATTCTGCATCTGGGATAAAAGATTTAACTTCAAGACAATAACGTTTATGACACTGAGTGACCAGTGGCTGGCTGCTCCAGCCAATGATGTGATTCACATACGTATTTACGCAGATAATCAATTGATATTTGTGCTACATTTCAAGCATCCAGCGCAGATTGTGAAAGAGGCTTTAGTTTAATGAATCGTATCAAAACAGCATAGAATAATCGTCTTGAAGTGGACCATTTGGATCAGCTGATGCGCATAAAGTCAAGGCTGCAAGCTGATGAGACCATCAACCTGGACAACGTGTACAATCACTGGATACATGAGGACAGGCGAAAAAAAATAAAGTGAAATTCAAGTCCTCAATCAGATTTGTGCTTATCTAGGGTCATTTATGAAAATTGATCATTAAATACTGTCACCAGTTAATGAGTAGCTGAAATACAAATAATCGTGTGGTTATATACTGTATTTTGCAGACAAAATTTTAATAAACTATGTAAACTGGATGGATGCGATGCTGGCATGACCACAGTGCACACATCTGATGTTGCTCACAGTGGTCAAAGGGAGCGCTCAGGGCGTTTGTGTGTTTGCTCAGACACATGAAAAATTAGAGGGAACATTGGGTTGGGGTGAATGTTTTAAACACTCATCTTAAAATGGGTGATTTATTTTGTAAAATAATCTAAATTAATAAAAAAAAAATCAAATATTGGTTACTTTTATATTTTCTTGCTCATTTATTCTTGTTTGGCTAAAAAAGAAACACATGAGACAAGATCTTTAATACAGAAAAGACACAGTTTCAAAGTTTCCATCCATGGGTATGTGTTTCAAAATGTCCTTGTTATGTAATGCATGTATCTCATTGCAAATATTATGCATGTATCTTAACGTGTTTTTTTTCATATATAATTTTTTCCACGTAAACATATTTATAAAGATTGGCAAATGAATGCTGCCATAAACAGAACTAGAAAGTACCCTCAAAATAAGTGTATGGGCAGTGACATACATATATTATTACATATTTGGTTAGAGCCAAGATGAGGTGTGGAGGGTTTTAAGAATTTCTTCAAAAGTTTCTACCAAAATAGTGTGTATGTCTGTGTTTTTTCCAGAAATATACCTAATATCTGTGTTGCTGAGATCTGTGGAAAAATGCTAAAGGACTGTGACAGTACACATGCCGTTTAAAGACGCCATGCACAACAGAAAGCAAGAGAGACTTTTTCAATTAAAGCACCAAGTTTTCCGATGTGCATGCTGACATGAAAAAAAAATATATTATTTCCATCCTGTGTTTGTAGGTCTTAGGTCTGTCGTGATCAGGAGGATTTCATCATAAAGGCATGCCGTGACACACCAAACAGAGGACACAGAAGCTGTATACTTCAGGAAAACCAAGGTGGCTGTTTTCATTCATGAAGTAAAAATAACTCGATGTAATAATGGTGATTCAGGCAGCCTTCAGTTCCCAAACCTGAGCTTTCTAAACCAAAAGAAGCACAGCACACCCTGTCATTGACACTGCCTGTCATTGGAGTTGTCTCATGAATCTTAAGCTATTTTCTAAGACATAGTGATTCATCAAGCCATACATTTTGTAACCATGGAGAGAGAATGCTGTTGGAGAGCAAAGAGGGAAGACAAGTATCAGCATCAAAAAACAGACATGATGGTCAGCTGTAACATTGCTAATATATTTAATAACTTGAACACCATTATTATTGAGGCTTTAAATATGTGTAGAATGACCCAAATCACCTTTTTCCCCCTACTGATTTGGTTTGCATGGTGGGAGATTGCTACTTTAAGTTGGAGGAAATTCCAGTCTCTCCATTTGTTAATGTGCATATATCAAGTCAAACAGTCTTCAGCTCAGTTTTAGGGACTTTGAGTAGTAGCTGGTAACCTGATCTGAGCATTCTGGCTGGATTATTAAAGATTCAGCAAGGTCCCAGTTCATTAAGATGTTTAAAACCAACATTTTAAAATCAGTACTATAGCACACTGGAAGCTAATGAAGTGACTGCAGTATTGGTGAAGTGTAATGTGGTCACAGTATTAATTACCAGTTAGAAGATGGGCTGGTGTGTTCTTCCCTAGTTGAAGACACTGAAATATTTCCTGATCAATTCCAATACAATACAATACCAATACAGTGAATTACAACAATCCAGTCATGATTATATAAGGGCATGGATCACTCTCCCCAGATCTTTGAGAGGGAGATAATCTTTGACCTTTGCAATAAATGCTTGTCACATTTAATATCAGAGGAATAGAGTTGTGTGTCGTTAGTACGCAGTAAGTATGATACAATATGTTATGTTAAAGTTGCAAAAGATTATGGTCTTGAATATTCTCACATTGTATGTTTGTTTACACAGATTTATAACTCCTGAGTTACAAAAAATAGCCCTGGTCTTTCAAGTAAGATTTGAACCTATTTATCAAAATATTACAAAGTCTCATCCACTGTTCCAGTGCATAAAACAGTATACTGTGGGTCAGAAGTAGAAAAAACTAAAAGGAAAACTAATCAGTCAATTTCCTAGTAGATCTGGAGGGAATCTTTAGTATTTCTTCGATAGAAATAACAGTATTACAACATCATTGCTTTAATGGTTGTTAATTTCATCAGTCTGACAGAAGCAAATGTTCAAAAGAAACCACGCTCTACAAATCTACAAGAGTTTAAAAAGATTTAAAAGAAACACGATACACCTCTGTAAATGATATGTAAAATAGGAAGAGAAAAGGAGACAACCACAAATAGGAATAGGTAACATTTTTACAGTATGTTGTTGTCATAGAATCAGACTCTTTTCTGTATGAATGATGTCTGCCAGTCCTCTTTTGCACACTGTGTATATGAGTCTGTGACAGGAGGATCTACTCTGAGTTCCACCAGTTTCACCCAGTTGTCTTTGATTGACATGAACCTGACGACCATCCTTCACCCACACACCTCATCATTATAGCCCAGAGGACAGCCAAGGAAAGAACTGGCCCTCCTGACAAGGCCTCAGTTTTTATTTATTTATTTTTACTGTCATGTGTGTACATCACCCCAGATTAGACCACAGTGTGAAGGTCTCCCACTTCTACAGTGTTAAAATGTTTCATGCCCTTCAAACATCAGAACTTCTCCGCACGGTCAGTGATGACCCTGTGCTTTGTTTCATGTGCTTTTTATTTGTAGTGGATCAGTCTAGAACAATGTCAATATCATTGTCCTTTTATTTATAGACATTTAAAACTGTACTGTTGTGCAACAGTTAGCACCCCCCCCCCCCCCCACTTAAAGATTAAAACAGAAATGGTCAAATTTATAAAGTCAGGAAAAGTCAATATTTTAAAAAAAAAATCTTAATCGTTTTTGCCTGATGTGAAAAGTTGTTCCACAACATGAGGCCCACCACAGCGCATCACTGTATTTTATTTGGTTCATGGAACATTTAAAAGCATTGACATTTTAGATCTGAGAATGTTGGCGTTGTGAACAATTCGATTAAACCAGCTTTTACAAAAAGATAAACAGATTAATCTTTTTTTCACTGTCTGATATAAAATAAGACTAAACCTTTCCGGCTACAGTAAAGTTAGGTTTAGCAAAATTATTTTACCATTTCAGGACCTTTGTCCTAAAATAGTAACAAGAGGCACTTTTTTGAAACTTTCCCCCAAATTTGGTAGAATTGCCTTTTAGACTATATGACCTACCACTTGAACTTTCTTCTTTTTTTTTCCCTTCCCACCACTTGAACTTTCTAAAGGATGTCTTGAGATGCTTCCTTAATATTTCCAGATTTTGTGTGGTACACCAATCTTTCCTGCCGTAAGACATCTAATCAATATGATTCTGCTACCCCTGTACTTTACAGCTGGGGTGGTGTTCACAAGCTATTAAGCTTCCTGCTTAATAATTAAATGTTACTACGGTCAATCCTTCTATCTATCCATTGTCTATATCCGATTATACTTGCAGGGTCGTAGGGGTGGGGGAGGGGTGCCTTTCTTCATACATACATTGGGCTATTCTCCAATAATTTTTATTTATCTGGACAAATAAACTCTTTCTGTGAAACATGATTGGGATCTCTGTATAAAATTAATGTTAAACCCTTTACATTGTTCAAATCATGATATGAGTTGTTAACAGTCCAAAAGCTCAAAAGATGCTCTTGCAAATACAACTTCCTGTAGAACTCTGTCACAATATCTTTTGTGTTATTTGATTTAATTTTTTTAAATTTCATTTCTTGCTGACGATTAAGTGCATCAGCTGACAGTCTTTCTGAGACACAGGAAAGAAAACTCACAGGCCTGCAGTGAAATGAAATGAGGAACAGACATGATGAGAGGTTCAACTTCAACAAATGGCTGAAAGGTTTCAGTGAGTCACAGTAAAGCTCACTGTTGTACAAACGTTAATAAAGAACATTATTATTATCCTAACTATTGCAATAAAATGTCACTTTTAAAATGAACTTACATCAACTATTTATTCAGTAATATCTAATATAATGCTAATTTTAATTTTTTATAAACTTTTTAATGTTAATGTTTAAATGTATTTATTATTATTTATTTTATTTTTATTTTTTCAAAAGATGTGGATTCATCTCTAGTTCAAAACCTTTCTACAAATACATTTAATTTTAGGAATAGTAGTTTGTCTAGAACGTTTACTGAACTTTAAATATTCCCTACCCTACCCACTATGGAGCTCCACATAGTTTTGCAGTAAGACATGGTTAAGGTATTTTGTTGTGAATGTTTTTAAAAGCTCCTGTGGGATGTTTATTCTCTATGTGACTCGCCCTCTGGAGACAAATTTTCTTCCCACAAAATGTTGAGGATGGGTTTATGTTTTGTGGTACAACATTCTGTTTACGGGTGGGGGGACGGGTCCGGACTGTTGTTTGCGCTTACGCACCAAATGGCAGATCAGATTACCCACCCTTTTTGGAGTCATTGGAGGGGGTGCTGGAGAGTGCTCCTCCCGGGGACTCCCTTGTTCTCCTGGGGGACTTCAAGGCTCACCTGGGCAATGACAGTGAGACCTGGAGGGGTGTGGTTGGTCGGAATGGCCCCCCTGATCTGAACCCGAGTGGTGTCTTGTTATTGGACTTCTGTGCTCGTCATGGATTGTCCATAACAAACACCATGTTCAGGCATAAGGGTGTCCATATGTGCACTTGGCACCAGGACACCCTAGGCCGCAGCTCGATGATCGACTTGGTTGTCGTCTCATCTGATCTGCGGCCGCATGTTCTGGACACTCGGGTGAAGAGAGGGGCTGAGCTGTCCACTGACCACTACCTGGTGATGAGTTGGCTCCGATGGTGGGGGAGGACGCCGGACAGACCTGGAAGGCCCAAACGTGTTGTGAGGGTCTGCTGGGAACGTCTGGCAGAGTCTCCTGTCAGAAGGAACTTCAACTCACACCTCCGGCAGAACTTCGAACATGTCCCGGGGGAGGGCGGGGGACATTGAGTCCAAGTGGGCCATGTTCCCCGTCTCCATTGTTGAGGCGGCTGACCGGAGCTGTGGCCGCAAGGTGGTCGGTGCCTGTCGCGGCGGCAACCCCCGAACCCGCTGGTGGACACCAGCGGTAAGGGATGCTGTCAGGCTGAAGGAGTCCTATCGGGCCTTTTTGGCTTGTAGGACCCCTGAAGCAGCTGATAGGTACCGGCAGGCCAAGCGGAGTGCGGCTCGGATGGTCGCGGAGGCAAAAACTCGGGCGTGGGAGGAGTTTGGAGAGGCCATGGAGAACGACTTCCGCACGGCTTCAAAGCGATTCTGGTCTACCATCCGGCGTCTCAGGGCGGGGAAGCGGTCTGCCACCAACACTGTTTACAGTGGGGATGGTGTGCTGCTGACCTCGACGCGGGACGTTTTAGGTCGGTGGATGGAATACTTCGAAGACCTCCCCAATCCCACCGACACGCCTTCAAATCTGGAAGCAGGGTTTGGGGACTTTGGGTCAGGCTCTCCAATCTCTGGTGCTGAGGTCACAGAGGTTGTTAAAAAGCTCCTCGGTGGCAAGGCTCCGGGGGTGGATGAGATTCGGCCGGAGTTTCTCAGGGCCCTGGATGTTGTGGGGCTGTGCTGGTTAACTCGGCTCTGCAATATTGCGTGGACATCGGGGTCAGTTCCCTTGGATTGGCAACCCAGGGTGGTGGTCCCCCTGTTTAAAAAGGGGGACCACAGAGTGTGTTCCAACTACAGGGGGATCACACTTCTGAGCCTCCCTGGTAAGGTCTATTCAGGGGTTCTGGAGGATAGTCGAACCTCGGATCCAGGAGGAACAATGCGGTTATCCTCCCGGCCATGGAACACTGGACCAGCTCTACACCCTCAGCAGGGTCCTGGAGGGTGCGTGGGAGTTTGCCCAACCGGTCTGCATGTGTTTTGTGGACTTGGAGAAGGCGTTCGACCGTGTCCCTTGGGGGGCCCTGTGGGGGGTGTTCCAGGAGTATGGGGTACCGGGCCCCTTGATACGGGCTGTTAGGTCCCTGTACAACCGGTGCCAGAGTTTGATTCGCATTGCCGGCAGTAAGTCAGGCTTGTTTCCGGTGAGAGTTGGACTCCGCCAAGGTTGCCCTTTGTCACTGATCCTGTTCATAACTTTCATGGCGCAGCCAGGGTGTTGAGGGGATCCGTTTCGGTGGCCTCAGGATCGGGTCTCTGCTTTTTGCAGATGACGTGGTCCTGTTGGCTTCATCGGAATGTGATCTACGGCTTTCGCTGGAGCGGTTCGCAGCCGAGTGTGAAGCGGCTGGGATGAGAATCAGCACCTCCAAATCCGAGGCCATGGTCTTGAGCCGGAAAAGGGTGGGGTGCCTTCTCCGGGTCGGGGATGAGGTCCTTCCCCAAGTGGAGGAATTTAAGTATCTGGAGGTCTTGTTAACGAATGAGGGAAAAATGGAGCGGGAGATCGATAGACGGATTGGTAGGGCATCTGCAGTTATGCGGGCGCTGTACCGGTCTCTCGTGGTGAAGAGAGAGCTGAGCGGAAAGGCGAGGCTCTTGATTTACGGGTCGATCTACGTTCCTACCCTCATCTATGATCACGAACTCTGGGGGGTGACCGAAAGAACGAGATCACGGATACAAGCGGCTGAAATGAGTTTCCTCCGTAGGGTGTCTGGGCTCTCCCTTAGAGATAGGGTGAGAAGCTCAGTCATCTGGAGGGGGCTCAGAGTAGAGCAGCTGCTCCTCCACATCGAGAGGAGTCAGTTGAGGTGGCTCGGGCATCTGGTCAGGATGCCTCCTGGACGACTCCCTGGTGAGGTGTTTCGGGCACGTCCCACCGGGAGGAGGCCAAGGGGAAGACCCAGAACACGCTGGAGGGACTATGTTTCTCGGCTGGCCTGGGAGCGCCTTGGGATTCCTCCCGAGGAGCTGGAACAAGTGGCTGGGGAGAGGGAAGTCTGGGTGTCCTTGCTGAAGCTGCTGAAGCTGCTGACCCTGCGACCCGACCCCGGATAAGCGGAAGAAGATGGATGGATGGATGGACATTCTGTTTGTATTTCTGCTTGATTCAGCATAGACTATAAGCACCGCCATGGTTTCAATCTGTGCCTTCCATTTAACTTAATGTTGCCCTCAAATTAAAGCATAAGTGTGGACGTCATGTCTCTTTTTGTCTTTGAATTCTCGCAGGTTTTATCAAACATTTTCTTTTTAAAATTGGTTCAGGAGCGTCATGATTCGTGGTTTGACTACACTACAGTGTAGGCTATCTTCCCAGAGGGGTTACAGGCAGCCCATGTTTGCTGAACTTTGGATTCCATGGTAGATGATTAACTTTTTGATGTCTATCAGACATTATGTTGTCGATAACACTTGCACTTGGTCATGAAGGGCCTCTCCTATATTGAGTTGCAGTACTAGGGAACAATAAGAAGCAATCAAAATAAAGCTTATTTCATATCTGCTATATACAAACAAAATCATTAAGGTGCACATTCACTTTTCCAGCTGACCCAACACTACGCATTTTGCTCCTCATTTTTTCCCTTTATATGTATAAAAAAAGAGGGTCTGTTCAAGGAGAGAAAACATTCCTTTCATAACTTCCTGGCTAGGGTTGCCTACAAAAATCCCATTCCTCATGAGAAAGAAATCCATCTCTGGCACGATTCCTGTTTTTTTTATTTGTTTTTTCTGCTCTGGAACGACCCCCCCCTCACCCCACGTATGGAAAAACGCCGCTGAGAATAACACGAATAACACATCTTATAAAGGAAACCATGAAGATACTTTTCCCCAAAGGTGTAAAGGTGGGCAAATTTCGCAAGAGTTCTATACTTCCTTGTTGCGGGCGCGGCTTGAAAAGACAGCACCCAGATGTGCAATACTTAAGGTCAAGTCAGTAGGGCTGGAGAGGGTGTTTCCTGTCTTCAGTCTTAACAAAATAAACTGCGACTATTTTACGATTAAATCTCCGTTCCTGCTAGTCTGCAATACTATTACAATGATTAAGTAGCCTGATTTTACCGTAGAATACAGTTGTGGTATTTGTTTAATAGTTATTATGCTTGTTTAGTTCAGATAAATATACAACAAATTAAGATAATATAAAGATGATTTAAAGGTTGTGGGCTACCTTATAAACATGTAACCAAATAAAAATACATTTAAAATCTTTTATTGCTTCCCTGCACCTGTTAAACGTCATCCGATCTCAATGCATGTAGTTTGCATGTTCTTGCCATGCTGGATTCTCTCCGGTACTCAGTCTGTCTTCCTCCCAAAGTAAATAAAAAAGTTAAAAAACAGGTTTATTTTTCCTCTCTAAACTGCCATTGGGGTAATGCGTGTAGGTGTGTACTGCACACACCTACACGCTGATTGAAAACGCAAATGACTTCATAATAAGACAGTAAAAATTATTAATTTCTACTAAAACATAACTGAATTATGTTAGCAGCAGTCCACCCCCTCTCACCCGTCACCCCCGCGACCCTACAGGGATTTGGTAGCCTATAGCCATTGGATGGATGGATTTTATTGAGGGGTGGATTAACCACATGCACGTTTTTTCTACTGTAAACGTAATAAATAAATAAACTCCGTTAAATTATATTTTAACCACTTATTTGTAATTAAAATAATTCCTTTCTTTTTTCAATTGATTAAGTTATGATAATTTGCAATAACCTACTATATCTGATTCCAAGGGAGTAGGTTTGATTTTGAGATTGGCGGGGACACAAAAGTGCTCCAAGGCAGAACTCTTGAAAGCTGAAGTTTTTTGCATTAGCAATCATAATTTCACATTATGCAGATGTGCTGCTCTCTCCAGGTGGATCAGATTCCTTAGGAATCAACCACAATATAAATTTGACAACTGTATAGCAACTACTGTAAACATATACACACTATTAATACATGATGAGGCCTCTTAAAGATATAAGGCTCTGATTTTAAAGCCGCATGGGTGAAACATTGTTATTCAGATCATCATCATACTAACATTTTTTAACCACTATGTTATATTATGTGTGTGAAAGCTTGTTTCATTCTAATGTTTAAACTTTTTTTTATCATGTAAAGCACTTTGTGTTGCTGTTTGCATGAAAAGCGCTTTATAAATACATTTGATTTGATCTGTCACAGTGCTGAATCTCATGACTAACACATCCAGCATTATTTAACCTCACCTGTGAATTTCCAGCCTCTTTTTCAGCTTCTTCTTCTCCTCTACCTCCTCCAGCCTCTATCATTTCATCTACTCCAGGCACTCCTTCTCTACCTCCTCCAGCCTCTCTCCTTTCATCTGCTCCTGCCTCTCTTCCTCTACTTCCTCTGGTCTCTCCTTCTCCATCTCCTCCAGCCTCTCTGCTGTCTGTCACCTTACAAAAAATATGTTGATGCATGACGAACAAATTAGGGATAGAATGATCAGAGTTTGATGGTAAAGTTATTGCCTGAGCAAAAAAGGCCTTTACTTTCACACTATTATTATGTGTAATTTATTCCCCCAAAAATATGGATACATAAAATCACATGATCATCTAGAATATGAAGTTTTATTGTATTTACACCATAAAGTTTATTTATGTTTTTAAACAGTTGCTCTTTTCTACACGAATACACGAAAATAAGAATAAATGAGAATAAGAATAGAAAATAACTTTTAAAAAGTGTATCTCTTTGGCATATTCTATTTTAATATTTTAATTTAATTCTAATTTTAAGTAACTTACACTTTGACTCCTAAAGAAGTCTCTTATATCCAGTTTTCTTTTCTTTGACATCCTTCAAATCCTACAGCACACACACGCATACACGCGCGCGCGCGTGTACACACGCATACACGCAAACAGACACACACACACAAAATGTAAATGACAACCAGTAAAGTACATCTAGCCGACGTGACACGGGCAGAACAAATGCTAAACGTGTTGACAACTTACACTCGCAGATGCCTCACATCCGGCCCAACTAGAAGTTGTAGCTTGAGACGTTAACAGTCAGAGATGTTCGACCATTGACTGTATATATGTTCGACAAGCTTTACCGCTCTGGGACTTGAGCAGATGGAATGACAGCGGGGACAGCCAATCACATGTAATTTAGCGAGAACCCGGCAGCCAATCAGGAAGCGATTTTTGGTTTAGAGGCGGGATTTCTCGCAGAGACCGGCGACATTTAATCCTTTGTGTGCCATAATCATTGACTAAACACTACGGGTAGCGGTTGTAATGATAGTGACGACACAGTAGCGGCAGAATATTCTACGCCCTAGTCTGATTCATTTAAACACAAGTGAAGTCTTTCGTCAGGAAGGAGCAAATGTGCGCTTTTATTTTGGAGGCATAAGTGAGATCCTGTGTTCGTTCTCAGACTGCTTCTTATATTAGTTTCAACAATCAGTTCGTTCGCAGACAATCTGAGCTCTCTGTGAGTGATACTGAGACGCTGTCAGGTGAATGCGGTCTCAGATTTGAGCCACGCTCTTATTGAACACGCTTCTCTTGTGAAAGCGCTAGCTAAAAATAATATATTTTAGAGTCTGTAGAAGTGGTTTCAGCGCCATTGCTTTACTTTCAGACTGAGGTAAGTTTTTTCTGACTTTTTTAAAGAATTTAAAAAAAAATCCTCCTCAACAAGGAACAAAAATAAATGTTTTCTGTGATTAAAAATGGCCAAACCCTTTCTAGTGTTCTTATTTAGATTGTTTATATATCATAATCAAAACAAAAGTCCTTTTTTTTAACATATCCGTTTTTTAATCCTATGATCAAAATCCTATCAGATGAGTAGGCTACTTCAGTGTGATTATTATGTAAAGAAATAAAAGCTGTTTAAAAAAAATCTACAGATAGTATAGCCTATGACATATGTGAAGTTGTTATTAGCCTGTATTTCTTTTGTGTAACTATGTAGGCCTGAACATTTCCTTAGCTGCTCCACATGTCACAACAAGTCCCCGTCCCACTTTTGATTTAATCTTTCCCCAAGAAACCTTTTCCTGTCCCGCTGTCTAACCCGGCTCTGTCAGTTTTAAACAACACATACCTCTTTTAAAAAGGAAGTATTTGCTTATTAATCGGCTGACAAGTCTCCCCCCCCCTTTTCTTAGTCAAAACGACTGAAGGTTTACTCTATCCACCTCCTGCTTTGAGTCAGTGTGTCTCTGTTGAATGTTGAAATCTCTTCTCTGTCAAATCTCGACATTCCTGCTGGTTGATTGTTTTCATTCGTTTTTTGTTATTTTATACAACAGGGTCCCTGGTGCCGATCCAGAATGTTCTCTCCATGGAAAGTGTCTTGCAGGTAGCGCTCAATCAAAGTGGGCTGTGACGTGGAGATGATCACTGTGACTGCCTTGCTGTCAATCTGCATATGGATACAAGCACAAACTGCTTCAGGACAGCAAACATGTCCTTCCACTCACCGTGGGCTGGTGGATTTCAATGTAGAATACTCTCTGCCATACTTCCAAACGAACAAACCCATACAGAACGTTGTGGTAAAGAGGGATTTAGGTCCAAGAGAAGTGTATCTTGGATGCCAGAATGCTATAGTTGCAGTTAATGATTCTATGACAAAAAAATGGGAGTTGAAAACGGGACCTGTTGGCAGTTCCGACTGTGAAACCTGTCCAGTGTGTGACACAGAAATTGATCCAGAGGAACCATTGGACACAGACAACACAGTTCTTGTTTTGGATCCTGATACCTATTTTTATCCATACTTGTACATTTGTGGAAGCACTCAGCATGGTATCTGTTACCGTATTGACTTTAGTTCTCCAGAATCAAAACCTACATGCTTATACAAAAAAACACAGAACTCTCCTACTGAGTGTCCTGACTGTGTAGCCAGCCCTCTTGGCACCATAGTTACCCCTGTCGCCGATAGAGAGACAGCATTATTCTTTGTTGCAGCGTCCATCAATGACAAAGTGGTTCAGAAATATCCACGGAGGTCAATATCAGTGCTTAGGGTGCTTTCAACTGAAGATGGCTTCCTTAGGCGCATGGATGGGCTGACAGTGCTGCCCAATCTACGCAACTCTTACACCATTGACTACATTTATAGTTTTTCCACCGAAGAGTTTGTCTACTTTCTGTCCCTGCAGAGGGAAAATCCCTTCAGGAATAATTCCCCCTTTCGGACTCATCTGGGGCGGTTGCCTATTTCAACTCCAGAGGTGTGGATGTACAGAGAGGTGGTGCTGGAGTGCCAGTATAAATCAAAGCGCAGGAAAAGAAACAGCTTCAGGGACATTGTGTATAATGGGCTACAGGCTGCCCATTTAGGGCATGCAGGGAGAGACTTGGCTGAAGACCTGGGGGTCAGCGAAAAGGAGAACATTTTGTTTGGGGTCTTCACAGTGCTCAACGAGCAAGGGGAACGTCAGAAGACCTCAGCCCTCTGCGCCTTCCCTTTAAGTAACATCAATCAGGCGATTGATATGGGTGTGGAGGCATGTTGTACCTCAGGCACGGAGCAGCTGTCCAGAGGCCTCTGCCACTTCCAGCCATGCGAGAGCTGCCCGCATGAAGTGAGTAACTTTTTATGTCTGTGTCAACAAAACGGTTTACAGTTCGCATTGCGCCTTGACAGGAAGTGACAAGTCAGTGAAATCTGAATTTCAGGTATAATTATCACCATTCTGAAATTCAAAAGGAGTGCCCTGGCTTTTATAGTGCCTTGGATTTTTTACTTTTTGTCACATTATAACCACAAACGTCAATTTATGTGGTATTTGGGAAAGACTCACACAAAGTAGTGAATAAGCAAGAAGCGGAAGGAAAATTGTACAGTTTTAAAATTTTATTCGAAATTACCATCTGTAAATTGTGGACTACAGATGTTTTTAATGAAATAGAAAAGTTGGCTTATTATTATATCAAAATACAACATAATTAACTTGGCTAAAGAGCCACGTGTAGCTATAAAGCTGCAGGTTGCAGAACCCTGGTCTAAACATTCCATTGTAGCTCCAGTTTTATGTTTAGGGCTGTTTTCCTGAAAGAAGTGTAGGTTCAGACCAAAAATGTCAATATTGGTCCTATCTGAAGGATGAAACGGTGCTCCATGAGATGTTCTACAGCTTTATCTCTGACCTGCCTGCTGTGTTCCTGGATCTTCATGATACTATTCACTAACGTTCTCTAACAAGTCCCTGAGGCCTTCAGAAACAGCTGGATTTATGCTGAGATTAAAATACACACTGGTGGATTTATTGGATTGGATATTATTAAGGGGCTTCAGATTAAAGGGGATAAAACATGCAAACAACTTTTTAAGATTTTATTTAGAAAACCTTTTCTATTTATGACTATGCACTACTTCATGTTGGTCTATGGTAGAAATGTCAATACAATTAAATTGAAGTTTGTGGCTTTTATGTGGTAAAAGGTGAATAAATTGTGTGTGTGAATAATTCTGGAAGGGGCCATTCATCTGTCTGTTTGCTTATGTGAAAAGAAGCGAGAAAGAGCAGACCCCATTAAGAGGACAAGGAGTGGTGGTTGAGTCACTACCGGTAACTTAACTTGCACATTGCCACATCATTGCTCTGATTTGTGTCCACTGTACGTTTCACTCTGCCTCAGAGAATAACAGTAGAAAACATTTAAATCAGATTGTTTACTGTTTACACTAGCTAGAGCAGTTACAGTTTGTCATTTTGTTGAAAGGCATAATTAATCCAAGCTAAAATTACATCACACACAAAAAGGTGCGTTCAAGTTCTTTTGCATTAATGTGTTAAACATAAGAACAGCTACAGTATTATTTATTAGCCAAGGTGTCTTAACTGAGGTTTACTTATAGTTGTTCAAAGTGTTGCTTCTTTTCATCCCCAAAGACATTAGGAAAAGAGGAAGTTGCCAAATTCAAACAACTATAACAAGACTAGTTTAGTCCTGTGCATCACGGGCTTCAAGCTTCAGTAATTAGGTGACAGTTCCTGACAAAAAAAGGAGTGGCTTCTCCTTTTTACAGACTTCCATCTGTGCCCTTTGAGCTTTTTCAGACGTGTGTACGCCCACAGTAATCAGTGCCAACAAACACAAGCTATACATCCTTCTAACAAAAACTGGAATTTCAAAGGTAGGGTCAATGTTATCATCTTATTTGAGTGATATGAAAGAGGATTTATGTTGGAGGATGGAAGGATTTTATAGCAGTAGGTCTCTCAGATTGACAGAAATATAACCAGAATTAATACTCATCCTCATATAACAACAAGTTAAGGACGCAACACGTCTGTGAAGCAGGAATAGCATGCAGATTATTATTTTTTAAATCAATCAATATGGAGCTCTATGTTAAAAAGGTAAATAAACAAATTTGGGATTTTATATTTTTCTGACCATCATACGTTGGGATGAAGAGTAAAAAAGGGGGGAAAAAATACAAGCAATGCCAAACAACCGTCAGCCTGAAAAACGAAACAAGTCACTCTGTTAAATAAGCAGACTGCAACATGATGGGACAGGTCAGTGAGCTGCCTGAAAGTCGATTGCTTACAATTAGTTTAACACATCCGGTCTTTTTTGAAAAATGACGTTATTTTAACCACAATGACCAAACTATGGCAACCCGTTAAAACTTCTGTTATGCACTCATTTAAATGTCCTTGTGGGCACAGAGCGTAGTTTCACTTCCTTGGAAATTACACGTAGGAACAGTCACTAAGTCTACAAAACTGGGAACACTATATTGCTTTACCTTTTTATGAGATTCTTCCTGCCATCTGACTCCAAAGCCATCTGACTTCCTTAATTTATAAATGAATCAGGTCAGGGTGTTTTTCATTTGTGTCATTTTTTGTGAAATAAATTCACTTTTTCAATATTCTAATTTATTGACATGTGCCTGTGTAGGAGCTCCTTGCTGATCAAGGGAGATCCAAGCTGACTTTATAGTTGAAAATATTTGTGTTATTTGTTTACTTTGAGTGAATGTGGGTGTTTTGCTTCTGCAGAACTCAGAAGGGAATCATACATGCAGGCACAAGGCCACACTGGTCTCACAGCCACATTACAGAGTGGACATCTTCAACAGCAATATGAGAGACGTCCTGTTCACGTCTGTTCTGGTCAGCATCTTAGGAAATCATACGATCGGGCATTTTGGCACCTCAGATGGCAGGATACTGCAGGTAACAGGTTGTTATATTAATTGGGTTTAATGTGTACGAATTTCTTAAACAAAAATTAAAAGGCTTCCCTTTTTTTTAAAATGGTTGTAGGTGATTCTCACACTACACAAACAAATAGTTTTTGCCAACTATTCCCTGACTGATGTCGGAATATCCAGGACAGCAGCTGTGTACTCGGAAGATTCACTCATCTTTGCAGCTGGAAATAAGGTACATTTACTATATTCTAGTGCATGTACACATTATCGCAGAAGAGTTTTCTCTATTTTCATTTCTTATCTTCATCTCTCCCTAAACAAGATGTTCAAGGTTCCCTCTGCTGGACCAGGGTGTGAGCATTTTCTGACATGCCCCATGTGTTTGATGGCTCCACATTTCATGAACTGTGGCTGGTGTTCTGGAAAGTGCTCCAGGAAGCCTGAGTGTGCCTCAGTCTGGAACAAAGACTCATGTGCACCAATCATAACTCAGGTAACCGGGCTGCTAACTGGAACTATCTGATTCACAGATTTCAAAGAAAATAAGCTATAAAGTTGCCTTGTCAGCTGTTATTACATCAATGCACTGATATGTCTCTGTTTATTTTGTAGTTTTTTCCTAAAACGGCGCCTGCTGGAGGAGAGACAGAGGTGACACTGTGTGGTTCAGAGTTTCAGTCTGCTCGGCGACCAGCCATCATCAGCGGGGAAACACACATCATTAGAGTGAACTCTGGAACCTTGTGTGCTGTCCTGCCTAAAAGAAGCAGCAGTGAAATGTGAGAAGCACAGACACAAACACTGGCAGCACGATTAGTTTTCTCAGTTTTTGTTTTGCTTGCACTGCTCTCTGCTTGCCACAAAAAAAACCTGCTACCTAATACTTATTATGACTGATATTGATTTATTGGATGGTTTTTAATGACAGATTTTTTTTTTATTCTCTGAAGTAAGGGGCTAATTCTGCTCTGTTAAACACTTGGCTATATTACAAAGGCAGCATTTTTAAATCCTGGGATTATGGGCTAACCAAGCATGTCTACACAGCTAAAGGAAAAACATTTAACTGTGATGCTACTGTTGAAAACTGGGTTGATGATATCTAATATGATATTTTTATAGTATGATTAACCCAGGTTTTCCTTATCCTTTTCTTTCATTTCCTTTCTCACATTGTCCCACCACTCTTTGTGCCCTTTAGCACCTTGGCTACAAAGAAGTGAATGTCTGCCATATACTTCAAATATAGTATCCTACCAAAAATTGCAGCCAAGCAATGATTGCACACACTAATATTCTGTGATGACTGCCATTATATATTATATTTTGTGCAGCTCTAATTAAAAGTCCAACTAACAACAGGTATTTTATTTGTATTGCATGAAATATTAAAAATATTTGATGAAATGGAATTTGCTGGGCTGCACAGCCGCACAGTTGGTAGCATTGTTGCCTTGCAACAAAGAAGGTTCAAATCACGGCCTGGGGTTTTTCTGCATGGAGTTTTCATCTTCTCCCTGTGCATGTGTGGGTTCCCTCCTGGTACTCCGGTTTCCTCCCACAGTCCAAAAACTTGACTGTTAGGTTAATTGGTCTTTCTAAATTGCCCTTATGAATGAGTGTGTGGGAGCATGGTTTTTGTCCTCTGCCCCTTGCCTGATGATTGCTGGAGATAGGCACCTCCCAAACCTTCACAGGATAGACAGTATCGATAATGGATGAAACTGAAATTTTTTTCACAGATTTGATTTTCAGGATATCAATAAAGTATCTTCCTTGACATGTAGGAGATCAGACAATCCTCATGATCAGTGTTGGACTAGCCATTGGGATCACCGGGACATTTCCCAGTGGCCTGGCTGCCGAACTGGCCCACTCGGCGATTGCCGATGGTCAGGCCGGGTCGTGCTTAATTTTTAAATAAACAATCCATAGTGCAGTTCACACAGATGCAGCAAAGCTGGGCACAAACACACACCCCCTCCTCTCTTTTTACGAGGGTGTCTGTCAAAGCCCTGCAAAGTGCTCTAGTGGTGGAGCAGAGGAAGAGACTTAAAAAGAAAAAATAGAAAAACAGCACTGGCTACAGATGCAGCAAAGTGCAGTAAAACAACTGATACATTTGTCAGTAAGGGAACAGGTGAGACATTAATCTCTATTGGTGACAACAGACTCACAACCATCCAGCGCCACTTGCTTGATGAGGAGGTTGGCTGATGGGCTAAAGCTAACTGAACTTTACTGCATCTGAAAAGTTGGGATATTATGGGTGGCTTTTGGATTTTTCCTTACAAAGACGGAGAAGGGAGCAGTCTTAACAGTTTCAGCAGCACAAGCGCTGCAAGAGCTCCTGTGGTCACAGCAGTGGTGGACAGCAGTAGTAAGGATGCGATGCTGTTAGAATAATTTGTGCTTCACTTATAATTATCAGTATGCTATGAAATTTACAAGTCTAGATTATTTCAAGTGAGAATTTCCTTCTGCAGAGCAATCAGATGCACCGAGTGAAAGAGAGAAAGATGGAGGGAAAGACAAGGACGGCATAAACAATAAAAATCCATTTGATTATTTTGAGAGCCCCGACTTAGAGGATTTCAATGTATTTTTCTACTAATACACTGGTAAATGGGCAGTCTGCACATTTGACAGTGTAGTAAATGAAATAGAATTTCAGTTTATGTGATCGAGTACAGGTTATTGCAGCAGAACAGAAATACTTATTTTGTAGGGGAAAGAAACAGAAAAAGCTGTTTGTGGGTGCATGTGTAGCCTTTTTTTCATTATTTTACATTCTTATATCAGTAGGCACCCAACCTAACTCCCTCTTGGCGTTTTGTGTTAATTGAGTGGTGGTGGCCTGGGATGGTATCAAATTCCCGGCCTACATTATTGTCCCACTCCGCCCCTGCTTATATTTGTGAGCAAAGTGTTATCAATAAAACACTTCTGATTTATTGTGACAACAATTCTCTGTAATTGATCATGTCTGCAAACTCCTAAAAATAGACAGTACAGTTGGTATCATTGCATATCCTGTTTGATCTATCTTTTTTCCAGTGTTGATTCTATAGGTGCGCATGTAATATCAATACATTTAAAATTATGTTGTAATGTCTTTATTGTGTGATGTTTAGCGGTGCAGAGCACCACTTTTTGGAACTGGTGTACTAAAGTAGCTTGATTGACAATAGGTGCCTTTGGGTTTGACAGTAGTATTTGTGTTTGCTGATCTCTGACTACATTCACTTACACAGTTATTGCCAAAAAATGATGATAATAATAATAATTAATTAATCTTTTAAATGGTATTTATTTCCACTTTATCATTTATCACAATAAACACCACAAATTATGCTGATGAAATTTTTAGTCCATATTACCCATCCCTACATCTAAGCATCATAGAGATTTGACTAAGAAATTACTCAGTGACACGAAGTATTCATCTTCCAACATGTGCCCAGTTTCCATGGTAACAAAATACTATACTGGCCAATGGCTGGTGGTTGCCTTTACTATTTCCATCACTACTTCGGCTCTGAACTTAGATATACACCACATTATCAAATTGTAGATTTAAGAGCAGATCATCATCTTGACAGAAAGATGTTAGCTGCTAGCTCATCCAGCTGGATCTATGGGGCATTGCCAAGAGAACGATGAGAGACATGAGACCGAACAATACAGAAGAGCTGTTCTGCTATTGAAGCATCCTGGTCTTCCATAACACCTCAGCAGTGCCACAGGCTGATGGCGTCCATGCCACGCCGCATTGAGGTAGTAATTGATGTAAAAGGGGCCCAAACCAAGTACTGAGTACATATGCATGATTGTACTTTTCAGAAGTCTGACATTTCTCTATTTAAAATCCTTGTTTTATTGTTTTCATGTAATATTCTAATTTTCTGAGATTTTGAATTTGGGGTTATCATAAGCTGTAACCCATAATCATCAAAATTATAACACATAAAGGCTTGAAATATCTTGCTTTGCATGTAATGAGTCTCTATCAAATATTAGTTTCACCTTTTAAGTTGAATTACTGGAATAAATTAACTGTTGTACGATATTCTAATGTTTCGAGTTTCACTTACGAACCTTATACGAATATACGAATCAAACCTCAGGCCATTATTGTGCAGCAATTGTATCACGTCTGTGGTGAACTGAGACAATAGCACTACTGGTAAAAAAAATTATGCCAATAAATCAAAATATGTCCATTCCAAATTCATGTAATTTATAGAATAAAAATAGAATAGCAACAGCCCTAATTGTCCCACAGAGGAAAAATTCAGGTGTAACAGCAGCAAAGTGTCAGGGAATTGGAGCATGTAGAAAACATTTTGTTATTCAATAAATGTTATAAGTTTATTAACATTTTTTATTTATTTAATCAAATAAAAAAAATATATATAACACATAGACCTATATGTATTCACTTCTGTGCCAAATGCAAGTTGCTTTTAATACAGCTTGCATTTTAACTTATCTAAGACAAATGAAATGTGTATACGACATGCATATTTTTTATCTGATCTCCATTATAATATATTTAAAACATCATTAAATGTGCTTGTTATGCAGGCTAGTGTGCAAAATTAATGAAAAAGTACCAAACCAAGACCTGAATATCACCCTGGAAATACATGAGGGAGAGGTGGAGGGTGACTACTCCATTGAAGGCACGGCCCAGGTGTCTGGATTCTCTGTTGTGGTAAGAATGACTCTTACTGAAGTTCCTAAAGAAAATTCAGATAATTAAAAATAAAAGTAATTCATATACCTCTATCAGGAGCCCAGCATTATAGACATCAAGCCTAGGCATGGTCCCAAATTTGGAGGCACAACTGTTACACTTTTAGGCAAACATCTTTACTCTGGGACAGAAAGAGAAGTTCTATTCGCAGACAGAAAATGCACATTGATTCCAAGGTAAGCCACACAGGCTACTAAATCATATCAGAAATTTAGCTGACTTTTACAATAGATTTTATATCACCTTTTTCCAATTTTACCTAAATGTATTTGTGCTTTTAGTGATCCTAAGGAAACAGGAGATTT
Source organism: Valencia hispanica (assembly GCA_963556495.2). Classification (NCBI taxonomy): domain Eukaryota; kingdom Metazoa; phylum Chordata; class Actinopteri; order Cyprinodontiformes; family Valenciidae; genus Valencia; species Valencia hispanica. The sequence continues at coordinate 11,200,814 of OY747708.1, read as the reverse complement.
CTCTTCAATAATCTGCAACACAGCACCTGGAGAAACCATTGGGGAAGTGCCAGTGAAAGTCATAATTGACAACTTTGAAGTGACAACAGCTAAAACCTTTTTCTATAAGAGCAATCCTGTCATCAACTCTGTCAATCCCCACTGCAGCTTCCGAAGGTAGGGCTCTCACTTAATACTTTCTCTGCAGCATCAGTCTTAAAATTAACTCAAACATTATCATAAAAACTACAGTTTCTGTTCATGAAAGTTATCACAATGTTGTTGGTGCTAATAACATCACCTATGCTGCCACACAGCGGCTCCAAGCTGGTTATAAGGGGTCAGAATCTGGATTCAGGGCACAGAGCTGTGGTTGAGTATATTTCTGAAAACTTTCAAGGGCCTCTTCAACAAGTAAGTCAAGGCTTTGATCCTTTAAAGGTTTTCATTTTGATTACCATTAATCTGTCTTCTTGCAAATTGAAATGTGAAAATAAAACCAAAACTAACCACATTTGATTTTAAACAGTTGATGTTTTTTCTTTACTGGAGGTCTGCAACGGCTCAAGAAACGCCACACACATGGAGTGCTGGACGCCAGCCTTTTCAGCAGACGTGTCGGAGGATAAATTCAATGATGGAAACCTTTCTATTCACATAGATGGAAAAAATGATCTTATTAGGACAAAGTTTGTTTACCATGCAGATGCCAAAGTCATCCCCATTGAAAAAGAGAACAACATTTTACTTCTGAAACCAGGAGACGATGAAGTTTCGCTGCATGTATGAAGGTTTTAACTATTTTATCAGAATTCTTTTTTTTCTTAAATATAATGCTTCATATAATTTTGACTTGTAATATTTTATCTTTTACACATATCTACCAGCACAACAAACTACAATCAGTGGAGAAATGCATGAAAATAACAATGAGGATTGGCAATGAGCGCTGCAGCCATATGAGTGTCCTGCTAAATGAGTTAACCTGCAGGATTCCTAAAAACCTAAAAGTCCCCAGCGAGGGATTACCAGTTAAAGTAAGAAAATCCTTTAAATCCTAAATTTAAGCCAAATTTGACTGAAAGTAAAATGTAAATACAAAATAGCATTTTGCTTCGTTGCTGCAGGTGTCTGTGAATGGGGAAGATCACGTTATGGGTACAGTTGTTTATGCTAAAACCAACAACGACACTGTGATTGCTGGCATTGTGCTGGGGATTGTTGCAGCACTTGTCGTAGGTGCTGGCCTTACATTGTTTGTGATGAGGCATCTAAGGAAGAAAGAGAGAGGTGAGAGGAGAAAAATCATGAGTCAGTTTGAAAATATTATGCAATAAGTGTACATATGTGGAAACCTATAGAAAACTTTTGACTGTGGTCGTAATCTTATGATTGACAAGTGTACGTTACTTGAAACTGCCATGATTTCTTGTGTTTGGATTCTGCAAAAAAACAAACAACAAAAAAACAGGCTTATTTGTTCTCAATTCAATTTATTTATTTATTTAACAGGGACTTTGCGATCCAACATAGTGCAAGACAAGTTCCAACTGATGTCACGCTTTAGAGTGTATAGCTAGGGCTATTTTTCAACTCTTGTCCCTGGAAGGGCTTTTCTACACAGTTTTAAAAACACAAAAACTATAACAAACGATATCCTTGCACACACTATACAGAGTCTGTATAACATTTGCTCAATTACACGTGAAACTAGTGCTAATTAAAAATGGGTACAATTTTATTTGTCTTTCAGCCAAGACTTGACCCTAGAGGTTTAGAACATTTTAAAATCAGATATGGTCTTCAGCTCAGTGAGTTCCATAGTTTAGCACCTCTATAAGAAAAAAAACGACTGACCAAATGAAGTCTTGCAATACGGGATCTGACAGTTGTAATTTAGGGAACGTTTGGCGACTCTATTGCTGTTTTGTCTCTGGACAAATGAAGTGAGTGGCTCAGGTTCTAGATTGTTAATGCATTTAAACAATAACTTGAGTAAGCATAGACTGCCATAGCTTTCAAAAGTTAGCAATATATACTTCTTGAGGATGTTGTAATGATGAAGGCGGATTGGCTTTTTGTTCATAATCTCTATTGCTTGATTGTAAATCGATGCGCTTTATGACTTAAGTTATAGTATGAGCCCAGTATGATATATGTGAGAATATCATAGCATGCATCCAAAGAAAAGCGGCCTTTTTTGGGGATGTATTGTCTGATTAGCTTAAAGCAATTTAGGTTGCTTTTTATTGTTTTTGAAATTTTCTTAATGTGTTCTTCAAATTTCAGTTGGGGATCAAGAACCACCTCAAACATTTGAAATTCTGTAACAGATTGAATCTTTTTGGTTTGCAGCTGTATTTGGAACCTTTGTTCTAAATTTAATTTTCTAGTTGAAAAAAAAATTGAAACTGTCTTGGTAAAGTTGAGCACTAAGTGATTTTGAGTGAGCCATTCACTCACCTCAGCCATACAAGCAGACAAAACATCCGCTGCGTCCTCTGCTATCTTTGCGGGTGCATAAAAAAACCGCATCATCCGCATAAAGTTTGGAACTGACCACTTTATCAGTCTGAACAAGTGAAGTTTTAGCCTTCTGTTTTAACTTCTAACTTATTGTTTTTCTTTCATCAAATGTTTTATTTCAGCTAACATAGAGCGTCGTTTATCAACAATCTCCAGAAATCGGATGGGTAACCAGATTAACTTGTCTCCAACAACTGACTACAGACGAGGTGAGGCAGATGAATACACATCCATCCATCCATCCATTTTCTGTTCCCGTCATTCCTATGCAGGGTTGCAGGGGGGGGAGCATATGAATACACATTCTGAATAAAATTATTAAGATTAGGTACATTACGTACATTTGTAAAAAAAAAACAAAACAAAAAACGACCGAGATGTTTTATGTACCAAGAATAAGATATAGACTATATGAATTAGCAAATCCCTTTGACCCTATAATAGGAAAGGCAAAGCAAGGGAACTTTGTTTGTATAGCATGCAAGGTGCTTCACATCATTAGGAGATAAAATAAAAGCAGCAATAAAAAAATTATGAAAGCATAAAGCACAACATTAGAGAAACAAAACATATGACACATGAAAACATATGACATCTTAGCTAACATTAATCAATTAACTAAAGCATGCTCTAAACAGATGGGTTTTTAGCCTTGATTTAAAAGAACTCAGTGTTTCAGCAGCTTTACAGTGGCCTGGAAGTTTGTTTCAGAAAAGAGGAGCATAGAAACTAAAAGCTTCTCCATGCTTGGTTATAATTATAGGAATGATTAGTAGATTAGAGTTTAAAAGACCTGAGTGGTCTGGGATGTTGGTATAGTGACAACAGATCTTAAACATTCTTTGATGCTAAGCCATTCATTCATTTATAAACTAGTAAATGTATTTTGAAGTCTATTCTCTGAGCTACAGGGAGCCTTAATAGTCTGCAACATTGTAAGAACAGCATTGCAGATGACAATAGTTGCTAAATAAAAAATTTTTGGACCTTCTTTTTATAATTTGATGTCAGAAGCATATTTTATTAAATCAACACAATGGGCAATGTAATGATTAAAACCCAATTTGACTAAACATTTAATTAGTAAATTTGTTTTACAACCAACAGAAAAGAATCATAAAAAAACATATCATAGCTGATAGCTAGTATGTAGTAATGCATCATTCAACTGACCAATGTTTGAAATCGGTCAATATTCCCTTGATGGAATCTAACCTGTGATTGGCTGGTCAAACAACGAAAGGCCTGCAAAACAGCAAAAATCAGAAACTGGTCAGTAAGAGCATCAAAACGGAAAACTCCCTATTTTTCCTGTATTTTACGACATCACCAAATAGCTTATTCTTTAATGCAAATTATTTAGCATTTTCTGTTTTGATGCACAAAATGGGGGAAATATCTTACTGCATTAGTTTTTTGTTGGATTTAAACCTACTACTTCTATCCAGGAACCAGCAGCAAATTATGTCTTTTATGGTAACTGTTTATTAATTCAATTCAGTTTATTTATATAGCACCGATTCAGAACAGATTTAATCTCAAGGCACTTTACAAGAAAAGTCAGTTCAATACAATCCTACAAACATTCCAATTAGTTTAAAGTTTTAGTTAGTTTCCTATTTAAGGAATCCCAGCAGATTGCATCGAGTCATTGACTTGAGGTTGCATTGGTTATTAGATAGATGCATCAATCAAGCTTTTCCTACCCAATGCCAATTTAAGTTTTTTTTCTTAGGTCCACAATGATTATTTTCGGATTTGATCCGATTTAGATTTTTTTTTCCTTACCACTGCAACATATAAATGAGAAACAATAATGTGTTGCAGTGTCTTTGAAGGAGAAAGAAATTTTGTACTCAACAAAAATGAAGAATATTTACTAGATTTCCCCTCTTGTTGTTCCTAACCTTTATTTTTTGTTGTTTAACTCAAAGAAAGTCAATGAAAGTAGGTGGTAGTTGTTGATGCATTTATACACTAAAAATGGTGGAGGTCTGCATTTAATAAAAGGGAAAAGAAAATTTCAGTTTTTTAACCTTTTAATTATCTGATCAGAGCCGATCAATGAAAAATCACAAGTTTCCAAACTCTTTACCCGTTGATTGGTCCTTCACTTGTTTATTGCATTTAATAATAACATCACTGATGAATAGTGTGTCTCACCCCATGCATGAAGCTGTTGCTGAGCTGGAGAGCTCCTTACGTGACAGACTGCTGCATCCTAGGTGCATCAAGGAGTGTTTTTGCAGGTCCTTCCTCCCTGCAACTGTTAGACTCTACAACCAGAACAACTCCTAAAAAACTCAATAATGTTAACACCCTTGCTGTTATCAGTTTATCTGCTTTTAACTTCTTCTAAATAATATGCCTACTTTTCAATACACAACTAAACATGCAGATTCTGTGAATATTTTATGTTAGTAAATTATCCTACTCAATTGCACATTCAATTTGGAGTATGCCGCTTTATTTTTAATAACTGCACAGTACTTTGGTTTTGTAATTATGTCCTTAATGTACATATATTATTCTTAATTCCGTTTTTTATTCTTTTCTATTTTTCCTGTATTAATCTAAATGCTTCTATTATCTGTCACTTTGCTGCTGTTACAGCTGAATTTCTACTTTGTGGGACAATAAAGGATTATCTATTCTAATTACATTTTGGTTGCGCTATAGTCCTTAAAATCAAATCAAATCAAACTTTATTTATAAAGTGCTTTTCATACAAGAAGTTGCATCACAAAGTGCTTTACAGATTAAAATGACCCCACATAAAATAACCTTCCCTTCCCTCCCCCACAGATTTAAAAGCATGGTCACAGTTATACCCCCCACCCCCCAACCCAACTCCCATGCACACACACAGTTAAAAGAAAAAGTAAAAAAGGACATTGGGCCAAGTGTAGATGAACCATGCATCTGCAGTATGAATTATCATTTAACAATTTCAAGAATGCAAATACACCCATGCGCATGTTCATCTCTGAAATGTTCATCCAAATGTTTTTTTTCCTCCTTTGTTTTAACTTTTGCATTAGGTCACCTGTCGAGTCAGACGTCGGGCTCAGGAGGAATGGCCTTCCAAGGTTTAATGTACGCCTCCAGCTATGATCATCTGGCTGTCCCTTTAATACGGAGGGACAACGTCTCTATGGTTAGCTCAAATCCTGAACTGCTTGAGGAAGTTAAAGAAGTCCTGATTCCTGCCGAGAAGCTCAGAATTGAGGAGGGGCAAATTATTGGAAAAGGTAAATCTCTAATTTTTACTTGCTTCCACAACATTACCCCATCTCCATTTGTAGGTTCCTTCATCCACTGTTTTTTTGTCTCACAGGTCACTTTGGGACCGTTTATCATGGATACCTGCTAGATAGCAAAAATCAAGAAAATCACTGTGCTGTTAAGTCATTAAACAGTAAGTGCATTTGTTTATAAAAGAAATTATTATCACAGGAATTTTCATTGTGCACCGTTCTAAAATGTTGATTATTTTCTGGTGTTGTAGGAAGACATTCTCCTACTATCCTTCCTAAATGACATGCCAGAAACAACAGTGCAGATTTAACAGCTAATGTTGATAGTACATAGTGTACATGTGTTTATCATGATGCACTCCTTTTGGATTTTACAGTTTAAAACAAAATTGCTTTGTCTTTTTTCCTGAACATTTTTGATGTCGTGTGAAAATGAGTAGTTTGTGCTCGAATAGACCTTTGCTGAAAATACTTTATCTGATTTTAATAGGAATCACAGATTTGGGCGAAGTGGACCAGTTCCTCAGAGAGGGCATCATCATGAAAGCATTCCACCACCCCAACATACTCTCTCTGCTGGGCATCATGTTGCCCAAGGATGGACTCCCTCTCGTTGTTCTGCCATACATGAAACATGGAGATTTACGTCATTTCATCCGATCTGAGGAAAGGGTATGTTAACCAGTGTCACTTTATGACTCAGAATAACCTTGACTGTGAAAGTTTTTTAAAAATATATATTTTTCAGAACCTGCTGTCCACACCAGTTTTCTTTGATTACAAATGATTTTTCTTTCACAGAACCCAACAGTGAAGGATCTGATTGGGTTTGGGCTTCAGGTTGCCATGGGTATGGAGTACTTGGCCCAGAAAAAATTTGTTCACAGAGACCTGGCTGCAAGAAACTGCATGTGAGTGTGAATCTAACCCTGATCATATTACAGGTCTGTGAAATATATCAGTGTCATGATACAACAAACGTTAATGTATTTTACTGGTATACCATGCTATAGACCAAGGATGCCCAATTTCAGTCCTCAATGGCTCATTAGCAGGCTTCTGCAGAACTTTGACATGCTGAGGAGGTAGTTGGACCATTTGAATCAGCTGTGTTGGAGCAGAGACACATCTAAAACTGTGTGGAGACCGGCCCTTGAGGCCCGGAATTGGACACCCATGCTACAGACCAACATGCAGTAATTGTGAAACGAACAGAATGTGTTTAACCCAATTTAGTCTGATACCATCCATCCATCCATTTTCTGTACCCGTCATTCCTGTGCAGGGTTGGGGGGGTCTGGCTGGTGCCTATCTCCAGCTGTCGCCTATCTCCAGCTGTCATGGGGCGTAAGGCGGGGTACACCCTGGACAGGTTGCCAGTCCATCGCAGGGCAGCACAGGGACACACACTCATACCTAAGGGCAATTTTAGAGAAACCAAGTCACCTAACAGTCATGTTTTTGGACTGTGGGAGGAAGCCGGAGTGCCTGGAGAGAGCCCACGCATACACAGGGAGAACATGCAAACTCCATGCAGAAAGGCTTGGAGAAAGGCAGGACCTTCTTGCTGCAAGGCAACAGTGCTACCAACTGCACCACTGTTCAGCCTTAGTCTGATACCTGTAAATAAAATCCAGTGCAACCTATTGCCTTAAGTAGCCACCTAATTAGTAACAAGAGTCAAACAATGTGTAAGTTAATCTCCATATTCTTTCAGCTATTCTGTGAAGGGCTCACAAGTTTGTTGGAGAACCAAGACAGATCCGATAGTAAATTGTAGAGAAATTAAAACCGCATGAGCTTATAAACAATATCGCACGCTTCGCATCTCATGGAGGACAGTACAGTCCATCATTCAAAAAAATGAAATACAATACAGCTGCATACCTACCATCACGGTGGACTGAAGCATTAATAAGAGAAGTAGCCTAGAGGCCCAGGGTTAGTCTGGAGGAACTGCATCGATCCATTCCTCAGGTGGAGGAATCTGTTAACAGGACAACTGTTAGTTGTGCACAATACAAATTTGGTCTTTATGGAAAAGTAGGAAGAAGAGCCAAACATTGTAGTAGAGTTTGTGGTTGTAATGTCACAAAATGTGAAAAGATTTAAGGCATATTAATCTGTAATTTTGAGAGAAATTGTAAATATTTACAGTGCAGAAACCCAAATTATTAAAAAGAAATATTTAGGATTTCTTTTGTTAAATTGATTGTGGTATAATTGAGGTTGTATGTAAATTTTTATCAGTGAAACACTGCAATGAGGGGTATGTAAAACAGTTTAAAAACACTTATTACTTAAAAAATAACTGGATGAGGAAGAGGATTGTTTCACCGTTTCCTCTCTGCAGGTTGGATGAAACCTTCACAGTAAAAGTTGCTGATTTTGGCATGGCGAGGGACGTGTATGACAAGGAGTACTACAGCATTCAGAATCACAAAAGAGCAAAGTTGCCAGTGAAGTGGATGGCAATCGAAAGCTTGCAGACACAGAAGTTCACAACAAAGTCAGATGTGGTAAGTGTGGTTGATATTTAGGAAGTTTGACATGATAAAGTAGATAATAGGGGTGTAACGGTACATGTATTCGTATTTGGTTTTTTTGGTATGGCCCTCTCGGTTCGTTACACACGTGAACCGAATAAATACAGCTTTTTTCTACCTGAACACATGCAGAATGTTTATGTGAGGAACTCAGAGCACAGTGCAGCGTTCCGCAGCGCAACTTTAGAAAGTGACACCAAAACAAAACAGAAAGTACTCTCAGCTATCACTAAACTCTGCTATTTGGAAACTTAATGGTTTCTCGTGCAGCTAAAGTAGAAAAAGGAAGATGGACCGAACCAGAACTTTGACAGCGAACACATCTTTCAATAGCAATAATGTCCATAACACGCTCTGCTCTGCACTGAACTGTTTTACTCACCTGAAACAATGTCTTGCGGAATGTAAACATCACTGACACTGGAGAAAAACAAGCTGACTTCAAACTGGCTATGTACTGTAGCATCCAATCACCCCAAACTCCTTATTTTGTATAAAACACTAGTCGGCTGAATCCCTGTTGATGAGAACGAATTTTCCCAACAGATGCCCATGCTGCAATCAAGTACAGCTGGGAGACTAGCCTGTCGAAATATCAAAACAACTTCAAAGTGATTTGTTTTATTCTCAAATATGGGCAAAGTATTGTTATCAACCTTCCAAATAAACCCTGCAAAATTGCGTGCAGTGCAAAAAAATTGCATTAGAGGCGTGTTCCTGATTTGCAGGTGATCTACTGAGATTGTGTGCGCAGATCATAACAGGCCCAAAGAGCAGTATTCACATGAGGATTTTGCTACCTTTGCTGCTGTGTGTGCCAGCCTGTTTGCCCCATGCACTATGCCACAGCCAGAGAGAGGAGGATTAGGTGCAATGGATTCGTGATGCGTCTTTGGCAAATAAAATGGAAAAAAACAAAACAATATACCTGTCAAGTCTGGCTGTTAGAGAGTTAGTTACTATTAGGCTAGAATGTCTGTTAATGTTTTTTTGTGTTTATCATTAATAAACTTAATTTGTGCAGTGTGCATGGGCTGCTCTCTGCTCCATGCAGGCGCCATATTCCAGAGACAGCAGGTGCAGATGCATTGAGAGCGCAGTTATGATGTGTCTTTGGAAAAAACTGGAAAAAATTGACATAACTGTCAGAATTATTGCCATTAGGGTGTTAATTACTATTAGGTTAGAATGTGTGTGAATGATATTTTTCATTTGTCAGTAAAAAAACGTATGTTGAATCATGATGGCGCAAAGTTAAGACATGGATTTCAGAGGGGGTAAAAATAGGCGCAAAGACAGCCAGTTTCATGTTTGATAAATCACACTGCGCGTAGCACGCCTACTTATTTGCATGCTCTCCTCTCAATATTTGCGCCTTCTGACAGAAATGCCCATATTAAATATTCATTAAGGGAAAAAGCGCTAAATGGATTGCACGCATCTTGCTGTGCATTTAACAGACGCAGTCCTCTCTGCGCCTGCTTAGTAAATCACCTGCTGCATAATTTTGTGCTCACTGTGCGCAAACCTTTGATAAATCAGGGCCTGACAGTTCTCAAGTGGTTACAGGTAAAACTCAAAAAATTTGAATATCGTGCAAAAGTTAATTTATTTCTGTATTTCAACTTAAAAGGTGAACTTACTGTATGATATAGACTCATTACGTACAAAGCGAGATAGTTCAAGCCTTTATTTGTTATAATTTTAATGATTATGGGTTAAAGCTTATGAAAACCCCAAATTCAAAATCTATGAAAATTAGAATATTGCATGAAATCAATAAAACAAGGATTGTAAATAGAGAAATGACAGACCTCTTAAAAGTATAATCATGCATTTATACTCAGTAATTGGTTTGGGCCCCTTTTGCATAAATTACTGCCTCAATGCGGTGTGGCATGGATGCTATCAGCCTGTGGGTCTGCTGAGGTGTTATGGAAGACCAGGATACTTAAATAGCGGCCTTCAGCTCTTCTGTATTGTTCCGTCTCATGTCTTTCTCTTGGCATCGCAATCATTTTTCTCTTGGCAATGCCCCATAGATTCTCTATGAAGTTCAGGTCAGGCGAGTTTGTTGGCCAATCAATCACAGTAATCCCATGGTCATTGAATCAGGTTTTGGTACTTTTAGCAGTGTGGGCAGGTGCCAAGTCCTGCTGGAAAATGAAGTCAGCATCTCCATAAATCTTGTCTGCAGAAGGAAGCATGAAGTGCTCCAAAATGTCCTGGTAGATGGCTGTGTTGACTGTGGACTTAATAAAGCACAGTGGACCAACACCAGCAGATGACATGGCTCCCCAAATCAACACAGACTGTGGAAACTTCACACTAGACTTCAAGCATCTTGGATTGTGTGCCTCTCCATTCTTCCTCCAGACTCTGGGATCTTGGTTTCCAAATGAGATGCAAAATTTGCAGTTCTTTTTTTCTTTAGCCCAGGTCAGACGCTTCTGACGTTGTTTGTTGTTCAGGAGCGTCTTGACAAGAGGAATAAGTCATTTGAAGCCCATGTGCAGGAACTGTCTATGTAGTGGCTCTTGATGCACTAACTCCAGCCTCAGTCCACTCCTTGTGAAGGTCCCTTAAACCTTTGAATGGCCTTTTCCTGACAATCCTCTGCAGGTTGTGGTCATCCCTGCTCTGGTCCTCTCTTTGCATGTAATGAGTCTATATCATATATTAGTTTCACCTTTTAAGTTGAATTACTGAACTAAATGAACCTTTGTATGATATTCTATTTGTTCGAGTTTCACCTGTATATTGTTTTCTACTCTGGGTATGTCTGCTTGTACTATTTAATTTATTTAAAAATAATCTCTGGTCCTTTCAATACTTTCAACTTTTTAAGTTATAGATCATAATAACATCAAATTAATTTGAGAAATTGAAAGGAAGGAATAAAAAAAGGTTCTTTGTTTAATGAATGATCAAAGTAAAAAAAAAGTCTTGCACATTTGTATTTATTTTTCTTGATTAAAGTGTACTGAAAACATAACAAACTGTGACTTTAAAACCCCAAATACGTTCTGACCAAGATTTTTGTTTACCGTTACACCAGTGGTCGTACGGTGTCTTAATGTGGGAGCTGATAACCAGAGGAGCCAACCCATATCCAGCTGTGGATCCCTATGACATCACGCACTACTTGCTGAAGGGACGAAGACTTCCACAACCACAGTATTGCCCAGACACTCTGTAAGCATCACACTAGTTCCCACAATGTATCCAACAAAATAAAGTCATAAAGCCAGTCATTTGCAATATTTTATTGGTATTAAGTGGAAGTACCTCTGTATGACCTGCAGAGATCTACAACTTGGGTGAAATAATCTCTTGACAGGAGAGATATTAAATTTGCACTTCCGAAGTTGCGATATTATTTTATTCAACCTGAGTTATTTTATGAAGATTGACAACGGTTTTAGTCTCTAGTTGAGCAAAGCTGGTAATAGCCATACAAAAAAAAGGTGTATGTCTAACAGTAGTGAAAGGTTATACAAAAAAAGACTTATTAAACAGTATTTTCTTTCCATTTCATAAATATTTACTACAATGTGCTGATATGTCACATAAAATTCCAGTGAGATACTTTGAAGTCGGTTGTTGTCATCATACAGAATGTGACAACAACTGCATCTACTTGTCACTTTGGAATTATTTAGCTTTTCCCGATCTCTTTTCACATTTACCTTCTCGTAAAGTCATTTTCAAAAATCATTCACAGCTACTCCATCATGCTGGCGTGTTGGGACCCAGAACCTGAGTGCAGACCCAGTTTCCACAGTTTGGTTGCAGAAGTGGACCAGATCCTGTCCTGCCTGGAAGGAGAACACTATATCAACCTGAAGGTTACTTACATTAACTTGGATCAGCCGAGGCCGTATCCCCCCCTAAGTGGTTCTGCAGATGAGGCTGAGACCTCAGATGTGGACTCAGATGGCCACTCAGCGAGCTAAGGTTGCAGCGATGCAAGACTGCCTGAAACCCCCTGAAAGGATGTGAGAGTCCAGATTGCAGTGAAACATTTTTGATACAGAAAGCAGTTATATTATTGTTGATGATTTTCCAACTCTGAAACTTTGGACTATTGATATTTCAAATAGTAACTTCTTACTAGACATGATAAGGGATTCAGGCAGTTTCCCATCATTCCCATGTAGCAGAATGGGGGGGGGGGGAAACAATGACAAAGATATTTTGGAGCACTGGTATAAATGAGACAAAATGAATGTAAGAGCATTTTTACCTAATGACATGTTTCTTGTTTTTGATAAGTGACTGCTGATTAATGCCCATAGGTCAGCAGTATTGTTTTCTTATGCCTCAAGTGTTCTTATTTTAGATAGATATATTGTGAAATGTGTTTTGTAGCTTTAAAACATGGATCTAATTCATGTATGCAGAATCACTACAATAACCCTGCAGGTGCTAGACCAAGCAGAGCTTACCGTCCTTTTCAAAAACTCATTTCATGCTCATTTTTATCACTAGAGGGCAACCAAGTCCTCAATCTAGAGAGAACTGTTCTGCATTGAGGCTTTGGCAGTGCGGTAAAACAGAGCATCTCCAAACAAATGTATTGCACAAAAAGTACAGGTGTATTTATCTGATTATTTTTTGATTATTTGATTTTTAAAAGAAAAAATGCATGTAGACAGTCTTTAGCAAAACAAGGAAAATTTTAATTAAATTGCTGATTGTTGATTTTTTTTTTTTTTTTACTGAACTTACAGTATGGTTCTTCCAAAAACAACATAGGCCAGAAAAGCTTTCTTCAAGGGACAAATTATTTATAATCTCACTACTTGACTGTTTATTTTTTATCCAGGATGATTTTATTTCTTTTTTTTTCTTCCATTTTTTATTTCCAAACTGCACTGAATATTTTTTTTAAATAAACATTTAACTGCATGAATTTCTTTTGTGACTCTGCTTTAAAGTGACTAAATATGAGAATATAACCTGAGGATTTATAGACAACAAAATGGTTTAAAAAACTCTTTCATTTGAAAAATCATGGCAAAAAGCAAAAGTATAACTGGTTCATCAAAGCTATAAGTAAAAATAATCCTGACTGCAAATGTATAAACCTGAGGCAGGAAAAGCTTTTATTCTCTGCCAGGTAGATGAGAAAAAAACATACACACACTGTTAGTGGTTTGAAGTGTGTCAAACCAACCAGAGCTAAAAGTAACTGCCTGCAACTGATCTCTGTATCCAGCTTTTAAAATGTCCTCTATGAATATTTCAGAATGCAAAATTTTTTTCAATATATATTTTTTAGGTTTTGAACATTCTGCTGTATTAAACACAACCAGATATGTTTTTAGGTTGTAGAAGTAAGCTGATCTCCTAAAGAATATATAAAGAATATGTACAGTGGCTTGCAAAAGTATTCGGCCCACTTGAACTTTTCCACATTTTGTCACATTACAGCCACAAACATGAATCAATTTTATTGGAATTCCACGTAAAAGACCAATACAAAGTGGTGTACACGTGAGAAGTGGAACGAAAATCATACATGATTCCGAACATTTTTTACAAATAAATAACTGAAAAGTGGGGTGTGCGTAATTATTCAGCCCCCTTTGGTCTGAGTGCAGTCAGTTGCCCATAGACATTGCCTGATGAGTGCTAATGACTAAATAGAGTGCACCTGTGTGTAATCTAATGTCAGTACAAATACAGCTTCCCTGTGACGGCCTCAGAGGTTGTCTAAGAGAATGTTGGGAGCAACAACACCATGAAGTCCAAAGAACACACCAGACAGGTCAGGGATAAAGTTATTGAGAAATTTAAAGCAGGCTTAGGCTACAAAAAGATTTCCCAAGCCTTGAACATCCCACGGAGCACTGTTCAAGCGATCATTCAGAAATGGAAGGAGTATGGCACAACTGTAAACCTACTAAGACAAGGCCGTCCACCTAAACTCATAGACCGAACAAGGAGAGTGCTGATCAGAAATGCAGCAAAGAGGCCCATGGTGACTCTGGAGGAACTGCAGAGATCTACAGCTCAGGTGGGGGAATCTGTCCATAGGACAACTATTAGTGGTGCACTGCACAAAGTTGCCCTTTATGGAAGAGTGGCAAGAAGAAAGCCATTGTTAAAGGAAAACCAAAAGAAGTCCCGTTTGCAGTTTGCCACAAGCCATGTGGGGGACACAGCAAACATGTGGAAGAAGGTGCTCTGGTCAGATGAGACCAAAATGGAACTTTTTGGCCAAAATGCAAAACGCTATGTGTGGCGGAAAACTAACACTGCATATCAATCTGAACACACCATCCCCACTGTCAAATATGGTGGTGGCAGCATCATGCTCTGGGGGTGCATCTCTTCAGCAGGGACAGGGAAGCTGGTCAGAGTTGATGGGAAGATGGATGGAGCCAAATACAGGGCAATCTTGGAAGAAAACCTCTTGGAGTCTGCAAAAGACTTGAGACTGGGGCGGAGGTTCACCTTCCAGCAGGACAACGACCCTAAACATAAAGCCAGGGCAACAATGGAATGGTTTAAAACAAAAACATATCCATGTGTTAGAATGGCCCATTCAAAGTCCAAATCTAAATCCAATCGAGAATCTGTGGCAAGATCTGAAAACTGCTGTTCACAAACGCTGTCCATCTAATCTGACTGAGCTGGAGCTGTTTTGCAAAGAAGAATGGGCAAGAATTTCAGTCTCTAGATGTGCAAAGCTGGTAGAGACATACCCTAAAAGACTGGCAGCTGGAATTGCAGCAAAAGGTGGTTCTACAAAGTATTGACTCAGGGGGCTGAATAATTACGCACATCCCACTTTTCAGTTATTTATTTGTAAAAAATGTTCGGAATCATGTATGATTTTCGTTCCACTTCTCACGCGTACACCACTTAGTATTGGTGTTTCACGTGGAATTCCAATAAAATTGATTCATGTTTGTAGCTGTAATGTGACAAAATGTGGAAAAGTTCAAGGGGACGAATACTTTTGCAAGCCACTGTATAATTATAACACTCCAACAGAAAGCCACTATCATGGCTTTGCTGCCCTGCCTACCAGAATTAATTCTAATTAGCATTACACTGACATGTGTCTGTACAGCCTCTTGAACTTCTTCCATGACCACTTTAGTTCCCTGAACTAATTCCCACAAAAAAAAACAATAGTGAAAGCAGAATGTTCAAAGATCCTTCTCTATGTATTATCTGACACTGTCAAATGTTATAGGAAAAGACTATGTGGACTGTTGTTAAAGCTAATGATTTCTCCCTATTGAGTACATTTGGTCAAATTAAACACTGAATTATTTTTGTGTAATTGTATTGATGCAATGAAAGAGGAATTTATTTGGAGGCATCTTACCTATATTTTTTTACCTGTGGGTAGCAACTGTTTTTCTGTATGTGTAAAAGCTCTTTAATCAAAATATTTAACAGTTTGATGTAGGAAGTAGGTAGGATTTTAGATCAAGAATGCTCTATAATACGTAACTTGTGCCTTGTAACAGAGGACGACATAAATTCTTAAAATCCAAAAAAGTAATAATAAAAAATTTGTAATGTCACTGTTTTATTTTTTTCAGCATACATTTCTGGGCAGCTACCAGTTGCAAAAATACAACAGTAAGAATAAAATAATGGCACGTGTGCTATGCCAGGTGTGGTGTTTCAGTTAGTGTTATGGTTGTGAGTTTAGTTAAGTTTATTTAGTTATAATTGCAGATAAAAATGATGTCACATCCGTTTTTTTCCTCTCCTAATTAAAAAAAAAAGAAAGTTAAGACTTTAGGATGTTTGCTTGTACATCTTGGAGAAACAATCTTGGCCTCAAGATAACTTTATTATATCCAAGAGGCAATGTTTTTTTTTACAGTAGAAAGTGTATAGTACAATACAACAAACAAACAAACAAACAGAAAAGCAAAAACAGAAAAAAGACACATCACACACAACATAAATACAGTTACCTACTCAAGTAAAAGCAAATTGTATAAGTAATGGTATAAATGACTTTTGGAACCAGTTTTTTTCTTTTCTGCATTGTGACAGGGTTTAGCTGAGCCATGATTATCTCACCGGGAGGAGGCCCAGGGGAAGGCCCAGGACACGCTGGAGGGACTATGTTTCTCGGCTGGCCTGGGAGCGCCTTGGGGTTCCTCCCGAGGAGCTGGAACAAGTGGCTGGGGAGAGGGAAGTCTGGGTCTCTTTGCTTAGGCTGCTGCCCCCGCGACCCGACCCCGGATAAGCGGAAGAAAATGGATGGATGGCTGGATGGATGATTATCAGAGATGACATATGTTGTGAATTGGCGCTATATAAATAAACTGAATTGAACTGAATTCAATTATTATAGCAATAATTATACAATGATGTTCGTTGTCAAACATATTAATTACAGTGGGGTAAAAAAGTATTTAGTCAGCCACCAATTGTGCAACTTCTCCCAATTAAAAAGATGAGAGAGGCTTGTAATTTTCATTATAAGTATACCTCAACTATGAGACCCAAAATGAGAAAAAAATAATCCAGAAAATCACATGGTCTGATTTAAAAAAAAATTATTTGCAAATTATGGTGGAAAACAAGTATTTGGTCAATAACAAAAAAAATTCTCAATAGTTTGTTAAATGCCTTTGTTGGCAATGACAGAGGTCAAATGTTTTCTGTAAGTCTTCACAAGGTTTTCACACACTGTTGCTGGTACTTTGGCCAATTCCTCCATGCAGATTTCCTCTAGAGCAGTGATGTTTTGGGGCTGTCGCTGGGCAACACAGACTTTCAACTCCCTCCAAAAATTGTCTATGGGGTTGAGATCTGGAGACTGGCTAGGCCACTCCAGGACCTTGAATTGCTTCTTACGAAGCCACTTCTTCGTTACCTGGGCGGTGAGTTTGGGATCATTGTCATGCTGAAAGACCCAGCCACATTTCATCCTCAATGTTGATACATGGCCCCATTCATTCTTTCCTGTACATGGATTAGTTGTCCTGGTCCCTTTTTAGAAAAAGAGCCCCAAAGCACGATGTTTCCACTCCCATGCTTAACAGTAGCTATGGTGTTCTTTGGATGCAACCCAGCACTCTTTCTGCTCCAAACACGACAAGTAGAGTTTTTACCAAAAAGTTCTATTTTGGTTTCATATGACATTCTCTCAATCCTCTTCTGGATCATCCAAATGCTCTCTAGCAAACTTAAGACGGGTCTGGACATGCACTGGCTTAAGCAGGGGGACACTGGTACTGCAGGATTTGACTCCCTTGCAGCGTAGTGTGTTACTGATGGTAGCCTTTGTTACTTTGCTCCCAGCTCTCTGCAGGTCAATCTCTAGGTCCACCTGTGTGGTTCTGGGATTTTTGCTCAACGTTCTTGTGATCATTTTGACCCCCTAGGGTCAGATCTTGCGTGGAGCCTCAGATCGAGGGAGATTATTAGTGGTCTTGTATGCCTTGCATTTATTAATAATTGCTCCCACAGTTGATTTCTTCACACCAAGACGCTTACCTATTGCAGATTTAGTCTTACTAGCCTGGTGCAGGTCTAAAATTTTGTTTCTGGTGTCCTTTGACAGCTCTTTGGTCTTGGCCATAGTGTAGTTTGGAGTGTGACTGTTTGAGGTTGTGGACAAATGTCTTTTATACTGATAACGATTTCAAACAGGTGCCAATAAATACAGGAAATGAGTGGAGGACAGAGGAGCCTCTTACAGAAGAAGTTACAGTTCTGTGAGAGCCAGAAATCTTGCTTGTTTGAAATTGACCAATATTTCCACCATAATTTGCAAATAAGTTTAGTTTTAGCAATACAATGCCACATCTGCCTTGGTTGAATGGCATGTTCTCTTTTCTTTCCCATTCTGAATAGTGGCAAGCAGAAGTGTCCCTCTGGGTCACATCATGTTTATACCCCATGGAAAAAGTAAGTTATAGATTGCTAATTCAAACTTTCATTTTTTTTAAAGTATTGTAGGTGTGTCAGTGGCCTAATATTAAACACTTGTTCTTTAACTGTATCTGTGTCTCTTACGTACTTGTCAGTATACTGTTAATGTAACTAACCTCACATGCCTAATGACCTCATTTACCTTATCATTACGATACATCTGAAAAAATATATATATTGCGAAAAAGACCAACATTGTTTGCCACTCATTTCAGAAAGTGAAATGATATTATATAGATTAATTACAAAGTATTTGGGGTCTTCATTATCACCAGTCAGTCATATTCATCAAAATAATTTGATGTTAAGGCTTGAAATATTTATTCTATGTGCAATGAATCTATATCTTGAATTACGTTGTTGAAACTGCTATACAAATAACCTTTCCTATATAATGTATGAGTTTCGCTTTCTGAAACGAGTGACAAAAATTCTAGCTTTTTCACAATTTTCTAAATTCTTTTAGATGTACCTATATAGCACGAAGTCTAGTGAATAAAATAGACTTTTATCTTTCTATTTGTGGGGGAAATAAAGCAAACTGAGCCGGTAACGTGTAGGGGTGTGGCAGAACTCTCTCTCGACCAAAACCTTACATGGACCTATCATTCAGCACAAGGTTTTCTTGGTTAAGTTCTTCAAGTCTAAGTTATCCTCCTAAACTTGGCATTAGGAAATCCAATCTTCTGAGTTTTCTTTTTAAAATTCCACGTTGTATCACAAAGTCTGTATTTCCGAATTTGTTTTTACTAACCCAAATTGTTATAACGCTTGATTCAGAATTACAAATTATATAGTTTAATTCTTTCCATGCACCAGAAAACAAGACCTTATTCTAATACAGTGACTCAGCGAAGGAAGAAAGCTGCACTGAACAGATGACACTCCCCTAAAGTGTTTGGTCAAAAAATCTTTTTGTTCTCTTTAGCTGTATATATATCTATATATATGTATATTCATAAATATTTTACACCTTCTTTCACACTGTCCTGGTTTTGGTGTAGAGTTGGGCTGAAATCTGTGAAATATCATACAGCAGCTGCTGTGTGATCCATGGATGAGCCAAAGTAACTGTGTCTATAGCTATTTCCCATCAGGACTTATGCAGATTTGTCCTTCTAAGACTGAAACAGAGAACACAACAAATGTGTTATATGGACAGTTATGCAGTGCTGCAGTTTTATTACAAAACCAACTATAATTCTTATAAATAAAACAATACAATTGATTAAGTAAACATTGCATCAGATGATTCACATAACAGCAGCAAATGTGAAAATGCCTGCAGCAGAGCAGAAAAAAATTAATTCATTGCTCCTCATCCAGTCCTTGCAGTTTGAATTGCAGTTGCTGATGAGCTATCTGAAGCTTTTCATTAGTAGTCAAGGTCTCTTTCTTTTAAATGTCTTAGTCAGAATGAATTAACAGAACAAGATGATGAAAAAACATAATAATTTATAGAGAATTATTGTGTTTTATTGGTTACAAACAAACTCATGCAGTGATTGGCTGTCTGGCTATGTTGTGTTGGTTTTTGTTTCAAATTTATGCATTTTTTATATTTCACAATGAATACATACAAGATATGCCATATACTTTAGGGTTATGTAAAGGATGTTAATCTTTTTACTTTTTGATATATATTTTCCTTTAGTGATTTTTTTATTTAAAAAATATCAAGTGGATTTTTAGCCTGACACTTGTTTTCTCTGAGCTGAATCCAGTATCCTTGAGCTTTTGTACCATCAGTAGCTGCCTGAATAGGGAGGCAGTCTTCCTCCCTCTCTCTTGCTCTTCTCCATTGTCGCAAAGCATTCTGAAACAGGATGAGGACTTGAGAGGTCACAGATGGAGAGAAGTGTTATGTTTTTTTTTCCTGTCTCTGCTTTGCGAGTGAATGTCTCTGCAGATGAGAAAATATTGAAAGGCAAACACAAATTTGCTCTGCAATGAAAGCACTTTAGACACACAAGGTCAACCACATGGCTGACAGCACCTCCTTTTTTTCTTCAGCTCTTTGGAGTTTCTCCATAATCCATCTTCTGAGTGCAGGTATATCTTCTTGGCTTATGAATTGAAGATGTATAGCATAACTGATACCCACAACTAAATTTATTATGAGGTTATTCACATATTGCAAACATCTCCACATACTGAGCCTAGGCTGACATTTACAGATATTTCTAGTGTATGTTGTAAAGAGAAAAAAGGCAGTGATTACCTCTCTCTTAATGTTAAAACTAATGAAAAAATAAACAAAATGAATTAAGCGTTCCACAAAATACAGTGTATAGTATAGGTTTACATAAATAAAGTGTATATTTAAGTAAGTAAAATTCTATTTATAGAGCACCTTTTAAGATATAAGATTCCAAGGTTCTTTACAACACACAAAATTTACAAATACAGTTGCCAAAGTAAAAAGACAGAGAATACGTATGATAAGAAGCAATTTCAACATTTAGGAAAAGTAATTTAAAAAAGATAGGTAGGCTATTTAACTGAGCTTTAAACAAGTCCAAAGAGTCTACAAACCCGATTCCAACGGTAATGAATCCCATAGCCTTGGAGCAACAGAGCAAAAGGCTCTTTCTCCCTTTGTTTTTAGTTTTGTTGGAGGAATTACCAGTAGACTTTGGCCACTGGATCTTAGTGATCTGTTTGGAAAATATAAATGTAAAAACCCTCTGATATAAGTTGGTGCTTGTCCATGATAAGCTTTCTAAGACATTAACATTTTTAAAAATTGCACTCTAAATTAGACCAGAAGCCAGTGCAGTCTCTTCAAGATAGGAGTTGCAGGTGAGACCCTGGGTGATTTAGACAAAAGTCTGGAAGAAGCATTTTGAATCACCTGCAGTCGTTCTAGAGAGCCCTCATTAAGGACAGTGAAAAGACCGTTGCAGTAGTCCAGCCTTGATGAAATAAAAGCATGTATGATCAATTCAAGCTCTGCATGCGAAACAATTGATCTTAGTGTAGCAAGGCAAGGCAATTTTATTAGTATCGCACAATTTCAACAAGGTAATTCAAGGTGCTTTACATCATTAAGGGGTCAAATAGAAATAGCAGTAAAACACAGACAAAGCATATGAAGTAAAAACAGCAATAAAGCAAGAAGAACACAAAACATATGATACATTAAAGCATTACTCAAAGGCAGCTCTAAACAGATTTTCAGAAGTTTTTAGTTGTGATTTAAAAGAGCTCAGTGTTTCAGCAGCTTTACAGCTGTCTGGAAGTTTGTTTCAGATTAGAGGAGCATAGAAACTGAAAACTGCTTCTCCATGTTTGGTTCTAATTCTAGGGATGTTGATTAGACTGAAATTAGAGGACCTGAGTGGTCTGAGGGGTTGGTGTAGTAACAGTAGATCTTCAACATACTGTGGTGCTAAGCCATTCAATGATTTATAAACTAGTAAAAGTATTTGGAAGTCTATTCTCTGAGCTACAGGGAGCCAGTGTAAGGACTTTAGAACTGGGGTGATGTGCTCTACTTTCCGGGTTCTTGTGAGGACACAAGCAGCAGCGTTCTGGATCAGCTGCAGCTGTCTAAATAATTTATTTTGGCAGACCTGTGAGAACGCTGCTCCAGTAATCAATCCGACTAAAAATAAATGCATGGATGAGTTTTTCGAGCTCCTGTTGCTACATCAGTCCTTTAATCCTAGAGATGTTCTTCAGGTGATAGAAGACTGAACTTGTTATTGCCTAACCCTAACCCTGGAGGTTCAGGTCTGAGTCCATTACTAGATCTAGATTTCGGGCAGTGTTTTGTAGCTGTATTAACTGAAGCTGTGGGCGGACTCTTGATCATTCCTCTTTTGGTCCAAAAGTAATTATTTCAGTTTTGTTTCTGTTCAGCTGGAGAGAGTTATGGAATATCCATTAATTGATTTGGTCAATGCATTTACTTAAGGTTTGGATGCTTTCAAAGTCCCCTGGTGATATCGTAATGTAGAGCTAAGTATCATCTGCATAGTTATGGTAGCTAATCTTATTGGTTGTTATAATCTGGGCTAGTGGGAGCATGTAGATATTAAATAAGAGGGGCCCCAGGATGGAGCCCTGGGGCACCCCACATGTAATTTCTGTTCGTTCTGATGAAAAGTTTCCCTTTTCTTTAGGAAAGACTCGAACCCGCCAAGTACTGTACCAAAGTCCGACCCAGCTCTCCAGTCGTTCCAATAGTATATCATGATCAACAGTGTCAAATGAGGTCCTACAGAACTTGTCTGTATTTATGCAAATAAACCTTGATGAGGGCAGTCTCAGTGCTGTGATGAGCACGGAAACCAGACTGAAAAACATCAAAGCAGTTGGTCATTGTTAGGAAGCTATTTAACTGTTGAAACAGCTTTTTCAATAATCTTACTGATGAATGGAAGATTAAAAATTGGCCTGTAGTTCTGCACTAACGTGTTGTCCAGATTATTCTTTTTTAGCAGTGGTTTAATAACTGATGTTTTTAATGCCTGGGGGAAGACACCTGACAGAAGGGATGAGTTCACTATTTTAATCAGATCAGACCCAATGGCAGGAAAAACTTTCTGAAGGAAAGCTGTGGGTAGGATATCAAGATAGCAAGAGAGGAGCTTAATTGGTTCATGATTTCTTCAAGGTTTTTTGGTTTAATCCATGGAATTCTGAAATTTTTTTCTACATTTGTGTTAGTTGGATATAACATTGGTAGTCGATTCAGTGCTGCAGTACAGAGCGACCGTCTAATTGTTAGAATATTTTCAGTGAAGATGCTGGCAAATTCATTGCAGGCCCTGGTGGAGTTTAGTTTAGGGGCTACTGTCACTGGAGGATTAGTTATTCTTTCCACTGTTGCAAACAGTGTCAGTGCAGTGGTAATGTTTCTGTTAATGATTTCAGAGAAGAAGGTTTCCCTGGTAAGTTAACTGATATATGTGTTCAGTCTCTCTTTGTAGATCTCACAGTGAACCTGGATTCGAGTTTTCCACCATTTTCTCTCGGCGTGTGGACACTCCCTTTTTTCATTACGTACCAGTGGATCGTTTGTCCACTGAGAATTCTTTATACCATCTACTATTTTCACTTTAGTTGGAGCAATGGAATCAATGATGTCTGAGATTTTCACGAGGAAATTATCAACCAGCTTATTTACTGAGTTGGAGTTGGGAGAAACTGTCTCCTAGAAAACGCTTTTTTACAGTCTCACTGTGGCTAGATAGTTTAGCAGAGATGGTACAAGGTTTCTAACCGACGATTTCGCTAAAGTGCCAAGTGGTCCAAGCAGTGTTCTCATCACTGTGACATATTTCTTGGGGGCAAATATAACAATTTCTGTTCTTTGGTAGTTCAGTTGAAGATAACTCTCAGCCATCCACTGTTTTATGGATTCTAAGTATTTTAGTAAGATATTAATTTTAGACATCTCAGATGGCTCAAATGAGATGTATAACTGAATATCAGCCGCGTAAAGTTGAAAAGAAATTTTCTTGAAAGTTGATATAATGTATCCAAGAGGAAGTAAGTACAAGGAGAACAAAAGCGGTCCCAAGACAGAACCCTGAAGTACACCATAATTGACTGGATGTGAGGTGGATCTGAAACGGGTATGGGCAACAAAGAAAGATCTATCAGATAGATAAGAAGAAAACCAATCCAAGGCAGAACCTAATATGCCAACCCAACACCTCAGTCAGACAGAAGTTCTGGAATATTTGTGGACAATTCCATCCGGTCTTTGGAAATGCTTAAGAGACATCGATGAAGAAGCTGAAGAAGCTGTGTTCTTATGCCCTGCCGTTCACCTGACATTTATACGTCATCAATGTGTGTGCTCACAGCGTTCCCTGCTCCCCTCCCCTTTTCCCCACTGCCCCACACCCCTCCATCTTTTCTGGAACATTTCCTGATAATCTGAATTACTGAACCACTCTTGTTACTAGGTCTTCATCCATAAAATTACCAGTAAAGGGTATCCAGACAAAGTCCAGAAGATTGCTTTTAGGCTCAGAAGCAAGACAGACGAAGTCCGAAAAATTACAGTTTTTCATGGCATTTGGAAAGGGGCATTTGAGGCACAAAACTATCCAAAATGATAGGCCGTGTGTTAAAAGAAAAAGTCAAAGTAGAAACTTTAACCGGAAAGTTGTTCCTGACATTATTACACTTTTCAACAAAAAACTTTGATAATTCTCATTTGAAGCAATTGGAGCAATACGGGTACCAGGAACAACAGTTGATACGACACCAAGTCTACAGAGTGTGGAGAGACACCCCGAAGGTAACTGTATCGCAAAACTCAAGACCCAGTAATGCAGCCATTTGGGTGAAAAACATCCCTCCGGTAACGTCTCTGCAAGCAAGGTGACCAAAACTGCTCGACATTGCTTACAGGAGACCCCACGCCTCCATAGGAGTCTGAGTTTCACCGGAATTCCAGATCTTGTACCTGTTCTCTTCCTCTGTGATCTACGCTGTTTCCGAGAGGCGCCACAGAGAATGTCCAGAGAGGATCCAACAGCCGGCGGCAGGGAAGGAAAAACAACTGAAGGTATGACCTGGTTGTCTGACATACCATACTGAATAGAGAGCAGAGTATTCCAATCATAGACAAGAGTAGGCAAAACATCTCCAACAAAGAGCAAAATCAGCATAAAAAAGGAGAGCAAAACTGAAAAACTAGAGCCAGCGGCAAAGCCAAACACAGGCGCTATCTTGTACCACTGGTTTCGTCCATTTATACAAAAGTGTTTCTCTACTATAATTATGTTTATTTTGATGTGTTCCATTAGTGCTAGCTTTGAAGCTAAATGCTTTTTAATGGCTGCTTGGCATGGGGAGAGTTTTAACTGAGCTGAAAAGGTGTTACAACCTTGCCCTTATATTGACACTTTGTACTGCTTTTTACTCTTCTTTATGCATGCATATAGGCAGTGTAAGTGTAGAATAGACATTGGTGTCCCTGCAGTTCTCCAGAAGGCAGCAACTGAAGTCATCCATGAAACATCTGTGAGACGGGTCGCCAAGATCCAAAACATCTGCCACCTTACCTTGTACAGGTTTTGTGAAACTGCAGAGAAGCTAAGAGAATGTTAGATGTTTTGGAGATAAAGTCAGAGAGGCGAGATAGAGATTGTTTGGACATGTTCAGATGGGGGGCAAGGATTATGTCTGTTGAAGGATGCTGAGGATGGAGCCATCAGGCAGGCGAGTGAGAGGAAGACCAAAACTGAGATTTATGGATGTTGTAAAAGAAGACATTAAGTTAGTTGATGTTAGGGAAGATGATGCAGAGGATAGGACCAAATGGAGACAGATAATTCGCTGTGGCGACCCCTGAAGGGAAAAGCCAAAAGAGAAGAAGTATTTATTTCTATTGTATTTAATTTGTGCTTTTCATTTATTTATTTATTTTACAATTTTATAGTTCCCTCTTTGTTATTCATTTAAATGCTTCCATACATTTATTAGTGTGGATCTTTTTTAATCAGAATAATTAATCAATAATTCAATATTAATTCAATAATTCATCATTACATCCATCCCCAAGTAGTGTTACAACTCATCCCGGTACTGAGGTAGATTGTAACAACATACCTCTTTGTATTTGACAATCATTTAACTAATCTATGATGGTGTGGTAGAAGCCCAAATTTATGTCATTTATAGCAGACAAACATGTGTACCACATGTTAAAATTTGAGATCACCAGCACAAAGAACCACAGAGTCTCTCCCGACTGAGAGAATTTTTCAATCTATAACTACCAACAGCTGCACTCAATTTCCTCTTTAGACATCATACTCTCCCAAGAAATGTGCTCAGGTGATTTTGGATCCTATCCCACCTGTTACATGCCCACTTTCTGTCATAAATGGTTAATGCAAAGTACCTTATGAAAATTCCACATAGACTTATTTGTGGCATTTCACAGGTAACCATGACAACCAAGAGGTGGAGAAAACCCAATTCCATTGAGACTGAAATCAAGGTTCATGTGAGTGACTTGGAGCCACAGAAAAATCAGTTTCAATCAATCAATAAATGTTTTATATCTAGAGCTTTACACAGCCAAAAGGCGACCAAAGGGCTTCACAGTAAGAGATAAAAGCATAGTTAGCATTAAGAAAATTTGTAACATAACAAGAGTAAAGTACGGTGGCCGGAAGGTGCAAAACAAAATTACATTAACCTGAAACACTTTTACATTTCCCGAAACACTTTAACAAGTTTAACAAAACACTTTTACAAATTTAACAAAACTCTTTTACAAGTTTTCCGAAACACTTTTACAAGTAAAAAAAAACACTTTTACAAGTTTAACAAAACACTTTAACAAATTTACTGAAAGACTTTTACAAAGACATGACCCGGAAGTGATGACCCGGAAGGGAACGGAAACAGTTGCCAACTGGTGTTAAAGCAGAAGAAGAAGAAGAACAAAGAAGTTAGAAGACAGGCGGACACTGTGAAGCCGTTCCATCATGTCAAAAATCACACTGTATGAGTGGCCTTCGTTGAAATACTTTACGAGGCAGTCCATAAAACCGACCTCTTCTCCCTCTGCATCAGCAAGAAAGTCCAAACTATATCCACAATCACCACAAAGTGTCCCTAAAACTTGAAAATAGATTTAGCAAAACGGGCAAAACATCTCTGCAGATTGACCTGCTGGCAGGATTGATTCCATTACTGTTACCACTTTGGTCTTGTCCCGACCCTAACCTCATCCCTGCAGTATCACTTCCGGGTCATGTCTTTGTAAAAGTGTTTTGTTAAACTTGTAAAAGTGTTTCGGGAAACTTGTAAAAGTGTTTTGTTAAACTTGTAAAAGTGTTTTGGTAAATTTGTAAAAGTGTTTCGGTAAATTTGTAAATGTGTTTCGGTAAAAATTTAAAAGTGTTTCAGGTTAATTGTTTTGCACTTCCTGGCCACCGTAGGTAAAGAGATTAAAATTAAAATAAAAGCAGCAGCACAAGTAGTAAAACACATAAGAATAATAAATAGAAAGTTTTAATTATATGCTTTCTTAATGTAGCAACAATAAAAAAAAATTATGAAAATAAAAGCAAATTAAAACAAACAAAAACAAAATTACAGCAGAATGTAATAAGTTTCAGCACTCCTTGGTATTTAAAGCTTGACAGAAAAGGTTTGTTTAAAACTGCTGTCCAGAGAATATATTTATGTATCAAAGTTTTATAAAATGTTAGTGCAGTTCTATACTATGATATGCGGCTGGTGCTCCAAAACATTTGTTATTTTTCCTAAGTCCCCCGTTTCTCCCATAGAACCCTATGCAATTCAAATTGACCACCAAATTTTTTCTAGTCAATAGGGCCGGGCACACCGACTGCTCCGTGTCTTCTTGTTTACAGTCACCATATTGGAAGAGAGCGTCAGTCATGGAGAAGTCGCTCTCCTCTCAAATGTCCATAACATCGATAGCTCTTGCTACTTTCCTCTTTGACCCACTGTGACACCACAGGTGATGGGCGTGCACAATTGTTGAGGTAGGGCTGGAGGGAGCGGGGGGAAGGATGTTTTTAGAGAGGCCTTGACACGTTGGATTAAAAAAATATATCTCTCCCTGAAATAATCCAGACAGCAGCTTTAAGTCTACTTTTAAAAGTATTCTCTGCGTAAAATATTATTTTGGGGTAAAAAATAAACGAAAGAGCTACGAGTGACTCAGTGTTGTTCCAGTTCAGCACATAGATCTAATAGGACTGCTTTAGGGAATCTGTATTACTATAGGCCAGGAAATCTTCAGTCTCTAAAAAATTCCCCCATCCAGATGCTCCCAGTGGCGTGATTTTCAAGGATTGCACCACTGCATCCATTGTGCAGCATTTTGCAGGAGTGTCACTGCAGTATTTATAGTAATAGCTGCATTTGATACAGTCGACCATGCCATCCTGCTAACCCGCCTAGAGCAGTGGGTAGGGATGTCTGGCCTTGCTCTGGACTGGGTTATGTCTTACTTGACTGGTAGAAGCTTCCATGTGAAGATTGGTGACTCCTCATCAGCTTCTTCCGACCTGTCCTGGGGCGTGCCACAAGGTTCTATCCTTGGCCCCCTTCTCTTCTCTCTTTACCTATTACCCTTAGGTGTAATATTTCGCAAGCATAAGGTTAGTTTTCACCTATACGCTGATGACTGCCAAATTTACTGCCCTTTGACAAAGAGTTCTGACCGTGCTGTTAAAACCTTCTTAGCTTGCCTAGAGGATGTAAATGCTTGGTTGGCTAACAGCTTCCTGAACCTGAACGAATACAAAACAGAGGCTATTGTCTTTCATCCTAATACTAGATGCTCAGGCCAACGGGCTCTAGACCTTGACCAGCTGGCTGTTTTTCAGAAAGACCTGGTCACCAATCTTGGGGTCAAACTGGACTCAGGTCTTAAGTTTGATGCCCATATTAACGGTATTGTTAAGTCGTGTTTCTTTCATCTTCGTCACCTGGCGAAAATTAAGCGTTTGTTGTCTCGTGCCCACCTGGAAACAGTTGTCCATGCTTTTGTTACTTCTCGCCTGGACTACTGTAATTCCTTATACAGCGGTCTTAATCAGGCTTCGCTTAATCGGCTCCAGGTTGTGCAGAAAATTCTGCTGCCAGATTTTTAACAGGCACTAAATGCTATGAACATATCACACCAGTCCTG
This sequence comes from Valencia hispanica, assembly GCA_963556495.2. Classification (NCBI taxonomy): domain Eukaryota; kingdom Metazoa; phylum Chordata; class Actinopteri; order Cyprinodontiformes; family Valenciidae; genus Valencia; species Valencia hispanica. Next base: position 11,171,940 of record OY747708.1, on the reverse strand, counting down.
GCCTCCCTCCACTGGCTACCCATTTCTCACAGGACTCAATTTAAAATTCTTGTTTTTGTTTTTAACTGCCTCCAGGGCACTGCGCCATCATATTTGGTGGATCTTCTTGCTCTGTATGCTCCCCCCCGCACGCTGCGCTCTAGTGACCACAATTTGTTAGTGGTCCCATGCATTTAATGCTCTTCAAAGGGGGGTCGAGCTTTCTCACATACGGCTCCCAGGCTCTGGAATGGGTTACCTCTCATTGTCAGGCGTGCGCCAACGCTGTCACTTTTCAGGAAGCAGCTAAAGACACATTTTTATACTATTGCCTTCGGGTCTACTCAATAAATTTCTATCTGTTTTTTCTGTACATATTTCTGGTTTTATTCTGGATTTATAGGGGTTTTGTTGGTTTTTATTGTACTGTTTGCCATATCTGTATGGTTATGACGTGTTCAGCGCTTTGGGTGCCATTTGGCCACTGAAAGCGCTATACAAATAAAGGATGATGATGATAATGACACCTATTGCTACTCACCCTATCACAATTAATGCAACAATAAGGGCAATTGCTATATAATCTAAAGATGTACGTATGAACATTCTGTGTCCTAACTCTTAAATGCAACTTTTTTTCATTCAGATTCTCTTTTGTGCACAAACAAGCTTTATAAATGAGGCCCATGGTCATCAAACAAACTCATGCCAATCCTCACCACCTCCTCAAGAGATTGTCTGGACTGTCACATCTTTTTCCCCACAACTCATTCGCACCACCTTTACTGATGAGTCACCTATTTTTGGACACAAGTTTTATGATCCTAGGATGTTTGGATGTTGTGTTGGTGTTTTGATATTTTTCTTGTTTTTTGTTTCTGTCTGTTATGTCTTGCCATATTCAGTAAGTTTCTCTGTGTTGAATTTTGTTAAGGTGTTTCCGTATAAATTCAATCCCTCGTGTTTAGTTTTTTAGTTTAATCTTGTGTTTTGTTTTTTGTGCAAGTGGATTTAGTTCTTTTAAATCAGTATTAGTCTGTTCCCTTTGGCTTTTTCTTTAAGTTTTCAGTTCCATTAGTCTCTCCCCAACATTTTTTTTGCTTGCATTCTGCCACCGATGTTCCTCATTGCTTCTGATTAGTTTATCTGGTTCCTTTGTCATTTTCCACCCCTGTTTCGGTAAATAAACTCACTGTTTTTCAATTTTATTTTTGCTGGATTCCTTAGTTACTCTGCCTGCGAGCTATGACCTACTATTACCCCACAAGGTTCCTCTTATTTGTATCATTAAAGATACTCTGTTCAATCACACTCTTTGCATTTGGGTTCTTTTCTCCCAACATGAAAACAAGTGCATGACAATATTTGAAGTAAAACTGTCATTATTATCATCTAACTTAATTCAGTGCGGTCAGATTATTGCCATGTGAAGAAAGGTCTTCTCCTGTAACATTTGTACTGACAAAGTTTTTTCCCATCCCTCAATCTGGTAAAGTCACACTTAACATTTGCAGAGGCTGTATCTGTTACTTTCACACTAGCTCACACCTAGCTCCAGGAGCAGCTTAGAAGGATATGTGTTCAGCTAATTCATTGTTTGGAAGGGTGACCAGGGTTTATAAATGCTTAAGCTTTTTTTGTGATAGGACCACTCACTAAGAATGTCAACATCAAATGCAGTAGTGTTGTCTGTGCTGGTGGAAATCACAAATTAACCAGGGAAACCGGGGATAAGCTTGTTGGAAGAAAAAAAGGACACTTTTTTTTCCCTCTAACACGGTTTACATTGTGGAAATCTTACGCACACTGGACCCTTAACCCTGGACTGTAGGGGGTAAAGTAACCACTGGTGGTACTTGGGGTGCTTATAGTGGTCCTGGAAGAAATATTTATATCAATCATTTGTATTGTCAACACAATTTGTTGATAGCTCAGTGCTGCAGTGCTATTAAGCAGCAACTGTCATTATAGTGAACTTTGGTATGTTTTCATTTTGTGTTCATTTTTGAAACAGATTTTTTTGGACTCTAATGTTTTTGTCTTTTGGGTGCTCTTGTGTTCAGTAGTGTTCAGTTTATTGATTTACAACTCTCTGAATTCATTCTGTTTGGCTATTGTTGATATTAGCAGGTAATACAACAAAAAACTGCCAAATATTTACATGCTTTCAATAATCAAATAATGTTGCATTTATGAACTAGTAGTATTTTTGAAAAGGGTTTTGATGAACTATTTTCCATCACAACGCTTTTATGCAACTAGTACAGTAGTTATGTTGTTGAGGTTTAAATTTTTTTTTGTTGTATAAATGAACAATGACATCAAAAACATTAGGCTAGATCAAAGAACTGCAATCTTTATAAATGCTGGTTCATCTTTGGCATGTTTTCTCTGCTTTCTCCTCTGGTTTGTGTTGTTTGAAACACCAGTTCACATAAGCACAGATAGCACAGTTGCTATTTTTCACCATTAACATTGGTGGATGCTTTCGTTTACCCTAGTCATTCAGTAATCAGGCTCATCTGTTCTTTTCCCCAGTATTCAGTTCTCACTGTATTTATTATCTTGGTTTGTTTTCAGCCATTGTCACATCCACCTGTTACCGTTCCTGTGTCTCGCAAAGTTTCTCTGTGTTACCTGCAGGTCTTGTTAGTCTTTTCTCTATTTTGTCATTACATACCTCACTTTTAGTTTATTTCACTGTGAATCTCTAATATCCATCAAGTTAAATGTGCAATTTAAATGTCACATTAACATAAATGTAGCCAATTACTTTACTCATTCTAAAACAATAAAGTAGAAGAGTATAAACTACAGTTATTAGGTAAAATACTGTGACATACATTACACATCTGTGTGAAAGTCTTGTAACATTTAATCTTTATTCAGAAATGTGCTTGTCTCACCAACAGTGTGAACATCAAACACATTCAGCTGAAGTTAGGAATCTAAATTTTATGATACGTTTCTGCCACCAGAGTCAGAAAATGTGTTCAAAACCACCCTCTGCACACTAAAATGACCTCAGCCTCCTCAGCAGGTAGCATTTCCTCTAATCCTTCTTGTAGTGAGCATCGGTTTTGTGAGTCCAGTCCAGTTTATTGATAAGGTGAACACCCAGGTACCTTTTATGAGCTAACTACCTCAATGCCAGCTCCCTGGATGTTCACTGTGTCTACACCTGTGGAAATCCTCCAACAGCTCCTTGGTTTCCCCCCTTTTGATCAGAAGGTGGTCCGGCTTGCAACAGTCTATAAAGTCTCGAGTCCACTGTCTGTACTCTGAGTCGTCCTCATCGTGGGTGAGGTTAGGTGTTTTTTTTCTAATCTTGCATGTAAACTTGTGTTTCCTGGCTTGGATTTCCAACGGTATGTTAGTCCTTATCAGCTCCTTTTTTTTTTTTTTTTTTTTACAATTATATGAAACAAACATGTCTTTTTATTGTGGGTGGGAGGGGACACCTGATGCAGAAATTAGCTACATTAGCTCAAACAGGTCTGCAGACAGAGGACGTGGATAAGAGAGATTTTCTCTTATGCTAATATTATGTTTGTCTTCCAAAAGCCCTGTTGTGGCTTGTGAGCCTGTTGCCATGACAACCACCATCAGATATCAATTGTGTGTAGGAAGGGAGAGAAAAAGTGGTGGAAAATTAGCAAACTGTTTTATGCATGTTTTGTCATCTATTCATAATTTTAATGTATGTTGTGTCAGGGGAATAATGAAAAATAAGCAAGAGATAAAGAAATAATCAGGTTCAAGTTTAATGAGTAGCACTTGGTCATATATGTCATCAATGAAAGGATCATTACAGTACATGTGCCTTTCAGTAAATATCATCTTTATTGGGAATACTTTGGATGTCCACCGACACTGAATTATATTGTTTAATTATATTGAGCAGCAAGAGCTACTCAGTGACAATTGAAGGGATCACCTTTTGCCAGAATGTGAAGTAAAGTCATTTGTTTAGGATTGCACTTTTTTTTAGCAGTTTTCTTCAAATTATTATGTTCAACCAAAAGCAATGAGAATATGACAGATAATTCAAAAACGGTATTGTACAAGGCAACATAGACAATGAAAAATATGCTAAGCTACAAGCTCAAAAAATTCAACTAAGGAGTGACATTTTTGTTAATACAGTGCCACAGTTTGAGTTTCTCCTCTTTGTTTGCAGCTCTGAGGTCAAGGGCCTCATACAGATTTGTAAAGATGAGGCAGCTGACTCGAAAATGATATACATATTTTTTACACCAGAGTGTTAAGTCTGTTTCCTGTGTTTAAAGTAGAAAATGAAGAACAAAAACACTATAACTTTTCACATGGACTGTGAAAATGCACCAAAGTCTTTAACACTCTCTTCAGACATGATGTCAAACCAGTTTGGGTTTTTTTTTTATATAAAAGGTTTCACAGTGCACATGATTATTGGTTTTTATATTGAGTAAACTATTTGACCCTTTACAGCTTGCTTCTGAGGTTTATTCAGATAAGAAAAATTAAAACATTCATTTCAAACAAAGACAAACTCAGTAAACAAAAAATAAAAAAAACTTGGAGAAGTATGATTTTAGGTATAAAAACCTATCCAAACCAAAAAGCAATTGCCTCCTAAACCTAATAACTGGCTGTGTCAACCTTAACAGCAACAACTGCCATCAAATGTTTGCAATAACTCTCAATTACTATTTGTATCGGTAATTGCTATGAAAGAATTTTGAAAGTGTGCCCATACTTCTTTAAGTTCGGAATCAAGAATTGTTTTAGTTCAGCCGCCTTGGAGAGTTTCTGATCATTAAATGTCAATACATTTATGTCATGATCTTTAGGATTTGGTTTTTGTGTTTTAGTTAGATTCCTTGTTCTTTACTTTTGCTTTTCATATGTAACTATGTTCAGCCCTTAGTCTTAAGTTAAGATTCTATGTGTAAGTTTATGAAAACTTGTAGTTTTTGTTTACTTGTTTCCCTGTTGCTTCTGTGTTCTGTTGTCACCTTTCTCCAACCGAGCAAGATAATTTAAGAATATTACACATGCACATACTGTAAATATTAATGTTTAATCTTTTTAAAACTGCACAGAACATTTGTTTGTAATGATGTCCTTAATGTACATTTATTGTCATTCTTATTTTTTATTATTTTCCTATATTTATTCTTGTGTGAATCTAACGCTTCTATCATAAGTCACATTTTCCCCCTGTGGGACAATTAAGAGTGATTCTATTCTATTCTATTTAGTTTTAATCTTGGTCATTTCTTATGTTGGGTTGTGCAACTGGTTTGTTTACCTTTCTCCCTTGACAAAAAAACACATGATTTCACATGGGTAAAATCACATGGGATTACTTGTGAAAAATCTTTGACCCATGTGAAATTCACATGTGACAACATGTAGAAAACATGGGTGATGTGTGAACAAACATGTGACCACCTGTGTTTTGCACACATTTCCTGTGTGAATTGAATCATAGTAAAAAAAATACTGTGAAACATTCACAAGTGAAGCCCATGGGATAATGTGTAAATAACACGTGAAACATGTTATTTTCCAGATAAAACCTACCTGTGAAACAAATGTGTGAAAACCATGTGGAATTACATGTGAAGCCTATGTGATTATATGTGAAAAATATGTGAAATCCATGTAAAGCCCTACTCTACATGTGAAGTCCATGTTTGCCAGACCTGGTAAACCACAGGGGATGAAATGTGATCCCATGTGAAGAACATGTTTAACCCATGTTAGTTTTCTTTAAGGACTGATTTCTGTTTGCTTGTTCCCTAAGTATCATATGTATTCTTTCATCCATTTCTTTCATTTCCTCAGCTCAGCTTGTATTACTTACCTTTCCTCACAGCTGTAGCCTGTCAGCAATCCACCCTCCAGTTTAAAAATCTAACCCCAGCATGTCTCCTGAACCTTGTAGTCCTGGTGTGTTTTTCCTTGGACATATTTTTTTGGGGTAGCTTTCAGTTTTTCTTAATTTTAGATAAATAATTTATTTTGTCAGCCACTGGCCTCCACTTTGCGTTCCAGGTCCTGTGGTGCAGGAACTGAACGATCCACACTAATCTGTGAAGATTAATGGTCCTGCCATCCATCACAACCATCTTTAAACTAGTTAGTGTGATTTGGACTTTGCTCTTGAACTTAACGTCAATCTTTCTATATAGGAGACAGATCAGTGTGGTTGGTTTTGATCTTGCCATAGTAAAAAAAAATTTTAACTGTACACTGTATTTACTCTGGTTATCCTTGATATACAAATGTGTTTGCTGTTCTGAAATATTTCGGTATGACAAAATAAAGAGGCAAATATTTTTTTACATTTTAGACATTTGAACGATTAAAAAATAAATGAAAATAAATGAACCTAGATAACAAGGTAAGCAACAGCACATGCCTTCTCCCCTTCATGATTATTGTATCCAACTGCATCATGGTTATCGTTATCAGTCTTCTCAGAATGTGGGCTAAAGATGTAAAAAGTACTGATAGAAGGTACTGGAGAAAGAGAATTATCCAGAATGATAACGTTTTTGAATGTATCAGGACCAGTTGCCAACAATCAGCTGCCAACAATCGCCTGGATCAGTGACTACCTGACAAACAGACCACAGTTTGTGAAACTGAAGAATTGTGTGTCAAGGTGGTCAGCAGCACAGGAGCACCACAGGGGACCGTACTCTCACCATTCCTTTTAACTCTGTACACCTCAGACTTCCAGTACAAATCAGAGACCTGTCATCTGCAGAAATACTCAGATGACTCTGCAATTGTCGGGTGTATCAGAGATGGACATGAAGCTGAATACAGGGAGCTGGTGGACCGCTTTGTGACATGGTGTGGAAACAATCATCATACTTTGAATGTGAACAAAACAAAGGAGATGATTGTAGATTTCAGAAGAAACAGGGATAAGTCAAACACTGTTTCCATCATGGGAGAAGAAGTG